>CM034147.1:731253758-731853758 GCA_019776745.2 Taxus chinensis | reverse complement strand
ACCATAGCAACCCAAAACAAAAAAAATTCATTTCCTAGTAGCCTTTTACCTCATTAGGTGTGGGTAAAATTTAGTGTCTCAAATTTTTGATTAAGACCTCTTTCCCCTCAATTCCTCCTTTCTGTAGACACAAAATTATGCACTTTACACATAATTTGGTCTAGTCTTTTACTACTATTTAGAAGGTTCTCAAGTGTATAAAGTACTAATTAATCCCACCTTTTGGACATCTTTATTTTATATTTTATTTTGTAGTTCGAATGTATTTTCCAGCACTTATCTACCCATTTCGTACCGCCCTGACATTCTAGCCCTAAATTAAGGCACCCCGGTCTCACCCTGGCTGCCCTGATCTATGCAAACCACCTTTCACTCCATTTTGGGTCATTTCTAGTTGTTGACCATCTTTATCTTTTTCTCAGTTGGCCTTGTCAGGATTAATTACAAAATTAAGCTTGAGAGCCCTATAAATACAAAGTTATAAGACGATAATGAGGGTCCTAGGTCATAACATTACACACTACTATCACTCCTTATAGGCCTGCATCCATTGCATCACTTGCATCCACACAGTGCCATGCATCAATGCTAGGAGATCTACATCACACACACTTCATAGGGGGAAAGATTCTATTCTATTCCATACACACTTGCTATTTACATTTTCTATAGTTACTAATGCTCGCTACTTCACAAAGTGTGACTGACATGAGAGCACTTAGGGCACAACATGCACACAATCACCAGAACTACATCCGGGTCCGAAATGTAGTGCAACGCTTAGTGATAAGTCCACTAACTTGGCAGCTGAGGTCATTCCGACCCATTGATATGCATATTTTATTTTTATAGGGTTTGATACTTCTCTTTGCATTGGAGGTCAATTTCCAGATCATCCGATAGATCCATCACGACAAACAGAGAAGGTTTAGAACTAACTTGTGACCATACCAGTTGTAGGTTTTGAGCATTTACAGTGTTCAGAGCGCTCAGATAGCAGACCAGGGCACCCCAGGGTGCCCCAGTACACTCTCAGGCGCCTCTGTCACTTTAGATCCTTTAGATCTCGCCTTCGTAGGGTCCCTGAGTGTTCGCCCGCACTTCCGAATTTTATTCTCAGACCTGCGACAACCTGCAACAATCACTGCCAATCAACTAAGTTATTTCTCTCCCTTATCTTTCACATTTAGGGTTTCATTTTATTCAGCATAATTATTTAAATCTACTTTACTGTTATTTACTGCATTTATACAACGTTTTAGTCCTTCTAATTAGATTAACTAGGATCACTATTTCCTTACACATAGTTAAATTTTGGTTAATCATTTTAGTGAACTTGATGTCTCCTTTTACCACCTTCTATGGTTTTGTCTTCCCATCATTTTCCACCATGTCATCTCCTTCCCAGGTCATGGCCCAATCTCCATATCCTACCTATACACCTACCAAGATCACTAATGTAGTTACTACTACTGCCGACTTCATGCGCGTGCTTACCCAACACCCCCCCTCGCTTTGTCACACCATGACCTAACCCATCCATCAATGTTGTTACTACCTGCTGCACCCACATTACTCCACCTGTTTCTCCACCCATTTCGTTTCCTCCACCTATCACAATTGCCGCTCCATCAGTTATTTCCAAAGGTTATGATATTATTGACCAGCTAAAGAAGACACCCGCCAAAATATCACTCTATGACCTTTTGTGAATTGCGCCAAATTTTCGAACCACACTCAAGGCTACCCTTCATGCTATTCACGTTGAACGTGGCCCACTCTATTGAAAAATTTTTCCCATCTCATTCAGTATTTTTGTAGTTTTTCCTCGTTCTATCTCCTTTATGGATGATGACATATCACCCGCTGCCAAAAATAACCCTTGTGCCCCGTTGCTCATTACCACTGTCATTAGCACTAACTTGTATCAAGTGTGTCCTTATTGGGCAATGGGTCCACCATTAACTTGTGTGCCCATTCTCTCTTACAACAATTATGTATTAATGATAGTCTCATCTCCCGTAATTCCACTCTCATCCATGGTTACAACTCTTCCAATCGCACATTTGTTGACACTATATCCCTCTAGATTCGCGTTGGAAGTAAAACAATTATTACTAAATTCTACATTTTCGATGCTTCTTTTCAATTCAATATCCTCTTAGGCAGACCTTGGATCCACGCCATGCAAGTTGTACCCTCCACCGTACATCAATGTGTCAAATTCCTTCATGATGGTTATGAACATACTGTTACCCGCTGACCTGGAACGATTCAAATATTATCACCTTGATCATGTGACTTTTATGCCTGTCCCACCACCTCAGGCCCATTCCATATGCTAACCTGGATAAATATGATGTTGGCCAATCTAGTGTACCCACCTCCAATATTCCTACCTTTCCTTCTCCTGCTTTATCTACTCACCCTTTGGCCATTATTTCACCCATTGTATTTGTCCCTTCTAGTGCAACCTACCTCCACTTCCCCTAACATCAGGTTTCCTGTCATCTCTACTCACACCTCAACTATTATTTGCTCACTATATTTGTCCCTGCTAGTACTCCACCTCCACCACCCTCTCCTCCTACCCTATCTCCGAATGTCCTCAATAATGCTACCCAAACAGATGACACACACATTAACGTTTCCACTGAGTCTAAAGATGAGGTTAATGCTATAGAACTCACTGATGAAACATTACGAAAGCTTGATTTTACTCCTCTCGGTATGGATAATTCTTATTTTGATGAAACATTTGTCATCGATGGCCCAAGGTTGTATCGATTAAAAAACCCTCCATCCACTAATGCCATGGTCCTATATAAGGGCTCTGTTAACATTGTTGATGCAGTTTCATCTTCTTCTCCGACCATAAGTAGTTTCATGCCCCCCCTTCACCTGCACTTTATATATCAATATGACATTTTGGGAACACATTCCTCTTGATATTGCTATCTCTGATACTATATGTACACATGATTGCTTCCCCAGGTTTGGCATGATGCTTAATGACATCTTATCACCCCTCTATTCACCCCATCTTTATTACGGTTACTTCCATATTACCGTAGCTTATGGCTTATGGGTTTTTACACTTTATAATATTTTTTGTACGTGCTACCCGTGGGTTGCCATTTACACTTGGACGATCTTGGCTTGATTCTATCGGTGTCACACTCGACCCGCTTAACTCCTCACTCTCCTTCCCTATGCCTTTTGGCACTATCTCCATTGTTAATGATTCTTCTCCTCCTTGTACTCTACTGATTTTTAATCAAGTAAAAAACAACACATACATATTTCTTTGCATTTTATTTTAAATTCCTAGTGCAGATTTGGAAAGTGCGACTAGGGTTTAAGAGAGCTAACAATGAAAATCACACCAAATAAAATACTTCTGCCTTCTAATGGCTGCCCAGATATTAGGGGACAAAATTACATAAAAAACTGAACTTATTACAGTCTGATAATGCCCAGAAAATCAGATCTAAAGTCTAATTTTATTTAGATTGAAAAATCTTCAGAATGCACTTCAGAAAATGATAAAAAATACAGCGATCAGATTACAAGATGATGGCAAACATTAGCAAATGTTTTTGGATAAAAATACCTCTGAATTCGCTGATAAACTGCTTATACTGGGCCGACCCAACTGCTGGTCAAAAATCACTGAAAACATCTGTAAATCTCCTCATAAATATGGCTGAACTGAATCTGGAAATCTGATGAGTACCGCTGGAAATTTCTGAGTGAAATCCCCTCTCAATCCCCTAGGGTTTTCGTCTGCAAGAGATAAATTCACAAGGGTTTTCGTCCTTGGAATTTTTGATAAAAGCTCAGAGCTCTTAGCAATGCAAAGATGATAATAAAAATCTGGATGCTCTCATGCAAGTCGACCTGTCTATTTAAAGGGAACTCAGCCCAACTACCACCTCCAAGTCGCCCAATCACATTGTTTCATTCCCCTATGCTGGTCGCATTTTCCTTCTTTGGGCCAAATGGCACGTTTTCCAAAAAATGCCTCCTAAGGCAATTTGCACTCTTTCTAAAACAATTACTTTTTGATTTTTATTGTATTATTTTATTATTTGTGCTTTCATAATATTATTATTTTTAGAAATAATAGCACAATATAATAAAACAATAAAGTCATGTTACCCTAAAAATTCCCCTTGGCCGTCGGGTAGACATAAAGGGCCAAAGGTCCACGTCCAAGCTTAGGCGGAAAGAGGGGACATTACAGTCCTCCCTCCCCAGAGTTGCTTGCCCACAAGCAACTGTAGCAACGCGGGGTGTTGAAGAATAGACTCACCCTCCCAAGTGGCATCCTCCAAGGGTAAATCTTTCCAACGAACCAGGTACTCCCGTATCACCTTGTTCAGCAATCTTCTCTCCCTCCAATCCAGAAGTCCCTTAGATACCAAATCTAGTCTTCCCTCATCATCCAAGGGAGGTAACTCTACTGAAGATGTCACATGCTGTCCCAATGCCTTCTTTAAGCAAGATACATGAAAAACATTGTGTATCTTACTTTCAGAAGGTAACTCCAACTCATAAGCTACCTGTCCAACTCTCCTCACTACCCTGTATGGACCATAGAAGCGAGGCTTAAGCTTCTCTGCTCCACTCTTCTTAAGAGTACTCTGTCTGTAAGGCTGGAGTCGTAAAAAGACCATATCCCCTACCTTAAATGATCGCTCAATCCTGTGCCTGTCTGCATACATATTTTGCTGATTTTGGGCATGCTGCATATTGTCCTTAAGGGTTTTAAGGATATCCTGGCTGTCCTGAAAACACTCTCAAGCCTTAGGAGCTTTGTTATCTCCAAATGCCATATCCACGAAGGATCTCGCGTCATAACCGTACAAAGCTCGAAAAGGGGTCATCCCAATGGACATGTGGTACGTAGTATTGTAACAATACTCACACAAATAAAGTTTCTTGACCCATGCTCTCTGCTGCCCTGAAACATAGTTGTGCAGGTACCCCTCAATCCACTTATTCACAATCTCCGTCTGCCCATCTGTCTGCGGATGATAGCTAGTGCTTGGAGTCAACTCAGTGCCTACCAACCTGAAGAGTTCCTACCAAAATGTGCTCATAAACCTGCTGTCCCTATCGCTAACAATATTCTTCAGAAGCCCATGTAACTTGAATACCTCCCTAAAGAATAAATCAGCCACCTGTGGTGCCTTAAAACTCGTGGGGATGGCAAAGAAGTGTCCATACTTAGTCAACCTGTCAACTATTGCATAAATGTGATCATAGCCCTGCACAATTGGTAGTCCTGTAATGAAATCCATAGATATACTCTCCCACCTCTACTCTGGAATAGGTAAGGGCTGTAATAAGCCTGCAGGGAAAGTATGCTCAGACTTGTTTTGCTGACAAGTCACACACTCTCGAATATACTGTAGAACATCCTCCTTGAGACCCTTCCAAGAGAATCTCTCTCTAACTTGCCTATATGTCTTGAAATACCCTGGATGTCCTGCTAATGGTGCATCATGGAGTGCATGTAGAATCTTCCCCTTAAGCTTAGATTTAGGTACCAAATAAATCCTACCCTTATAATAAATCAAATGAGAAAATTACCTGGTAGCACCCATCCTGAATTTTTCCGTCCATGATCTCACATGCTAAGGTGTTCTTTGAATAGTCAACCAGCAATTGAGACTTCCAATCTGCAGAAATCTCACTCATAGAATATAGGACAGCAACATGGGGTCTCCTCGATAGTGCATCCGCCACAACATTCTTTTTTCCTTTGACATATTCTATGTCAAAATCATAGGCCTGAATCTTGTTGACCCATTTCTGCTGCCTCTCATTGAGTTCCTTCTGCTCCAAGAAGTACCTCAAGCTGTTATGGTCGGTCCTCACTAAAAACTTTCCTCCCACCAAATATTGTCTAAACTTCGCCAATGCATGCATGATGGCGAGCATCTCCTTGTCATAGGTGGAATACAATCTCTCGTTCTCCCTCAACTTTCTACTCTCATAGGCAATGGGATGATGGTCCTGCATCAAGACTGCACCAATACCTGAGCCCAAAGCATCACACTCTAAGATAAATGGCTTAGAGAAGTCCGGAAGAGCAAGGACTAGACATGTGCTCATCACCATCTTGAGCTCATCAAATGCTATCTGTGCCTCATCTGTCCATCTAAATGTGCCCTTCCTTGTGAGATATGTCAATGGTGTAGCAATATCTGAATAACCCCTCACAAACCTCCGATAATATCCACATAGCCCTAGGAATCCCCACAATTCTGATATGTTCCTAGGTGGAGGCCAATCCTGCATAGCCTGTATCTTCTCCTGATGGACCTTGACCCCATTGGCCCCAATGACATGTCCCAAATATAGTATCTCAGTAAGTCCAAACTCGCATTTGGACATCTTAGCAAATAGAGACTGAATCTCCATAATGCCAAGTACCTCATCTAAATGCCTCAAATGATCCTCCCATGACCTGTTGTAGATCAAGATGTCATCAAAGAAAACTAGCACGAACTTCCTCAACTGCTTGTTGAAGAGATGGTTCATGCATGACTGAAAAGTGGCAGGTGCATTAGTGAGACCAAATGGCATCACCAAGAACTCATAATGCCCATAATGACATCTAAATGCTGTCTTGAGGATATCCTCCTCTCGGACCCGAATCTGATGGTATCCCGATCGAAGATCAATCTTTGAAAAATAAATGGCTCCATGCAATTCATCCAGAAGCTCATCAATACGGTGGATGGGATACTTGTTTTTGATGGTCTTCTTGTTGAGGGCCCTGTAGTCGATACACATTCTCATCGTCCCGTCCTTCTTCTTTACCAACACCACTGAAGAAGCAAATGGGCTACAACTAGGACGGATATGCCCCATATCAAGAAGCTCTCTGATGGTCCTCTCTATCTCATCCTTAAAATTTCTTAGGATGACGGTAGGGTGTAGTGATCACAGGCTTGTCCACCCTCCTCCAACTCTATGACATGCTCAAAACCCTCTGTCTAGTGGGTCTCCCTAGAGGAATATCACCAAAAAACCTGCCCCGGTGCCTATTTATTATGGTCTGAATATCTGTATGCAAACTGCTGTCCCACCATCTGGAGAAGATTTGGATGAAATAAAAACATTGGGGCTGCCCCATGCAAACCTTTCCATGACTGATAATAGATTCCATCCTATGTGCTGAAAACAACTTTGGGTCCACCATCCGAAAGAGCTCGTAGCACAATCTTCTTCCCCTCTGACATAAACTCTATCTCCATTCGTTTTGAAATCCTACACATATCTCCCTAGAGACTGAAGCCACTGAATTCCCAAAAACTGCGTCTATCTCTCCCAGGTCCAACTATGTAAAAAATCATCTGTCAATGTGTAGGTCCTCCTAGCTGGATTACTAAGTTGTGGAATTTTGTCTAGTGCAGCTTAGAGCAAAGCCATCTGCCAACTCGTACACTGAACCCCTCAAAATTGTTCAACCTGTAATCCTCGCTTCATCACAAAATCCCTCATCAAGGAAATTGTGTGTAGCACCACTATCAATCAAGCAAACAACTCGTTTGGCCCTTAAGTACTCCTTTCACACGAAATGGATGATACCTAGGGACTCCAGAAAGTGAAGCAATAGTACCTGAGCCTGATGCATCTCCATCTCCTAGCTCTACCTGGGGTTGCTCCTCATGTGCACCATGACCACTGTCCTCTGCATCTGTATCTCTTGAAGAATCTGTCTCTGTATCCGAGGTGACCTCAATAAGATGCATCTTGCCTTTCCCAAGGTAGTTATGGCCAGGCTCCCAGTGATCTTTGCAATGGAAACAAAGTTTCTTTCTTCTTAACTCATTCCGAGTCTCCTGATCCATCCTAGGAGGGGGAACACTCCTCTGCTGGGTAGTGGAACGCTGAGCCGACTTGGAGCTTGTGAAGGGCTTCTTACTAGGCTGGTAAGAAGTGGGAGTGGTCTCCAAATCTAATGCTGTCTGGATAGCATTATGTAATGTAGTAGGCCTAAGGGCCTTGACCAACCCTCTTAACTTGTCATGTAGGCCCTCAATAAAAAGCATTACCACACGTCTCTCAGGCATGTCGGGAGCCATTACTGCAATCCGCTGAAATTCGTTGATGTAAGAATCAACGTGCCCACTCTGTCGTAGCTGTGCCAAATCCCTGTAATATAGCTCCACATCTTTGCGGTCAAATCTAGCAATCAACTTCTCACTAAACTCCCTTTATGACCATAGTAAGTCATGTCTCTGTGTGATAAGCCCATGGTGCCACCAATCATATGCCACCCCCTCTAAGTGAAGAGTAGCGAACTGAATAGCCTCCTGTTCCTGCATAGGTTTGAGAGTGAGGTATGTATCAAGCTTGTGAATCCATGCCCTGGCACTAATCTTTCCACTGCCATCGAAAGTGGAAAGGGTCACCTTATTGGTAACCTGCTTCAATTCTCTATTTTGCTGGGTCATAGGCCTCTGTGCTTGCCTAGCTTTCAAGCTCTCCCTTTTTTGCATACAATACTGGTGGAGGGGAAAGGCGTTCCGCACCTCTTCTGGTAGTGCTCTCCACTCATCATGAGCTACCCATTACATTATCTTGAAAGGCTATGTCTTCAAGTGGGTCCTCAACTAATGGCGGCTCCTCCCTTGGTAGGAATCTAGGCTGCATAGGTCGATCTGTAGTCCTCGTGGGTCTTCATTCCTCTGTTTGTCTCCTATCTCACGGAGGGGATCCTCTTACGCTGCCCACTTCTGTAGGAACCCGGTTGTGCCTTTGGTAGTTGTTGGCTATGGATGCAGATCTTTCCCTTCTATCATGCCGATTTCTTGCCCTATCCATAGTCAAATTCTCCATCAGCTGTCTCATGGTCTGAATCATTCCTGATGGGAATCGATCATTCCGCTAAAAAGGGCATCCAGATCAGGCCGCTCACGTCGTGGAGGAGTGTGTGCTCCTTCTCCTCTATCCATGATACCTTCAATATTCAGACGTGCCTGACTCCTAGTATAATATCGGTGTGGCCCAACTTCTGTAGGCTACATAAAACAATTCCAAACAGACCCTCCAGGTGGGAGGATTGATGCTCTAATACCACTAAAAGATCCCTAGATGGATCCTCCTTGTACTCTACTGATTTTTAATCAAGCAAAAACAACACATACAGATTTTCTTTGCATTTTATGTTGAATTCCTAGTGCATATCTGGAAAGTGCGACTAGGGTTTAAGAGAGATAACAATGCAAAATCACACCAAATAAAATACTTCTGCCTTCTAATGGCTGCCCAGATATTAGGGGACATAATTACATAAAAAAACTGAACTTATTACAGTCTGATAATGCCCAGAAAAATCAGATCTAAAGTCTGATTTTATTTAGATTGAAAATCTTCAAAATGCACTTCAGAAAATGATAAAAAAATACAACGATCAGATTACAAGATGATGGAAAAACATTAGCAAATGTTTTTTGGATAAAAATACCTCTGAATTCACTGATAAACTGCTTATACTGGGGCCGACCCAACTGCTGGTCAAAAATCACTGAAAAACATCTGTAAATCTCCTCATAAATATGGCTAAAACTGAATCTGGAAATCTGATGAGTACCGCTGGAAATTTCTGAGTGAAATCCCCTCTCAATCCCCTAGGGTTTTTCGTCTGCAAGAGATAAATTCACAAGGGGTTTTTCGTCCTTGGAATTTTTTGATAAAAGCTCAGAGCTCTTAGCAATGCAAAGATGATAATAAAAAATCTGGATGCTCTCATGCAAGTCGACCTGTCTATTTAAAGGGAAACTCAGCCCAACTACCACCTCCAAGTCCGCCTAATCACATTGTTTTCATTCCCCTATGCTGGTCCGCATTTTCCTTCTTTGGGCCAAATGGCACATTTTCCAAAAAAATGCCTCCTAAGGCAAGTCACACTCTTTCTAAAAACAATTACTTTTTTGATTTGTACTTTATTATTTTATTATTTGTGCTTTTCATAATATTATTATTTTTTAGAAAATAATAGCACAATATAATAAAAACAATAAAGTCATGTCACCCTAAAAAATTCCCCCTTGGCCGTCAGGTAGACATAAAGGGCCAAAGGGTCCACATTCAAGCTTAGGTGGAAAGAGGGGGACATTATAGATTCTATCAGTGGCACACTCGACCCGCTTAACTCCTCACTCTCCTTCCCTATGCCTTTTGGCACTATCTCCATTGTTAATGATTCTTCTCCTATATATGTACCTAACATTTTACGTTGGTGTGCTCATGGTTTTCTACCAATTGCTTTTACGGATGAAGAATATGCGATGAATGCTTATCTCCTTCATCGTAATTCATCTTTATACGATCCGCCTCATTCTATCACGTAACAAGTTTCGAACGCAACTCGCACCCATTTCGATCAAGACAACGATGATTTGCTTGAGGGCATTTCATAGTCAAATTTTTCACATTATCTTTCACGGAGGCATAGACATCTACATCCCCCAGTCATCATCCTAACATAATTATAGTTTCCTTTCCTTGGATCCGTTGCATATAGGCATATTTATCACACCATAGTCCCCTCATTACCTGATGACGCACTCTTGTGCTTCGGTTCACACTCGACTATTGAGGTATTACCATTACACTGAACCCCACACACTACACTCTAGGCATGACACACTTCCATTATATCATCATGGTCTACACCCTACATTATCTTCTACATTTATCATCTCATCATCTATTTCACCCATGCTACACTAGTCATCATTATGTCTGAGGCTGGTTTTACATTTCATCCATACATTCTATATTTACGCTAGGTCACATTATCTATGGCTCTAGCTTTACTTACCATCATTACATATTTTGTCCACACTTATATCCGCATCTTACATCATCCACACATCATCCCTTTCTAACATTGTATTATTCACATATCGCATCTATCCATCCTATCCATTCTATACTACACTAGATTCCATCCTATCTATGGGTCTAGTTCCATCCATCATCTTTACATATTCTATTTTTATATACGCCTATTGTTGCACCCTACATACCCACTTTGCACTTATACATCCTATTCTACATGCTACACTAGATCTCCTTATACATGGGTCTAGTTTTACCTATCATCAATACACATTTTATTTCTATCTCCGCACTTATTACGTTACACATTCCGTACCCACTACACATTCTACATTGCATTGCCTACATCACGCATTTACCCTACTCCTTACTTGGTCATTTACACTGTGTTGTTTTCTACGCGCTGCACTAACCACCCTATGAAGAACTCTAGTTCCTTGGTCCATAATCAATTGCTGAGGGTTACCAATCTAATGGACCTTACCTACATGTGACATATCATCACACCACATTCATCGGACTAGTGACCAACGCCCTAGGCTACATCGTCACCCACACTCGTCATCACATCATGTAGTGATATACACCTTAGGTTACATCACCACTCTTTTCATCAATTTATCATTTATCGTCTTACATCCTATCATTACACATTCTATTAGCATATCCTACATCATTCTACTACATCATCATTTATCCTACTTATAACTTAGTGGTATATGCTTTAGGCTAAATCACCACCGCATTCTTATTCATCACGCAGTGGTCTACATTTAGTACTAAATCACAACCTTTCGTTATCCACCACATACTCATATATGCTTCATATGTCCTCATCACCCATCTCATAGTGATATATGCTTAGGGCTAAATCATCACTCATACATTCAACAAGTCGTGGTATATGCTTAGGCTATAGAGTTTACATGCATCTTTCCATTCATCTCACCACCATACACTCATTCTATCATGATATACGCTTAGGGCTAAATTATCACTCCCCCATTAAAAAAGTCATGATATACGCTTTGGCTATATGGTTCACGCACATCTCTCTACATGTTCTCCTTTCATCACCACTACACATACAAATCCATTACAACGCACTAAACACAACTTACACTACTCGACCATTTCCTGATGACACACTCTCATTTATAGTTCATTTTTGACTACTGAGGGGGAAAACAAAATGAACCTCACTGCATACACTTCCATACACTCGGGGGGTACGTTGCTCCTATCATTCCATCTTGCATTCCATTATATCCATCCACAACATATTGCATTGTTTTGGTAGCATTTATTGTTGTTTACTAGTGTTTCGCATGCTCACTTTATTACACAAGCTATTTTTCTTTCTTATATGTCATTATCATACACACATGTGTGTTCACGCCCTTGTTTAGTGTGATCGTAGATATAGGACTCTACACGTGACATGTATTCTTGCCTTATACCCTTACCATACTGATCGCTAGGGGCATCCACATTTGTCTCATACATGTGCTATTGTTTCATTTTGTATTTAGCATCTTATACTACTTGTTCATGCATGCTTTGACATATTGGTTATCACTCTAACATGTTAATGAATGTTCCATGTGCAACACTTGTTTTGTAGGATTACATGTTTCCATGAATACCTCTTTGTTTCTATTTGTTTGCTTTGTTTGCCTTTGTATGCGGGAATTGCCCTTTGCTTGTGTGCATACTTGTCTTTTGTTTGTGGCCATGATGGCCTTGTGTGTCTTGCAACATTGTGAGTGATGTCCCATGTTTGTAACCCCCTCTTTGTGTGGTCTTCTTCTTGTTTCATATGTGTTTACACTACTGTGCTTGGTAGTTTTTTTACATTGTCTGCGTATTTTACACTTATTGCATGCATGTGTTTTCAGATTAACACTTGTATTGGCTAACCATCCCCTTTTGTGCGCGCCTTGGTATCTACCAAGCGTTTTTCCTTTCCCACTTCAGGGTAGAGTTCTATAGGTCAGAGTGCGGTTGGTCCTCTTTTGGGACCGCATTCTCCTTCCAGGGTCATCGCATGCGCCCCAAAGACAGGGGGCATCATTGAGGATTTTCTACTAACACAATGTATTTACACTGGTTCAGACATAGTGAGTGAGTTCATACCAGTCTAAAAAATTCATACACAATGGCCTTAATAGAACATGGTGTCCTTCGGCAATTCTGCGGAGCGGTTACAGGCTCAGGGGTTACAGTGGGTGTGCCTCTCTACACTTCTCCATCTAGTGGCGTTTGATCACCCAAAAAACTTAAAAAGTACAAAGATCTCTTCAACAAAATTTAGTAGAAGCAGTTAGAATTGGAGGACATAGAGCATTTCCTCCCTACACTTCTTTAGCCACGGTGGCATGAGATCTCCCAAAAAACTCGTGATAGTACATGATATCCTTCTACACCATTTTTCTCGACATGGATCAGGTGCACATGTTCCATTTACACTTTTTCTAGCATATTTTACATTTACGTACTTTACACATGCGTATTTTACACAACATTTTTACATACATACATATTTTACTACTTGATCATTTTCTCCTTGCATGTCTACCATATGAGAAACAAGCAGTCAAATTGGGGACAACAACGACGACAACACACTACGATGGTACTTTCCATACTAACCATGCAAGTACATTACACATCGTAAAAGCTACACATGGGTTTTGTCCTAGGTTCACTTTCATCACTTTTTATGTGCATTTTTCATATTTAGAATCCACGCTCCACATTTTTGTTTTTGTCATTCCACACTTGAGTCTAGTCCATCGGCACGTCTTCTTCTACACTCTACATGGATATCAGGTACACATCTCTATCTACTTTATGTTACCGAGCTTTCCACTCACCAACATAAAGTGGGGGCAAAATGTAGACAAAAAATTATGCACTTCACACATAATTTGGCTAGATCTTATACTACTATTTAAAAGGTTCTCAAGTGTACAAAGTACTAATTAATCCCACCTTTTGGACATCTTTATTTTATATTTTATTTCATAGATCTCATGTATTTTCCAACACTTATTCGCCCAGTTCGCAACTTCCCTGACATTCTAGCCCTAAATTAGGGCACCCTAGCCTGTACTGGGGCGTCCCGATCCCACCATGGGTGCCCAAATCTATGCAAACCCCCTTTCCTCCTTTTTGGGTCATTTCTAGTTGTTGGTCATTTTTTATCTTTTTCTCAGTCGGCCTTGTTGGGATTAATTATGAAATTAAGCTTGAGAACCATATAAATACAAAGTTATAAGACCATAATGAGGGTCCTAGGTCATAACATTATGCACTACTATTACTCCATCAAGGGCTGCATCCATTGCATCCACATAGTGTCATGCATAAAGGCTAGGAGATCTGCATCACATACACTTCATAGGGGGAGGGATTCTATTCTATTCCATGCACACATGTTATTTATATTGTCTATAGTTATTATTGCTCGCTACTTCACAAAGCGCGACTAACATGAGAACACCTAGGGCATGACATGCACACACATACCAGAACTACATCTGGGTCTTAAATAGAGTGCAATGCTTAGTGATAATTCCACTAGCTTGGTGGCTGAGGTCAGTCTGACCCATTCATATGCATATTTTATTTTTCTAGGGTTTGATACTTCTCTTTGCATTGTAGGTCATTTTCTAGCTCATCCGACAGATCCAACGCGACAAACAGAGAAGGTTCGGAACTAATTTGCAACCATACCAGTTGTAGGTTTTGAGCAATTACAGTGTTCAGAGCACCCATATAGCAGACCAGGGCACCCTGGGGTGCCCCAGTACACTCCCAGGTGCCTCAGTAACTTCATATCCTTTAGATCTCTCCTTCGTAGGGTTCCTGAGTGTTTGTCTGCACTTCCAGATTTTATTCTTAGACTTGCGACAGTCACTGCCAATCAACTAAGCTATTTCTCTCCCTTCTCATGCACACTTAGGGTTTCATTTTATTTAGCATTATTATTTACATCTACCTGATTGTTATTCACATTATTCACACAACTCAGGAGGTTTCTAAGATTATAATAATTATAATCCAATCACATAAGGTTCCACTAAACTTCCTCGAAGACCCCAAGGTTTATCTTATTGTCTAGCTCTCTTAAACAACCTCTTCTCCCAAAACCCTAAGAGGGTTTCTCACAAGCCCGAGAAAGTGGAATTTTGTCTTAAAATGGAAACATCTTGGTTTCAAGTCTCAATATGTTCCTCTTTGCATTAGTCTAACCTCATCCACATTTATGATTTACCAGTAGAACTGTGTATAGCATAAAATCCCAAAAAGTATTATAAATATCCCTTCTCTGCCCTCAAGAATAAGGTCTCTCAGGTTTAGAGTTACTGAGTCAAAATATGACCTTATTTTACTATAGACAAGGTCTATTAAGGTCTATTAAAGCTTGAACAGATCAAAAAATCATTCCAATTTCCTTCACTCAAATCTCCCTTTACACACTCGTTCTAACATGATTCTTAAACTATGATCATATGCACTCTATCACATATTCCAAAGAAATGTCCAAACAAGCACTAGCAAAACCTAACAAATACATGCATGCAATTTTTTTTAGCAAAGTTTTATTCTTCTTACCACCTTTAAAGATATCTATCAATGAGATTCAAAATTGTACATATGCATTACAAAGCTATAGAAACCCAAAACACATAGTAACACAGTTACACCATTTGTTTGCAAACAACTTCCTCTTCCTTCTTAAATCCTTGGAGCTCCTAACACTTCCTCATTCGAATGAATGATCAGAAGTAGTTATAAATATTTTAAAATATGCTTCATCTAGTCCTAACTAAATCGTGGCCTCTTGTTTCCCTTCAATTAAATGTTTGTCCTTTTTATTATAACATCAAAAGAACTAGCTTAGTCTAGTACCCTAGGACCTAAGCACTAGGTCACAACCATGACCTTAGTAGGACTTCTAGGCCTAAATAGAACTTGTTACAAGATTATTACATGTTTTAATGCTCCAAGATCACATTAATATATCCAATCACAAGCCAAAATTTCCTTCTTGATTGAAATTGGACGTTTGGAGGGAAACTGTCAAATTCAAATTTGTGAAGGTCTTATACAAAACCAACATCCCAGGAAGACCCTAGATGACCTCCTAGACCTATCAACACACTGAGAAAGCCAAACATTCATGCTGTCAACTATATGTACAAGCTAGGAATGATGCTCCTGCATCAAGACTGTATTTGACACATGTAATAATAAGGATGAATCCACTTATTTCACATGTTCAAGATCGTAAACACACTCCATCAGGGCCCACACATGAGAGAATGATGAGAAAAAATTAGGGAACACAAGAACTATTAATTACCAGTAAAGGGGTGTTTGCATAAGGAAGAACAATCTTTGGGGCACAACAATGAGTTAGGTGCAGTTCATAGGAAGAGTGGAGTTGTTAAAGAGATGAATTTGACATGCACAAGGTAAAGCTAAGGATTGGCACCATCTAACATGTACACCAACTATTGATTACTATCTAACTCTTTGTAAACTTGAACTCAAGGTCCAATATAACTGTTAGATGAACTAATGAAGGAGAACACCCCATCATTATATATACCCCTTTGAGGCATTACTACAAGGTTGTTCGTTTTTGGTTATTATTGTTGTTGGTTGATTTGAGAACAATTAAACTTCTTACTATAATACGAAAGAGACATTGTAATCCAAGATTTAAATTAATATAAGGGATATTTATGGTTATTTCACACTATACTATATTAAGATATTAAACTATTAACTATTCATCTATGTTCTTAGATCCATTTATACGAATGAATGTGTGATCAATTGTTTGAAAGCCAAGTAAGTGCAAACCTTTTAAGACATCATGATGTAGCTCAATTCGATAGGGAAAGGTGTAATATCATGCCTCATGTGATCGTACAAGGAATATCCCTTGTTTAATATGTCGGTGTAGGGTATTACATTCATACATTACACATAGTGGTAACGCAGGATTACATGTGTAGTTCTAGTATGATGGGTGAATTTAGTGCAACATATCGCTTGAGAGATAGAAAAAAACCTTTGTATTGTCTTTATTTCTCTCAAGTTCAAGAGATATTACACTCTTTTAAGAGAAAGAGAAAGAAACCTCTTTCTCAAGTTATAGAGAGAGAAAGTGATAACACAATCTCTTTTGAGTTTGAGTTTGAGAGATAGAACACAACCACTCTTCCCCTCTCTTTCTCTATGTTATATAATTTCATTTAAGCTTGTAACATATGTGTTGTATGATTTTAGTTTGATATGTAATACCTTTTTTTGCGTGATGATTTTTATTTTTGTAGTTAGTAGTTATGTTATATTTTTTACAGGGGAAGTTACCTATTAAGCTAGAGTCATAATGGAAAAATACATGTATAACTTTAGATTAAGAGATTATGACCATTGGTGTGCTTCTTCAGGTTGTATGCGTAGGTCACATTTGACTTCTAATGATCAAGATATTGATAATACAAAGGTTAATGGTGGGAATGACCAGGGTTTGGAAGATATAAGTAAGGGGTAGGATCATGATATCCCTGATTGTGCTACCGATCCTTGGTGTAGAAGTTGAATATATCACTACAAATTTGACAATATTGTTGTGGCATTTATGGTCATTTAATTTATGATTGTTTCCTTTGTGGTTAAATTTATTATCATGTGTTTTGAGCCTAGAGGTGTCACCTTACTAAGGTGGTACTTAACACGTTCATAAATGGGTAGTTTTTATTTTTAAAATTTACAATAGTATACTATTAAAAATAGGGATAGAAGTGTAAAAGGGGGGTCCCTAAAATGAGAGGATGTAGTGGTAAATCCCAAAATCAAGGTAACATTTAGGATCCCATGATAACACATGTTATGAATATTTTCTACTAGTTGATATCCATGAGCCTTTGTGTCCTTTTAATTTACGAATTGTAACCTTTGACTTTATGATATTATATACTCTTTATATTATTATCATTATGATTTTTTTTTATTATTGGTAAAAGGTTTTGGTGGGAACTCACCCGAGTTTACAAAAAAAGGCTCAACAGCCAAAATAAGCAAATAGAAACATTGTGGTTTTTTTATATGTGGGGTCCACACCCCAGCCATAAGAGAAAAAAATAGTAAAAAGTAAAGGCATGGGCCAACTACCTAGTAAGAGCCCAGTAACAACATATCAACAGCAAAACGATAGCTATATAATAACACAAAAAACTACATCACCGAAAACAAGGAGCTGGCAACATTATCCAACAGACTTGCTAAAAACTTTGACAACTACCCTGAATGCCTGATAGAGTTTCAATGCAATGACGATGGTGGGGTCCTAGTTAGAAGCTTTGAACTTCCTTGTGATCTTTCCGTTCTTCCAAGCCATGTCCAGGATGCCACTAGAGTCGCAGGTTTGCCAGATGTGTACCTACATAAGGTCCATTATAACACTGTGCATAGCTAAACAATTTTTGTATTTATCCTCCATAGCCTTAAACTTGGTTTCCAAGGTAGAAATTTCATCTTTGAGGTCTGCATTGGAATCCAAGGTTGTCTCTTTGCTAGTAGATTTGAGCATAAAATCCACATTTTCTTCGAGGGTTTTAGCCATACTAGCCGACATGTTAAATTTATTCTCTAAACTGGTGCCAACAACAATATCAAGGAAAGAAGAGGGGGGGCCATCATCAACCACAATTTCTTCACCCTTCAAACCAGAGCCCACCACTTCCTTACCTTTGTGTTGCTATGGAGAACCTATTTAGGGGGTGGTTCAGAGACATGGTCTCTTAACATAGGATTTTTCAAACGGATACGAGTTTGCTTGGGGAGGGGAGAAATCATAGCAGGGCATAGGTCATTGCCAACAACACTAGACAAGTATTGACTATTGATATATATGACACCTTGGTGGAGGGGGATAGTCCTCTTATGGCCCTGAACTTCCAGGATTGGCTTTTCCATTGATTTCAGAATGTAATATGAGAGACTTACCTTCACCTCGTGTCTAAAGTGGTTGAGTAGAACAAGATGGTACTGTAGAACATTGGAGAACCCCCCTTCTAGAGTGACATGGCATACCATCATCCTTGTCACCTCATCATATGACTACAGAATAGAGGAAACCAAGATGCCCTCCTTGATGTCGAGCATTTCTCCTTCATCCAAGAACAATTTTTCTTCTGCTTCCTTGTCCATTTTGTTCCTGAAAAATTTATTCCCTTCCATGCTAAGATCGGTAATAAAAGAAATGAATTCCTCAGTAATTTGAAAGCTCTTATCTCCAAAGGAGACATTACGGTTTTTCCAATTCGCCACGAACTATATGGATATATAATGGTCTTACCCTTTGATGCATTGGATAAAATCAGTGAAGCCCTTCATATTGATGGTCTCCCACAACTCAACTTGTTCCTGCCATTGGGGATCGAATTTAGGTTCCACACGACAAGGGGCACCACCCATTCTAAAAACCCCTTGAGAATTCACCAGATTAAACTGATAATTGTGAGTGGTCAGCTTCCTAGCAGCCCTTCAGAAACTTGTAAGTCTGTGCAAGGCAGAGATAAAATGCACTTCTTTCCCCTTCAAAGACTTAGTGTGACCAATTTTCGAGGGCATGGAAGATTAAATTCGGGCATGCTCAAAATGCGAATGCAATCTAGCCTTGGGATTACACACATGTTTGCACCATTGAGTGGGGTGTACTAATGGGTGAGCTTGCTTCATTTGAAATGATGGTTTGGACTTCGGCAGGAGTGTCATTGATATCATGCCACTCTATGTAATCATTGCTACTAACTCCCATATTAGCAAGAAAATCCATAGATTTTTTTCCCTCTCTGTACACGTACTTGAAAATAATATTTATATCATTGCATAAGTTGTGAGATTCATTAATAAAATCCCTGATGCTCCAACTAGGAGTTAAGTAATTATTGAGAATGTTGATGATATTCATAGAGTCATCTTCGATGATGATGTTTCCCATGCTGAGTTTCTTAGCAAGTCTGATTCCCCAGAGTGCAGCTAGAGCCTCAGAGAAGTGATTAGTTTGCTTGCCCATGGGACCAACATATGCTGTAATAAGATGACCCTTGTGATTTCTGGTCAAACCACCTCCTCTAGCTGGACCAGGGTTGCCTTTAAAGGTACCATCAAAATTCAGCTTAAACCAACCTTCAGAGGGGGGAATCCATTGCACAATAGAACTGTCAATTCTTTGGATGGGGACGGTGCACTGATTAAGATAAATATTCCATGCCTTAAGAAATATGACATCCTCCTGGGGATATGTGGCTTTTTTTTGGCGGTTTAAAATTCAAGACATTTTCCTTTGCAGCCACCATGATTTTGTTGAGGATGCTTTTTATACTCTTGCTAGTATCTCTAGAAATGATTGAGTTCTTGGCTTTCCAGATTCTCCATATGGTGTGAGGGAATATGATTTTCCATAGCTAGCAAAGAAAAGCATGTTTAAATGGAGGCTTTCACTGCAACTAAGCATGTGTGATATCTTCAAGAAAAAACCACTTAACATCAAATCTTTTGAAGATGAGTTGCCAAAGAGAATTAGCAATTGGATAGTGGAGGAACAAATGTTGGATTTTTTCATTGTCCATCTTACAATAATAACATCTATTCAGCATGGTTGATCCCTTTTTGATGAGGTTTTCTATGGTGAGTATCCCTTTGTTAAGCACGTACCATAGGAGCTAATTGATTTTCAGGGTAAGCTCTTTGAACCAAATCTTGTCCCAAGGGAAGTTGCCAATGGGTTCGTTGGCAAACAAATGATAGCCTGATCTCACCGTGGTAGTTACCATCAAATGAAGAAACCCAATTAAACACATCTTGATTTTGGGTTTGACTGATGGGTATGAGGTTTAAGGTAGTTTGGAGTTCCCCAAGGATCTCTGTGTTGTTTGATGTCAATGCCTTGAGGTTTATAGTGCCATTTGCCCTCAGTGTTTTGAATGTAGTTGCAAACCTACTGTCCGAATGGTGTAGAAAGGTTGTCTTTGAGTTGCTCCCAATGTTAGTTGTTTGAAAGAGTGCTAAAATCAACCTAATTGTCCTGCCATAAATTTAATTTCTCACTCGTGCCCAGAGTCCATTTGCATCATGCAACTAGTTGTTTCCTGATCATGATGATTATGAATTTATTATCATATGTGTTTATAGTGTTCATTTAATTCTATGATTAATTGCAAGTCCACTATGTTGTAAAATTATCTTGTTTTAAATTTGAATACATCATTTATAATTTGATTATCTTATTTTTTTAGTGTTTACTTGATTGTAGGATATATTTGATTAAAAAACACACTTTTGTTAATATAAACAAGACATATACAATGTTGATCGTACAAAAGACAAGTGGAATAAGTCATAGATCATAATACCAATCATATCAATCCATCTAGGCATCAAAAACGAGGTCAATTACATCAAAAATACAATAAAAGTGTGTTCATCAATTAAAAAAAGAGCAAAAAAAAAGGAGCTTGTAAACTAGGCCGCAACAAAAAACATAATGGCCAGAGGAGGAGGTGGAGGGTTGTCTAACTTATCACCCCAGCTGGAACCAGGGTGAGCCAAGTTAGGGATGGGTTCCCAACCACTTTCATCTTGTTGCTACTACTTGAGATCACTAGAAGATGACCGTGAGGGAGAAATGGCAAGGTCCAACCTTGAAAACTTTCCCTACTAGGGGGCATTCCAACTAGCACCACTAGAATCACTCAAGTGGCTAAAAACTTTGCCATGGGCAAGGGAAGGGGGTCAAGAGTGAGGGGGAAACTGACGATGAGGAGAGGGGCTCCACTAGATTTGAGAGTGTTGTTTTAGAAACCCTCGACCCCAGGGTGGAGGGGGAGAGAGGCATGACTGAGGTGGTGAGCGGCGACGAGAAGGAGCATCAGGAGGAACTTGGATGACCATGCAGGGAGCGAAGACCTAATGGTCAAGAAGGAGCTGGAGGTGTTTGACCTCTAGCCAAACTTTCTTGTCTTGGTTCTTAATCTGGAGCATCACAATGGAGAGACTAGCCACTTTATTAGTAACAGAGAAAATTCTATCTATAGGAGCATTATTAAAAATTGTGTTATTTCCATCTTTCCAAAGATGAAATAGAATACCCCTTTTGAATATGTGCCAAAATTTGTTGTAAACTACAGGAAGTAGGGTCGAGTACCCTAAAAGAACCATCTTCTAGGAAAATAAATCTGAAGAGAAGGGTTGAAAAAGCTAATGAACCCTTTTCTAGGCTGATTAAGCACGAGGGAAGAATAAACAAATATGCTTGATAGACTCCGGCTAGTGGTAGATTGGGAAAGTGGAGTTAAATCTCATATGCTTAAGTTGATCCTTTGCAGGGAGCTCCTGGTGCAATACACACCACAAAAGTGATATTTTTTGGGCTCAATAAGAAACGTCTAAACTCTTTGGAACCAACGATTCTAAATAGAAGCTTGAGAATCAATATTCCTGTGGTGATTAAGTGAATCTATGGGCACCGAATGTGGGGTGAGAAAAGATTAAACTAAACATTGTTTGTAATGGCAGAGAGGAGTAGAAAAATACCAATTCTAATCATGCCACCATGAAATGCCAAAAGTGACACCAATTTTCTGCACAAATTCATTAGGTATGTAAGCAATGATTTTTGTGATTATTTCAACATCTTGATGTTGAAGGTTGAATTTAATAACAAGGGCACCCCATGAAATTCAAGTTCTAGAGTATTTATAAAATAAATCACCCATCACTTTGATTCCTTTTCTAAAAATATTAATGTATTTAGACCATGGAGTCAGTGCAAGAGGGGCATCATGGAAAGTAAAAATAGAGGACCACCTGAGAGAGTAAGAGTTAATAGATAGACCAGATATGAAACCATCTCCCTTCCAGATTAGGTGTGATTTAAGCATCTCCCAAGTTTTCCAAATACTTTGAGAAATAAATGTACCCCCAATTTTAATAAAAACAAGGAACAAGAGATGGGATTGGAAGTTAAAACCTTTCCAATCTTGTCTACCTAAAGGACAACCTTTACAAATGCAATGCTGAAGTAAAATATTCCAGGCCTCATTACCTTCCAGGATATAGATAAACCATTTGACACAAATATATAATCCTTGAAGTTTAATGTCAAACATACCTAGGTAACCAACATCTTTATGTCTGCAACATATGTCCCAGGAAACCTTGTGAAACCCCTTGTGACCCTCAGAATTGGCCCAAAAAAAATCCCTTAAATTTTTCTCTAGTTTGGCATACGTAGCATTAAAATGATCCCAACAGGAGAAATAATAGATATGAGCAATAGCTAACACCTTGGAACAAATAAAAAAAATTCCTGCTAGAGAAAGTGGTTTGGTAGTCCAATAGGAGATTTTTTGCTCCACCCATCAAACAACATAGCTCCAAATTTGAGCAGAAGTAGCCTAAAATGAAAAGGGAATGGCAAGGAATTTGAATTGGGTTCTTGACTGAATCCAACTCCATTATAGACCTTCCAACCAAGGAGGAATAGGAAATTAGGACTGTAGATAACACTGAGTTTTATCACATTGAATGGAGAATCCAAAAGCCAAGAAGAAAGTGTCAAGATAGTGCAAAGTAGTTTGAACATACTTTTCCTCCTCAAGGAGAGTGAGGAAATAATTATATGTAAAATTGCCATTAATGATCCACGGATCAATGGATGACAATAAGATCACCTTAATCAAACATTAATAAGTAGTGTCGGTTATTAGGTAGCTAAATCCTTCATCCGTCCGCACGTAAACAGAAGGGGCTGAAGGACACCCTTGACGAATGGATTTGAACAAACCAAACATAGAATATTGAGTTCCATTTATAGTAATGCAAGATCCAATGTTGTTAAAAATAATCTACACATTATGAACAAATCTCAGCCCAAAACCAAGAGCTTGAAGCATATCGAAAGTGAAAGAGCACTCAATACGGTCATAGGATTTGGCATAATCAATTTTAATAAATAAATCCTTCTAGTTTGAGAGACGGGCCCATTCCATTCCTCCCCAAACAATAACGATGTTGTATAAGATGTACATGTGCTTAATGAACTCAATCTGCTCGCTTTAAAAAACAAGAGGAAGGAGATTAACAACCCTTTTAGAAAAAGCCTAAGAAATAATATTGTAATACATATTGAAAAATGTGATAGGTATCGAGTTTGGAATTTACTCAAGGTCTTCAAATTTGGGGATAAAATTGATGTTAACTTAGTTTATCAACTCCCCCAAAAAATTGGAAGCTAAGGTTTCAAGGTACACATTATGTAGATTAATTCCCATAGTATCTGACATGATTTGATAGAATTCAGATGAGAAGCCATCAATACCTAGAGATTTTTCAGGATCCATTTGAAAGGCTTCCTCCTTAAGGTTAATGAGGGACAAAGCTATATCACATGCAATTCATTGAGAGTAAGTGACTTTGTAGGGCACAACTTACAAAATTTTTAGGAGAGCCTCTTCTCTAGCAAGGGTGACAAGTTGGGAGGAAAAAAATCCATGATAATGATGCAAAAATGCTTGTAGGATGTTCAGTAAAGAAGTATGCTGAACATGTCCTTTGAAGATAGTTTTGATCTACATGCCAGAATGTTTGGGTCAAAGCATAACAAAAAATTCTTTGGAATATTTATCTCCGATTTTGAGCCAATGCAGACGAGCACGAAGTAGAACACCCCTATATTTGTAAGATTTCTCAACCTTAAGTTTGTGTCTCCAATGGGCAACTTGGAGTTGCAAATTTTGATTAAAAGGAGAGGCATTAAGATCTTGCGAGGTTCGCCGAAACTTTTGATATGAAGCCTCATGCACAACCTATTGAAAGAGAGTAACTTCTTTTCCATTTATGCAAAGGAATGTGCTTGTCCTTTTGATGAAAGCATTCTGCCAAGAAATCCAACCCTCTTGGCCAATAGGGTGAGGCACTCAGTTCCAAATATGTTAAATATGTTCCACAATCCGAGTATGTTTTAGGTACGCAATATTTAGATAGAATTGATAATTGAATTTTCATTTTTTGTAGGAGTAACCTAGGTAATATTAAAGAAAATGGGGGAGTGATCAGATATAAGAGAAGTTTCAATAATAATAATAGGTCTTCCTAAATTAGGAGATAGATAGAAGAAGTCTTGAGTTAGCATCAGGACACGGTCCAGACGCTGGACAATTTGATCTTTCCCCTACCAAAAATTAGACCAGATGAATAAGGAAGAGGAAGAGATATTTTAAAAGGGGATGTTGGGGTTGAAAAATCTGATCTTGTGTTTGAGATAGAACTAAGTCTCGTCCTATCCCACACACCAACGCATGGCAAAAGGACTGACCTTATATTCTAGGTATTCAACCATATTAAAATCAATGTAGATAATCCACAAAGAATTAGGTAAGGATTCAACAATCCAACGCGAAAATAGAGCTCGCTTAACAACATTGTTGGATACATAGATATTGGTAATCCCAAGGATATGCCCATAAAAAATGAAAAGAGTCCAAACTACTCAATGAGCGGGGTCAGATTCCCAAGAAATCACATAG
The DNA here is from genome assembly GCA_019776745.2 of Taxus chinensis. Lineage (NCBI taxonomy): Eukaryota > Viridiplantae > Streptophyta > Pinopsida > Cupressales > Taxaceae > Taxus > Taxus chinensis. The sequence continues at coordinate 731,828,280 of CM034147.1, read as the reverse complement.
TGCTCAAGCTCAGGGGCAATCAAGGTGATGAATCCTCCGCGTCTAGGCTCATGATTGGACGCATGGAAAAAAACATGGGGCTAGATGGTGTGAGAAATAAAACAAAGTAAAAATCCTACAAGTTTGACTTCTTGCAGATATAGAGCAAACATATGATGAAAGTGGACAAAATCGAGGTACATATATCCCTCATCGTCAAAATTGGAGAGGGAAAAAATTGGTTGTGAGTTGAAGTGACCTGGGAAACATATTCCATTGACCATGGTCTACATTTTTCTCACAAGAATTCACCATCTTCTGCGGGGGCAGGGCTATGTGAATGACTAAGGAAATATTTTCCGGGTAAAGGATAGTTTGTTTTCTTCCATGAATGAAACTTATGGAAATTGAAGGGGAAAAGATGCCGAGGAAGCAGGAGATTTTGAGGGAAAAATAACTGAGGTGGCTAGCAGAGAGCGAGAGGGAGTTAGAGTGACCATGAGCATTTAAGGCACAGATTGTTTGGCAAGAGTGGTACAGTAGCTAAAACCATTAGCATTAACTGGTTGATAAGAGGAAGCTAAGGGTTTTATAGGGTCACAAGAGACACCTCTTTTTTTGGTTACCATGGTCCACCCATCCACACAGGAAGGGTATTTTGAGCTCTGCTTGTGAATTTTCTTGCGACACATGACAAGATTCAGCCACGAGAGGATACTTGCGAATCATGTGGTCAGATGTTTGGCAACACAAACAAGTATTAGGTAAGTTAATATAGAGCACTCATTAAGAAAAATGGGTCTCCCCAACTTGAATTTCAATGGTGTATTTCAAGTCTTTGGATAAATCCACTTCAACATAGACACACTTTTGACGGTGAGCATTTAAGAAATGGGTTGTTCCAAAAAAATAAGTCGACCCAAGGGTTTGATCAGGTGTTCAAAAAATCCCCACAATGGGAGAGGGAGGCCAAAAAATTCCACCAAAACTGGTCTTTTATGTTTGGCTTGTTCTGAAACCTAGAAATCCCTAGTCCAGTGAGAAAACACCACTAGTGTGTTTCGAATAAACCAGAGGCCATGGTTGAAAATGGCTTTGCAATGTTCAACATTATTAAAACGAAACGAGAAGAAACCCTTGGTGAGGTATTGCACTCCCTCGATCTTGACACCATGATGTTTCCAATGGTTGTGAACCCATTGTTTCAATAGGATTTCAAGGGGACGCGACCAACAAAATACCCAACATGGGTGAATGATTTGATCTAGTTACAAGATTTATCAAATTCTGGTAAATTAAGCACAACATCAGGAAAAGGAGTCGCAAAGTCAGAATGATTACCTCATCAAATACCTTCCAGACAAATTTCCTCGCCTTCTTTGGAGCCACGAGAGCTATTAGTGTTATGTTTTTTTAATTATTTGGTAATACCATATTTCTCAAATTCATTAGCTATTGTATAATTTTTTTAAAAATACAAATATTTTAGTTAGATTGGTGTCACAATTTTATTCACATGTAGAGGTACATTTGAGTTGACACACAAAGTGAAGTTTATGTCGGTAACAAAATAAATTTATGTCCCTACATATTGTCAACCCTGCAATAAATTTAAATTAAATATTTACGTCATACTTATGTTAGAATTTTAAAGCACAATTAAGTCTACATTATGTCACAATGTCATGGCACCATTAATACAAATTTACATTGGACTATAAGGAAGTATTCTCTATATGACTATAAGGAAACATTAGGACACATGAATTTTTGACTTCAAGGAAAATTTAAGCCACATATACATCACTTTTTAAGTCAATTTTAAAGAAAATATATATCACCTATATGTCAGTTAGGGTTAAATCACCTAGATAAATCAAGTAGGATTAAGTCACCTTTATGTAATTAAAATAAATGGGCCTTAACCTTGAGTTAAGGTTGGTGTTTTGATGAATTATAGGAAATTTAATTTTAAGATGGCATTCAAGGTGGATTTTAGTATGTTATCCGACTTAAAATTTGACCTAAATGTTAAGATTTACAATTTCAATTTTTTGGTAATCCGACATGATATCCTTAAACACATCTTAGTTGTGATTTGATGATCGAATTAATTTGTCAAAAATTTGTAGTGATTTCCCACTATATCCAATCCATAAAACATGTTTAGGTTGAACTAATAAAACTTCCCACATTTAAAAAATAATTGTTGGTCATTCCAAGACGCTATCAATAAAGAAGGACACACCTGTAACGAGAGATTCACTAAGTAAACTTGTGTAATATCACATTCGTTTGTAGGATATGTTAGCATAGGATATTCATTTTCATTGTATTTGTTTATTTACTTGGAGCTTTCCTACACTCATGGGATATATTTTCTTAGGTGCACACTTGACCACACTATTTTAGCTTGTGGTAATTACTACCCTTGACGAGTTTTCTATTGACTGCTTTTCCAGGTATGTAGGTTACCAATATTCTAGGTGAAGACTGTTGTTATTTTAGGAGGAGGGTACACATTCACCTCCTATATGTACATCACTTGCATCATTATATCATATGGAGCATTGAGTTGATTTGGAGCCATTATTTCCTTTTTCATTTTATCTCCTTGTTCTTCATAACTTGTAGAGTTGTGTGTGTGCTTATTCTTCTTTTTGTGCAATTCACATCTCACATTTTTCACTGGTGCACTCTTCGATTCAATAGATCCTGGTGTTCCCGATATGGTATTAGAGCCGAGTTGGTATTGAGATTGTTTGGATATTTTTCTACTAGTGTTACATGAGATTATTATTTTTAGTAATTTTGGTACTGGGTGTTTGTTTTTATGGTTTTTTGTCTGGTTTGTGGTGTATATAACCTATGTGTAGGCTTCTGAGGTGTTGCAGGCTTATATAAGGCATAAAGATCCCTGGAACGTTGCAGCATGCCCTATAGTGAAGGTGTAGGCTATAACGAAGGTATTTGGAGGTATTTTTTGATGTATTGCAGGCTTCCTTGGCTGGGACGACTTCATACACACCCTAATCTGGTCTAAACTTCTCACTATTGGATCTTAGGACCTATTTTTTTACCCTAATATGTGTCATTTCTGGTAAAATTTCCCTGAAATAGGCCGTACAACACCAAAATTAACATGGTTTTGTCTCCTTAAATATGCTTTTTTCTTTGAACACTTAGTTTATTCTTTGCATGACATTTTTTGGTCTTCAAATACTCTTGCTACGATTTCTATAGATCCATATATAGCTGCATATTTTTGGGTTTTTAGGTCTGAACAATGCATCTGGGATTTTAAACGCCTTTAAACAACTTAGACATTGATTTTCAACCACTTTGTAACTTGCTTAGGCTAATTTCAACTTCTTGAAGACCTCTGTTACATCATAGAAGACTAAAACAACCTCCTTTGGCATATTTTTGTAGTCTATGGAGGTGCCAACAACAAATAACAACAAATAAATAAAGAATTTAGGATTTCAACCCTAAAATCATCCCAACGAATTCTCTTAGTGGACCCCATAATGTGAATAAGGTGCTCTAATGTCCAAAATTATTACTTTATTGTTCCATTATTCACTTTAGGGATAAAAGTCCATTTGGGAAAAATACCTTCAGGAGGAATTTTTAGAGTTTAGATGTTTATAACTTCGCGTAACGAAGACGAATGGTGAAACCCCGGTTGAAAGGAGGCCAATTCCCCCTCACAAGCTAAATCATTGCATTCTTCATTCTTTTCTGATTCTAATGAGTATATACATGACACCCTTTCCTGTCATTTCAGGTGCTTTTAAAACCAGTTTGCAAAATTTTAATTAAATAAGCCATTAGTTATGGGAAACATTTTTTTGCTATAACTTTTGACATGTAGCTCACATTTAAGCGTCATCTTGGTAAAAAGTGTATGTTTTCTCACACTCTTCATAATGGTTCCATTTATTTTTGTAAACACACTACTTTATAAAGTGTTGTATTCTGGGGGGTTCTTGTAAAACTCTATAGGTACTTGTACTATTCGCACACAGTTATAAAGTGCCATTTGGGATAATTTTGGGGATTTATCTGCATTATGGAGTTTCACTATTCTGTTGATATGATTGACTATGGGATCTTTTTGTCTTTGAGGGAAGGAATTATCAATCATTGCATTGTGCACAGTTTGTTGCCCTACCTCTATGGTCTTGTTCCTGAGCCTGATGAACCTATATAGAAGGATGAGTGGTTTAACCACAATGATGAGGTCTATGTCCTTATTGGTATTACTATTTATGGGGATAGATTGCGTTTTTTTAGCAAACTGAGTGCCCTTTCACTTCCTGGACCATTAACGACAGCTGCATGGCAACCTTGTTTCACCATGTGAGAGTGACACTTCCCTATACCACTCTAGTACCAATATAGATTCTCCCCCTTCGCACAACCCTTTCATTTTTGGGTATTCTTCTACACCTATTGGTACTTATGAATCCTATGTTGACCATTAGCCACAGGATCTTGCTATTGAGCACACTCTCCCAATTGTTACCTCCATAAAGCTCGTCGTCTTCCATGTTCATGCTTCCATTCACTTTCCACAACAATTTTCTATTGGAGAAACTTCCTCTGAGACAAATGTGACCTTTTCTTTGTGTGCTCCATTGCATCTTGATTGCTTAGTTGACAACACACCACATACACCGGTTTCTACCTTTGAGTGCAACAATGCTTCATCTTGAACTTTGAGCAGCTCTTTATAATAGTCTTCTCCTCCTACATCATGTTGTGATGATAATACATTCTTTCCAGACATTTCTCTCATTGAGAAACCCCATTGGATGAGTATCTTCCCAACCTTAGTTGTCTATTTGTAGATTCCACTTATGTTTCATTATATGAATATGCTCTGATTGAACCATCACACATTCCAGAAGACCCATTCATCTCTCTCGTTGGGAGTTCCCGCCTTGAGACATTTGTCACTTCCACTATTTTAGAGATGTTTCATGATCCACCTCTTCTTATGGATCAATTTGTGAGGGTTATTGGTCCCCCACCATTTTCTTTCTCTAACACGTATATTGTAGTGGAACTCCCATTGTCTTTTGTGCACACTTTTTCCAGACCTATACCACCTTTCAGTTACAGACCAAATGTAGAGATCATAGTACTGCATACTTCTTCTTCCTTTGTGGAGTGGGCCAACTTTCAGTGCTCCTTTTTTTTCCTTTCCAAGGGTAGAGACATTGTTCAATGCTAGAAGATTATCTTCATACTTTACGTGGAGGACCACATCATCGACACTCTTCTTAGGGGACCTTCTTGTCCTCACTTCTTTCTATCTCTATTCTTGGGAGGGTGAGTGCACTAAGTTCGGGGGCCAAAAGGGGGTCTTAAGTGGACGCATTTTTTTGAAAAAAAACTTTAACTTGTTCGAGTTTTTTGAAATAGTTACATTCAAAATTAGAAGATGTAGAAATATGAATTGTATCATTTTGAGTCTAGTTTTTAAGCTACTAAATTTTATTGAAAACAGATAAGTTTAAGTGGGTCAAACAACTAAAATACCAACATATGCTCATGTTTTTGTTTAAAACATAATAGAGTGAATTTCGTGCTTCCCACCATTTTTGAGCACCATTTAGTATTTTTGAAAACCTTTTGGTAGAAAGATAGCTAGGAGCATCTAGTTTGGGCTCCATTTTTTTTAGATTTTTTTAGAGAATATTTTTTTATTTATGATTTTTCTAGTATAAAAAATTTATGTTTTGAAAAACAACGGAGCTCCAACCATGCCCCCCCTAACTACCTCAAAAAATTATTGAAAATTAGATTTTTTTTTGAATGTGTATAGAATTATGCCTAGTTTGGGCTAGTATATATATTTTTTTAAAATTTTGATCACCCAAAAAAAAAGATACACCATGAAAGATAGACATATTTACACTTCAAAAAATAGCTATAAAAATGCATAGTTAGAAAATAAATAATATGGAAACCTTATATTAGTAAGAAAATTTAGAAAATTATATTTTTAGAAAGAAGAGACTCTTCTCTACATCGTTGGATAATTTTTTAAAAATGGATCGATTGTTTTATTTTTATTTATCATAGAGGAAGTGTCTTATTTACATTTTCTTGTAAAAACTCGCTGTTTGCTGTGTTTGTGTAGGTCCATGCCTCAGGCTTGGGGATCCAAACCGTATCCCAAGCCTTGAGGCATGGCTTGGGAAAAAAGAAAACACAAAACGCGTACACATTTTTGTTTGTTTTATATATTGTGGCCCCCAACGTCCATTTCATCTCTTTCACGGGAATTATGCAAACATTTTGTTTTGTCTGCAATATTCTCTACATTCTTACACGATTTTTTAGTATTTCATTTTGTCCCCTACCCCACTAGTTTATTTTTTTCTAATCACGGGCAATAAATGTTGAGCTAAGGACAAGAGGAAAGCCAAGAATAAGACACCGGAGCAATTGGAAGAGAAGAGAATAAAGAAATTGAAGAGAATGCAAAAACTTCGAGCAGGGCAAGGTACATCCGCTATATCAAATATAGCTAATGTATTAGAAAATTGGGATGAAATACATAATGAAAATGTAGAGGACTAATGATTTTGACGATGAATAATGATATTGAATTGAATGATAATGTTGGTATGGATGAATAAATTGATATGAATCCAATTGTTGAACCCTTACTTGAGAATCCAAATTTTAACCCCAAAATTTGTATGAAAACACTGAATAAAGAAAGTAACCTTGTAAACGAATCTTCACCTCTAAGAACACCTCCTTCCATTTCGTGAAGAAAACCAATTCACTTAATTGAAATTGATGAAAACATTATAAAACCAATTCCTGAACAAAATGTCTGAAAGAAATTCGAGAAGAAAAGCTAGTGGAATTTGGGATAATTACTTTGAGAATTTAAATGACACACAAAAATGTCAATTATTTGTTTCATTGATGAAATTAATTAAGATGAGACCTATAATGAAGACCCTAGGGTTAAGAACATCTAATGTTGTTGATCAAAATGCGTCAATTGTTGAAAACATACATAAAGCATACCAAAATGTAGGTGGCAAAAGATGCACCAAAGATAGTAATACTACACGACATGCACTAACTAATTGTATAGTAAGTGATAAAATAGTTAATAAACACTTGACTAGAAAAACAACCAGTGCTTTGAAGCTAAACAGAAAAACACTAATGAAAGCAATAGAGAGACGTAAACGTCTTGAGTTAGTCAATAACATTGACTATTGGGCTTTCTCTAGCAGACTTCCATGAAAAGACAAGAATACATCTGATATTCTAAAAGAATTAATTGTAAAATTTTGGAATGAGAACACAAGGGTGTCACCGAATAGAAGAGATACAGTAAAAAGAAGAATAGGTTCTCGTAATCGTGAATTATGTGTAAAAATTTTCTTAGATATGACTCTAAACAAAATTGTTCTCTAAGTTTAAAAATGAAAATCCACAAATTAACATTAGCCAAAGATTCTTTGAAATGAACAAACCCTTTTATGTGAAAATCAATCACTCACGTACCACTTGGTGTTGCAGGCATCATGTTGAATTTTTAATGCATTATGATGTTTTTTTTGTCAAATACGTAGTGTTTTGCATACTGACATCATGTTGCAGGAGTATGGAATAAATGTCCCACAAAAATCTTCAAGGGACTCTGACAATATTTTGTGAAAAATCAACAAGACAATTTTTTTATAACAAAGCATGTTTGGATGGAACGTGCAATGTATGTGGTAGCTTATCAAATCTGAAAAATTGTATCCACGAGGAGAGTACATATTCAATAGGAAAAGAATTGGTTGATTTCACCAAATATAAATCAGTAGCATATCAATTAAAAGATGGAAACGAATCTAAGAGGTGTGAGCTTGTTACAAAATAATTACCTGTATCAGAATATATGGTGAAATCTAGAGAGAAATTTTTTTATGAGTATGCAAGGCACACACATAGAGCTCAATGGTTGGATGAACAATTCAAGTTAAACAAGGACACATTCCCACTTGGTACTATTGTTTCAGTAGTTGACTTCGTAGAGAATTACACATTGTAGCCACAAATGGAGGTTCAGTCTCAATATTATAAATTAGTGCAAGTTTCTATTTTCGTGCATATAAAATTCATGCACTCTCATGAAAGCACTGAGCAAGATCAAAAAATATTAAGAGAGTATCATTTTTACATCAATGATGATCGAACACATTCTACAGAATATGTACAAGAGTGTTTCCAGGTGTTTTATGCAAACTTGAATGAGAGGAACATTAGTTTCGATCAACATTATATTTGGTCAGACAACTAAACATCATAATTCAAGAATGCACGGATGTTTTATTAGCTAAGCAGGATGCACAAAGAAACAAATGTACAACATATCTGTAGTTTTACTGAGGCATGGCATGGAAAAGGATGTGTGAAAAAAGTACTTGCAAGAGAAGAGTTAAAGTTCAAGGATGGTGCTAAATTTATAGATGTAAAAAACACTGTTGATTGGTGTGTCAAGAATATGGGCCATGAATCTCAAAGGAAATCAAAAGTTCATAGATATTTTTGGTTGATAGAGCAACAATATCTGACAAACTTTGAAGATTGTATGACAGTTACAAGATCAAGTGATATGTACTCATTTCGTAGTTCAGATGCAAATGCTTGGACTATTTACACTAGGTGCATGACATGTTTTTATATATCATGCATTGATTTTGCGTGGAATGAATGTGAGTCACAGTAGTGAGTGGATGAATGGACTTGTAGACCTCTAATTCCGTTCGACACACATCAAGTTCCACGAGCATTACAACTTGCAGGGTCTTCAGATCAAATGACAACATCACTTGACTTTGGCCAAGTCTCTGATTTAGTGCAACAAGGTACATACATATATGTACATGTCATGTTTTAGATTTATAAATTATTAAATGGTCAACTCTTAATGTATTTATAAATTGACTAAACAATTTTACTTTTTGATACATAGGGCACGTTTTTGTAGTTATTGCGACAGAATTTAACGAAGAGGGAAATGACTAATTCTTATCTCGTTGTGTAGAGGGGAAAAAAATTGACTTTTGTAGTCATTGATGGTGAAGACCTTGAGTATCCCATTGGATCAGTGGTAGTCACTGGAACTTGGCTTCGACGATATTCTATCAAAACATCAAACATTTAGTTGTTTGAAAACTATGAAGTACATCAGAAGATACTTCACTATTCACATTTGGTTCTTGCAATAAATATTAAATTGATCAAATATTGAGGTCAGCCATTAAACAAAAATCTATGGAAGGTTTGTGAATCAGATCATGAAGCAATTTTTGCTACTGTCAAGAATAGAGTTGATCCTTGTGGTTCATTGGATAAAATTTACAAAGGTATGTTCTTCATGAATTTAATTTGAATATTTATTTAAATGATTTTGTTTAAATTTTGTATGATTTAAAATTCTATTTAATTGCTTACTAACATGTTTATGTAGGTTAGTGGTGCCAAAAAAGCTTCCACCTTCACGTGGTTGGCACTGTCAGTAGAGAATTTATTATTCTCGAAACCAAGTGAAGCTAAGAAAAATTAAATATTAGAAAGAAACAACAAACATAAATTCTCATTTCACCATCTATATTGTAAAAATATCTTTATTAAAATTCTCATTTCACCACCTATATTGTATGAACCACCTATATTATCCAGGTCTTTGGCAATGGACAACCTTATACTGACTTAATCTAAATGGAGATAGAGAAAACCACGAGAGGCTTTCGTAGTGGGCCCCGAAGTGGAGCTTCTGGATCTGATGCGATGTCTCTAGGTGTCACGGAGTTTGATAAATCACTTGTCGAAGATATGACGTGATTGGGCCTCAAGGCTCTTAAGCAACTATGCTTAGACGAGGTAGCTTGAAAGCAAGGGGAGCATAGAGAACCAAAATGAATGCTCCACTAGCATTCACCAGGCCACCCCGATGTGTTGATGTAGTTGGTTTGGTCCCACGAGCTTCTGTTTACAAACTACATCGTCTGACAACCCTAAACTGACTCAGACTACATTATTTCTCGCGTTTGTAAACAATAGGACAGTGAGAGAACCGAATGGAGATAGAAAAAATGTGAGAGGATTTCGTAGTGGGCCCCGACGTGGAGCTTTCGGATCTGAAGAGACATCTTTAGGTGCCACGTAGTCTGAGAAATCACCCGATGAAGATATAAGGCATGTTTGGGCCTCATGACTCTTAAGGGACTACACCCGGATGGGGTAGCCCGAAAGCACGGGGAGCATAGGGAACCAAAATGAAGCCTCCAATAACATTCACTAGGCCACCCCGACGTGTTGGCATAGTTTTTTTGATCCCGCACAGCTTCCGTTTGCAAACTATAACATCTAGCATCCTTACACTGAACTCAGACTGTACTATTATCTCAGGTGATTAGTAAATGGACATACCTTACAACTGATTCGAGAACCAGAATAGAGACGGAGAAAACCACGACAGGATTTCGTAGAGGGCACCTGATGTGGAGGTCTCAGATTTGACGCGACGTCTCTAGGTGCCACAGAGTCCTAGAAATCACCTGTCGAAGATATGGCGTGATTGGGCCTCAAGGCTCTTAAGTGACTATGCCCGGATGGGGTAGCCCGAAAGCACAAGGAGCGTAGGGAACCAAAACAAATTCTCCACTAGTGTTCACCTGGCCATCACGACGTGTTGGCATAGTTGGTTTGGTCCCATGAGATTCTGTTTGCAAACTACAGCCTCTGAGCAGCCCTACACTGATTTAGATTGCACTATTTTGCGCGTTTGCAAACAATAACAGCAATGAGAGACCATTGGATGGAGACGGTGAAAACCGCAATATGATTTTGTAGAGGGGCCTGACATGCAGGTATCGGATCTAACGAGATGTATCTAGGTGCCACAGAGTCCGAGAAATCACTCGTCAAATATATGGCGTGTTTGGGGCCTCATGACTCTTAAGGGACTACACCCGGATGGGGTAGCCCGAAAGCACGGGGAGCATAGGGAACCAAAATGAGGCCTCCAATAGCGTTCACCAAGCCACCCCGACATGTTGACGTAGTTTTTTTGGTTCCATGAGCTTCCGTTTGCAATCACCTATATTATTCAGGTGATTGGCAATGGACAACCTATACATTGATTCAGTCTGAATAGAGACGGTGAAAACCATTTCGAGAGGATTTCGTAGAGGGCCCCGATGTGGAGGTCTCAAATTTGATGTGACATCTCTAAGTGCCACGGAGTCCGAGAAATCACCTGTTGAAGATATGGCGTGATTGGGCCTCAAGGCTCTTAAGTGACTACGCCCGGATGGGGTAGCCCAAAAACACGGGGAGCTAGGGAACCAAAACGAATGCTCCACTAGTGTTCACCTGGCCATCACGACGATGTTGGCGTAGTTGGTTTGGTCCACACGAGCTTCTATTTGTAAACTATAGCCTCTAGCATCCCTACACTGATTTAGATTGCACGTATTTTACGTGTTTGCATGGCAATAGCACAACGAGAGAATTGGATGGAGACGATGAAAACCACGAGAGGATTTTGTAGAGGGGCCTGAGCATGGAGGTATCAGATCTAACGAGATGTATCTAGGTGCCACAGCTTCTGAGAAATCACTCAGGTCAAATATATGGACGTGTTTGGGCCTCGTGACGGTCTTAAGGGACTACACCCGGATGGGGTAGCCTGAAAGCTACGGGGAGCATCTAGGGAACCAGACACATGGACTTAGACTATACTATTTCGTCGCGTTTACAAACAATAGGACAACAAGAAAACCAGAATGAATATGGAGAAAACCACCAGAGGGATTTCGTAGATGGCCCTCAACATGGAGCTTTTGGATATGACGAGACATCTCTAGGTGCCACGGATTTTGAGAAATCACCCGTCGAAGATATAAGCGTGTTTTGGTCTCAAGGCTCTTAAGACGACTACGCCTGAACATGGTAGCCCGAAAGCACAGGGAGCATAGGGAACCAAAATAAAACCTCCAATAGCGTTAATCAAGCCATTTAGACATGTTGGCGTAGTTGGTTCGGTCCCACGACGCTACCGTTTGCAAAATACAACACTCTAGCAGCCTTACACTGACTTAGACTACACTATTTCACGCGTTTACAAACAATAGGACAACGAGAGAACCTAGATGTAGATGGAAAAAACCACGAGAATATTTTGTAGAGGTGCCCCGACCGTGGAGCTCTCAGATCTGACGAGACATCTCTAGGTTCCATGGAGTCTGAGAAATCACCTGTCGAAGATATGGCGTGTTTGGGTCTCAGGGATCTTAAGAGACTACATGCTCGAACGAGGTAGCCCGAAAGCATGGGGAGCATAGGGAAGCCAAAAAAAAATGCTCTAGTAGCATTCACTAGGCCATTTGGATGTGTTGGCGTAGTTGGCTCGGTCCCCACACACTACAATTGACAAAATACGCTCATCTATCAACCTTACACTAACTTAGACTACACTATTTCGTGCATTTGCAAACAATAGGACATAGCGAGAGAACTAGAAAGTAGATGGAAAAAACTGTGAGATAATTTTTTAGAGCGCCCCAACATGGAGCTCTCAGATCTGATGAGACGTATCTAGGTGCCATGGAGTCCGAGAAATCACCCGTCGAAGATATGGCGTGTTTGGGTCTTAGGGATCATAAGAGATTACGCCCGAATGAGGTAGCCCGAAAGCACGGGGAGCGTATAGGGAACCAAAACTAATACTCCAGTAGCATTCACTAGGCCACCTTGGATGTGTTAGTGTAGTTGTTTCGGTCCCATGATGCTACCATTTGCAAACACTACATCATCAAACAGCCTTACACTGACTTAAACTACACTATTTTGTGTGTTTGCAAACAATAGGACATCGAGAGAACCAGAATGAAGATGGAGAAAACCATGAGAGGCTTTCATAGAGGGCCCCGACATGGAGGTCTTGGATCTGACATGACATATCTAGGTGTCATGGAGTCCGAGAAATCACCCGTCAAAGATATGGCATGTTTGGGTCTCAGAGCTCTCTCAGAGACTACACCCGAACGAGGTAGCCTGAAAGCACGGGGAGCGTAGGGAAGCCAAAAAAAATGCTCCACTAGTATTCACCTGGCCACTTCGATGTGTTGGCATATTTGGCTTCAGTCCCATGAGATTCCGTTTGCAAACTACAGCCTCTAGCAGCCCTACACTGACTCAGAACTGCACTATTTCGCGTATTTGCAAACAATAGGCACATTGAGAGAACCAAATAGTGATGGAAAAAATCATGATATTTTTTCATAGAGTGCCCTCGACGTGGAGCTCTCAGATCTTACGAGATGTCTCTAGGTGCCACAGAAGTCTGAGAAATCACCCATCGAAGATATGGCGTGTTTGGGTCTCAGGGCTCTTAAGAGACTGTGCCCGAACGAGGTAGCCTGAAAGCACATGGGGAGCATAGGGAACCAAAAAAAAACCTCCAGTAGCTTTCACCAAGCCACCCCAGACGTGATGGCGTAGCTGGTTTGGTCCCACATGAACTACCGTTTGCAAAATACAACATAGAGCAACCTTACACTGACTTAGACAACACTATTTAGTGCGTGTTTGCAAATAGCACATAGGATGGCAAGATAACCGAATGGAGATGGAAAAAATCACAAGAGGATGCTTTGGAAGAGTTCCCTGACATTGAGCTCTCAGATCTGACGAGACATCTCTAGGTGCCACAGAGTTCTAAGAAATCACCTGTTGAAGATATGGCGTGTTTGGGTCTCAGGGCTCTTAAGAGACTACACCCAAACGAGGTAGCCTGAAAGCACGAGGAGCATAGGGAACAAAAAAAAAACCTCCAGTAGCTGTTCACCAAGCTCATTTAGATGTGTTGGCGTAGTTGGTTTAGACCCCACACATCTATCGTTTGCAAAATACAACATCTAACAACCTTACATTGACTCATGGACTACACTATTTCGCGCGTTTGCAAAAAATAGGACAACGAGAGAATCAAATGGAGATGGGGAAAACCGTATGAGAGGATTTCATAGAGGGCCCCAACATGGAGGTCTTAGATCTAACGTAGATATCTCTAGGTGCCACGGAGTCCAAGAAATCACTCGTCGAAGGTATTGACGTGTTTGGGCCTCAAGTCTCTTAAATCAACTACGTCTAGGACGGGGTAGCCCGAAAGCACGAGGAGCATAGGGAACTAAAAAAAATGCTCCACTAGCATTCACCTAGGACACCCCAACATGTTGGTGTAGTTGGTTCGGTCCCATGAGTATTCCGTTTGCAAACTACAGCCTCTGGCATCCCTACACTGATTTAAACTGCACTATTTCACGCGTTTGCAAACAATATCACAACGAGAGAATCAGATGGAGAAGAAGAAAACCACGAGAGGCTTTCATAGAGGGCTTCAACGTGGAGGTATCTTGGATCTAACGAGACATGTCTCTAGGTGCCATAGAGTCTGAAAAATCACCCGTCGAAGATATGGCGTGATTGGGCCTCAGGGCTCTTAAGCGACTATGACCAGATGGAGGTAGACCAAAAGCACAGGTGACCGTAGGGAAACGTCCAATGTTCAATGATTTTTGCCATAGGATGCAACTATGTAGACTATGATCTTAGTTTTGTTGGGGAGATTGCACTAATGTTCCAATTGTTCATTTTGAAAGAATGAATATCTTCAATCAAATAGAGAATGAAGAGCCTGAATTTTTTTGGACATTACAAAAGGTTGTTTGTGCCCAAAAAGAAGCCGAAGGCCATATAAATATCCAGTCTTCAACTTTAGATGACAATGAATATCGTGAAGAAAAATAATGAGGTGAAGATGTCACTATGATTCAAGAAAAAATGCCTCCTGAAAGTCATAAAGAGTCAATTTGATTACCCAAAAACATCTAGAAGAACTTAAAGAGAAGATACAAACAGAAAGAAAAGGAAAAATGGGAAGCGTGGAAGGATCACAACTTAACTAGAATGGAAGATATATGTGATGTTGTCGATAGAATCATGGATAATCTTAAGGAAAACATGCCAAGTTGATTATTTTTATTAATCCCAGCTATCTTCAACTTCACAAATCAAACCAGGTAGTTCCAAAAGTAGCATACTGGAAAAAAAAAACCGTACAATGAAGTATTGATAATTGAGTGTAGTCGCTTAAGAACCCTGAGGCCCAATCACGCCATATCTTCGACGAGTGATTTCTTAGACTTTTTGGCACTTAGAGATGTCTCGTCAGATCTGAGAGCTCCACGTTGAAGCCCTCTACGAAATCCTCTCGCGATTTTCTCCATCTCCATCCGGTGCTCTTGCTGTGCTATTGTTTGCAAACGCGTAGAAATAGTGCAGTTTGAGTCAATGTAGGGCTGCTAGATGCTGTAGTTTGCAAACGAAAGTTCGTGGGACCTAACCAACTACACCAACACGTCGGGGTAGCCTAGTGAAAGCTATTGGAGGCTTCGTATTGGTTCCCTACACTCCTCGTGCTTTCAGGGTACCACGTCCGGGCGTAGTCGCTTAAGAGCCCTGAGGCCCAAACATGCCATATCTTCGACGGGTGATTTCTCGGACTTCGTGGCACCTAGAGATGTCTTGTTAGATCCAACAGCTCCACGTCAGGGCCTTCTACGAATCCCTCTCGTTGTTTTCTCCGTCTCCATCTGGTTCTCTCGACTGTGTTATTGTTTGCAAACACGCGAAATAGTGCAATTTGAGTCAGTGTAGGGATGTCAGAGGCTGTAGTTTGAAAATGAAAGTTCGTGGTATTGAACCAAGCTATCTGGGCCAACAGGTTGGGGTAGCCAGGTGCAAACACTAGTGGAGGCATTCGTTTTGGTTCCCTACGCTCCCTGTACTTTCAGGCTACCTCTGTCTGGGCATAGTTGCTTAAGATCCTTGAGGCCCAAACACACCATATCTTCGACGGGTGATTTCTCAAACACCGTGGCACCTATAGACATCTCTGTCAGATCTGAGACCTCCACGTCGGGGCTCTCTATCAAAAGCCTCTCATGGTTTTCTCCATCTCCATATTGTTCTCTCGCTGTCCTATTGTTTGCAAATGCGTGAAATAGTTCAGTTTGAGTCAGTGTATGGCTACCAGAGGGTGTAGTTTGCAAATGGAATGCTCATGGGACCAAACCAACTATGCCAACACATCCAAATGGCCTGGTGAATGCTACTAGAGGATTTTTTTTGGTTCCCTACACTCCTTGTGCTTTCAGGCTACCCTCGTCCAGGCGTAGTCACTTAAGAGCCCTGAGGCCCAATCACGCCATATCTTTGACGGAGTGATTTCTCGAACTCCGTGGCACCTAAAGATGTCTCATCAGATCCGATAGACCTCCATGTCGGGGCCCTCTATGAAAGACTCTCACGGTTTTCTCCGTCTCAATCCAGTTCTCTGGCTGTCCTATTGTTTGCAAACGTGCAGAAATAGTGCTGTCTAAGTCAGTATAGTGCTGCCAGACGCTGTAATTTGCAAATGGAAGCGTCGTGTGACCAAACCAACTATGCCAACACATCCAAATGGCCTAGTGAATGCTACTGAGAGGCTTAATTTTGGTTCCCTATGCTTCTCGTGCTTTCGGGCCACCTCGTTAGGGCGTATTCGCTTAAGAGCCCTAAGGCCCAATCATGCCATATCTTTAACGAGTGATTTCTCGAGACTCCGTAGTACCTAGAGACAACTCACTCAGATCTAAGACCTCTACATGTCGAGGACCTCTATGAAATCCTCTCGTGGTTTTCTTCTGCCTGCATCCGGTTCTCTCGCTTTCCTATTGTTTGCAAACACGAGAAATAACATGCAGTCTAAGTCAAGTATAGGGCTGCCAGACGCTGTAGTTTGCAAACGAAAGCTCATGGGACCAAACCAACTACGCCAAAATGTCCAGGGTGGCCATGGTGAATGCTATTGTAGGCTTCATTTTGGCTCCCTATGCTCCCCGTGCTTTCGGGCTACCTCGTTCGGGCACGTAGTCACTTAAGAGCCCTAAGGCCCAATCATGCCATATCTTTGACGGGTGATTTCTTGGACTCCATGACACTCTAGAGATGTCTCGTTAGATCCAAGACCTCCATATCGAGGCCCTCTATGAAACTCTCTTTCATGGTTTTCTCCGTCTCCATCTCGGTTCTCTTGCTATCCTATTGTTTGCAAATGCGAGAAATAGTGTAGTTTGAGTCAGTATAGGGCTGCCAGACACTGTAGTTTGCAAACAGAAGCATCGTGGGACCAAACCAACTACGCCAACATGTCCAAATGGCCTGGTGAATACTACTAGAGGCTTAGTTTTGGTTCTCCTACGCTCCTCGTGCTTTCAAGCTACCTCGTCCGGGCATAGTCGCTTAAGAGCCATGAGGCCCAATCACACCATATATCTTCGATGGGTGATTTCTCAAACTCTATGGCACCTAGAGATGTCTCGTTGAGATACTGAGAGCTTCACATGTTGGGGCCCTACTAAAAAATCATCTCGCGGTTTTCTCCATCTCCATGCGGTTCTCTCGCTATCCTATTGTTTGCAAATGTGCGAAATAGTGCAGTCTGAGTCAGTGTAGGGCTGCTAGACGCTGTAGTTTGCAAACGGAAGCATCATGGGACCAAAAAAAATATCCCTAAGGCCCAATCACATCCAAATGGCCTGGTGAATGCTAGTGGAGGCATTCGTTTTGGTTCCCTACGCTCCCCATGCTTTCAGGCTACTCTCGTCCGGGCATAGTCGTTTAAGAGTTCTTAAGGCCCAATCACGCCATATCTTCGACGAGTGATTTATCAGAACTCTGTGGGACCTAAGAGACGTCTTGTCAGATCTGATACCTCCATGTCAAGGCCCTCTAAAAAATCCTCTCGCAGAGTTTTCCTTCATCTCCATCTGGTTCTCTCGCTATCCTATTGTTTGCAAACGTGCAAGAAAATAGTGCAGTTTGAGTCAGTGTAGGGCTGCCAGACGCTGTAGTTTGGAAAAGGAAGCTCATGGGACCAAACCAACTATGAAAAAATGTCCAAATAGCCTGGTGAACATGCTATTGGAGGCTTTCGTTTTGGTTCCCTACAATCCCCAGTGATTTCTGGCTACCTCGTCCGGGCGTAGTCGTTTAAGAGCCTTGAGGCCCAATCACGCCATATTTTCAACGGGTGATTTCTTGGACTCCGTGGCACCTAGAGATGTCCCGTCATATCCTAAAGCTCCATGGTGGGGACCTCTTTGAAAGCCTCTCGCGGTTTTCTCCATCTCCATTCGGTTCTCTCGATGTGCTATTGTTTGCAAACGTGCGAAATAGTGCAGTCGAAGTCAGTGTAGGGTTGCTAGAGGCTGTAGTTTGTAAAAAAAAGCTTGTGGGACCGAAAAAACTACGCCAACACGTTGGGGTGGCCTGATGAATGCTAGTGGAGCTTTCGTTTTGGTTCCCTACGCTCCTCGTGGTTTTGGGGTACTCCGTCCGGGCGTAGTCGCTTAAGAGCCCTGAATGACTAGATTGGCTTAAGAATGAATTTGATAGGGGTATGTCTAAGAACACACAGGAGTTATCAATCGCCTAGTAAATATTTCTTATTTAGTTCTGGATGGGAGTTAGCTTGCTTACGACTTAGTGACCTTCCATTCATTGATAATTTATGTTATGATAAACCCATGGATGCTTTCAAAAGCGCCTTAAAATGATAGGGGTTGTCATCAAGCCTAGTGAAGGGTGTGATGTGATTTCCAAATAACTTGAAATGCCTACAAATTTAAAGGTAATAACACGAATTGGACAGGATTAGACAATCAAGAATCATTGAGTGTCTGAATCAGAATGTCATTACATCTGGAGACATTCTCAAACATTGGAGTAATGTATATGAAGATACATTGTAAAAAAATCAACAGATGAAAGACATCAAATTGTGACGATTGTCGGGTGTTTTAACAGGGGAGAAGACTATGAAGCATAGAAAAATGTAGTAAGTGCATGATAAGATAGGAACCAGCACAAAGAGACCATGAGCAAGAAGAAGCATAAGTAAGGTAAATACACATACACACATTGATAAATTGAATAAATAATTACTCATATTAGGTAACTCTTTATATACATACATTATATAAATATTGATTTCCAAAGTTTGATGCATATTATACATTGAAAATGCTAGAACATGTACATCACCAATAAATGAAAAAATAACCCATAATGTCTTAAATATTGTCAAGTGCACATCATATTAGATTCATGAAAAAATAATCTTAGAATCGCAAAGTCTCATACAAAATTATCAAGTTCCAAATAGTATTTTAATTTACATAATAAATACAAAAATGCCCAATTAAGTCATATACCATCAAGTTCAAATGCCATATAGACGTACACACAATGCCATGCACATAGGCATACAAAAACAATGTCATGTGTAAGACATATATATTTTCTACTCATCAAAATCTATCCCTCTCTTGGCCTTGCTCGAAGAAGGCCCTTCCTTAGACAAAAATGGAGATCCATGAGATGACTTTGGATCGTCTAAGCCCATGCTTTGAGTCCTCTTCCGCTAAATACTCGTTTGTAGATGAGTCTGTAAATGCAAACAATATTTTTTTGTCAAAACTTAATTTATATATGTTTTCAACATGTATTTAAGACTATGCTAGAATGAAAGTATTAACATAAATACACAAACTTACCGCAAGTTGTTAATCATGCCGAATTTGCATCTCACACTCAGATGAGTCATCGGGAGCTCCTGCAGTACGGATGAGGGTACGAAGACGACAAGATGGAGGAGTCCGTGTGCTCGAAGTCAAAATGGATGGCGCGGAAGTTTCCTATATACACATAAGATCAGAAAATCTAACATCAGAATTAGCAAAAATAGAGCTAAGTACATGTATCTACATAATGAAAATATTTGAACTAATTTTATCAATATAGAACTATTTTTTTACCCCGCCATGCCTGTGAATCAAATGAACATCGTTGCTACCTGTCATAGGTAACTCCTGCATATACACAATGAAGGACATTATTAATATAATTTAATAATTCTACAATGAAAGACATTACTAACATGTAATTTAGCGTAATATGAATTACACGAGAAATTTAACAAAATTTCCCTATTGTTTGAATACCTCAGTGAGTTCCTGCGCAGATGAAATCGCAGCGGCAACACCTTTATCTACTTGTCGCAGAGATGGTGGGGTGTTTAGTGAAGTCAACATTTTTATCAAACATGTATATCATGTGAGTTAGATGGAAATACATATATTTGACTTCAAAACTTATATATATATATATATATATATATATATATATATATATATATATACATACATGTATGTAAAATTTTTACATAATTAACTTTCTAAATTACCTCTGTGAATGTATGTGTATGCATGGTCCTCGCCCCCTATGGTTGGGATGAAGATGCGCCTCCCGTGCGCTGTAATATCAATGCATGTACATGTACAAATACAATTATTTCAAAAATTTAACATATATAAGTAAATCAGGTACTCCAAACTTTTTGTAACACACATAACAAAACATAACAAATTTGCCTGTGAAGATGACGTCGATGAATGAAATCCAAATGTCTCACTCAAAAGGACATTTGACATAGTGACATTATTGTGTTCACCCCTAGCACCTGGTGCACCAAAATCAGTACACATGAAAGTATCGTCCTCCTTGGGCCCCAAACATATGCTACCACATGACGAGAAAAGATGTGGCCTCATGCTAGTACTCCTTGAGGGAATACTCTGTGTACCTTTGCGAGCATTTGGCTCAGAAATATCCCTCGTATGTCAAACAAGGGTCGCAGATAGCCCTTGAAGCGCGTGGAGTGTATCTATCTCTACTGTCTCCTTCACTACTTGAGGGACAATCTCAGGGTGAGCGGGCTTCTGTGCGGGGAATCTACCCTGCCGAAAAGGTGCACATTGTGCACCTGGTCGATCATGTGTAGATCCTTTTCCTCGGCCCTAGAAATCTCGGAAATCAAAATAATTTGGGATCTCGTCGAGGATAAACTCGCATTAGAGTTTCCTCAGAAAGTATAGTGGCACCTCGTTGTTATTACAAGGTGGAAAATCAAACACCATCCACCATCGGTCCTAAAAATTATTTTTAATCAAATTATTATTGCTCTCCAATGGATGGAAAATCATTTACATGTCAACGGAACAAGAAAATTAGTGCAAGTGTTCGTGAATAAGGTGTATATGAAATCTTTTGAAATTTATTTTTTCTTTACATCCACATATGACAATTTTTTTGAATAATAAATCCTACAACCCTCCCTGTAAGTTGTTCAATGATCAATTTGCCCAGTTGCCGCATCAATTTGAACAAGTAATGCCTCCAATGTGTTTGCAAGAGAGGCACGACGGGGGTTTGTAGATTGTGCATCCCTCATTGTTTTGATTAAATCCTCAATTTCAATTTTGTTTTCAACTATTTGGGCTGCTAAATCTTCTTGACTACCTGAGGGATGTTGAGCAACTGCGGGAGTGTCGGGAGAGATGACAGGAATAACATGGTTTGGTTGTGGTTGATTCCCTCTACCTCTAACTATAACAATAAAAATATGTATTCAATTCAAATTTTAATCTATAATTATCATATTTCAATGCAATTTTGAGAAAAGAATTGTGCTTACCTCTTCTTTGTGGCACCATTGTCGATTCAGATCTTCCTGGTGATCCAGAAATGATCATTTAAGCTTGAGATCCAGCTGAATGAAAAAACGCGAGGGCATGGTTAAGCTTTGAAACTCGCGTTTGAGGGAAGCAAAATGATAGAGGCTCGGACTTGTTTTTTAAATTTATAATAAGCATAATGCACACACGTCATGCTTTGGTGACTCCCGAGCCAAACAAATTAAAACGCAAGCGCGTTTTAACAAAACATGTACGCGTTTTGTTTTTTTTCAGATTCTTGTTCACTTTTTGGGCCCGGGTGCACTCACCCGGGATGATCATTATATGAAGGTACCTCATCAAACCGAGTTACCGAGACCCACTTCTTCTTTTTTTCCAGTTTTCTTGAGTGAGTTTCCTATCTCTCTTTTGGGGGGGAGTATTTTCCCACTAGGTTTTCTCCTTTTTCTATATCTTTATGAGAGATGCGTTGTACGTGGGTACCTCAACATGCCTCGTTTTTGGGACCCACTTTCCTTTTTCACTTCCCACCTAAGTTGTGCTTATGGGGGGTGTTAGTGTAGGATATTCATTTTCCTTGTATTTCTTTATTTACTTGGAGCCTTTCTACACTCATGGGATATTCTTGCTTAGGTGTACACTTGACCACACTATTTTAGCTAGTGGTAATTACTACCCTTGACCAATTCTTTGTTGAATGTTATTTCAGGTATGGAGGTTACCGGTATTCTAGGAGGAGGTTACACATTCACCTCCTATATGTACATCGCTTGCATCATTCTATCATATGGAGCATTGAGATGATTTGGAGCCACTCTTTCCTTTTGCCTTTTATCTCATTGTTCTTCATAACTTGCATATTTGTATGTGTGTGCTTAATCTTGGCTTTGTGTAATTCACGTCTCACATTTCTCAATGGTGTACTCTTCGATTTAACGAATCCTGGAATTGTTGATAGGATACTAAATAATATCCATATTTCAAGTTCTAATTCTTAATATTCTATTATTTCATTTTCTAAAAGACCCCATATATTACTAGATATTGTATATAAATATTTTATCTATGACATTGTTAATACCCTTTATTATTTGTATCTCTTTCATGTTGAATGTGTTCTCCGAGTTCTAAAACATTTAATTAACATTCATATGCTTTGACCTTTCACTATGATGAAGATTTCAAATTTAAGCCAAACATCAACACTTTTGGTGGGTCTAAATTTCTCCAATTGGTGACATGTGTTATATGTCAACGTACAAAATTCACTAAGTGCTTTGACCATTCCACAAGAATAGAAATCTCAAAGGATTATGAGTATGCCAAACACTGATTTTGGACAAGTTCCCACAATCTACGAGTCAAGAGTACGAGATTTTATTAACATTTTACACTCCAACCCAAATCTTAAAACCTCATAGATTACAATACAATACACTGATCTTTGAAAAGTGTCTATCATCGGCCTTCTGCCGTGTTTGAACTGATTATGCGGTGCAATGTTTCACTGATGGATGAAAAGTGTCTTCCATTAGCATAAGGGAGAACCAAAGAGTTTATGTGTGGAGAACAAGTTCTAAGAGATTTAAAGGCACCGTCGCACTAATCTTGGACACGTGTCCAAGATCGACATACAAAAAAGTTAAGAGGTGTACGCACAAATAAAAATACTCAAAAGAAATGTCTTGAATGACTCCAATCCTCTCCACGTGTCTTAGATCGAAGTAAACAAAGTTATGAAGAACAAATCTTGAAATGCGGGAAAACATAAGTTAAAAGTTTTGAAGCTTAATGTATGTAATGAAAAATTGTGTCGATTGGAGCCACGTGTATCACATCGGTGGAAAGGCAGAGTCACGAGCAATTTTTTTAAGGCCATATGGTGAGCAGTTAAGCCGATGGTCTCCATATGTTATATATCGGGATAACTTAAATTTTAAAGCCACATCAAAACAAATACGTGGTGTTTTATTGGAGCTAGTTCAAAAGATTATGTCATAACTCCTCTATCCATGTCACTCCACCTCACTTGTTCCCTCATCCTCCTCTCCTCTCCTTTCCTCTCCCATCCCATGTACCCCAACCACTATAGTTTTTCTTAAAACACTAAATTGAATCCCCTTCACCCCTATTACATGCCACTGTATTGGTTATTTTTTTGCAATTAATAATATCTCTTTATGATTGGACGTGATAGGATATTTTTTTTACAATGTGAAGCTCCCTTGACAATTGGTGGTCAACAATGTCTGAATGCATAAAACATGGATTTCTCAGTTAGATAATGTGTACCTATGATTTCTAAAGTGTTTTTGAATAAACCAAGTTGATCCCAAATGACGATTACTAGAAAATAAATGTAGCTAAGATAATGTGTAAGTAAATGGACAAGACAAAAGTGTGATAAAGAATTTGATATATTTCAATTGTCCAAATATGTTAGAGTTTCGAAATTGATGTTGCCAAGTATCAGACCCTAAATTTACGTAAGATAATTGTTAGGGAAGTTAGCATTACTTAAAGTATTAATCTAATCATGTCAATGTTAGCATCAGAGATAGATTAAGTATTTTGAGCACTCTAGGCAGTACCACTTCACATCTTTTAAAAATATTTTATAATAGAAAAATATATCCCTTCAATTTTGAGAAAAGAAATAACACTCTCAATGATCTTATAACAGTCTGAATTCTATATACATTTGGAATTTGAAAAATCAACATTCTTATAACAAATTCCAAATATCATTGCCCAACTTACCAAATCATGTCATGTCACAAAACACAAATAATGGCAATCCATTTATTGTCTAAATGATAACAACAAAAAGAATGTTTTTTTGGGGGAAATAGTTGTAGAAAATGGGCTTGTTGTGCATGACAGGGAAAATACCAGTACTATACTCTAAAATTAGATAACAACATCCACCATTATTGTTAAGAAGCACATCATTATCTTGCCAAGAATAGAAAATCCATAACATAAGAGATGGAATGAAGAATCGATACTAATATGATAGTGATTTCAAGGTTGTTTTGCATCCAGTATTACATCTTTGGATTATACTTCTCTGATATCTAAATATTGTGAGTGCATCTTCTCCTTCTTGATAAAGTGTTCAAATATAAAAATATGATTCTATTTTTTATTTACATGTATCAAACCATAACTATATAATCATAAAATTTCTTTTCAAAAATAAAATAAAATTACAAATCTTATGTCCCAAAAATTTTGACACCATAAAAAATTGCCTAAATTACCTAGAACTTACTTTGTCATTGGTTAGCATTTTGTTATATTTAAGTTTCTTAGAAGATAATTAAAATAAAATTTCGTACCCAAATCAAATGCCCGCAATACCACATTTAAATGCTTGATCCCCAAACATCTCCTTGAATTTCGATCAAAGAAATGTGTGTCACAAATTAAATGTTTATTTTACTATTGGAATTACCCTTATATTAATATTAATTTAACAAAATGCCTAAAGGGAAACTAAAGAGCATGATTACATCAAATCAGAAAACACTAGGCACAAGCCACCGCTCCGGGAGGAGGAGGAGGAGGGTCATCCCAGGGAGGGATAAACACTCCACTGTTCGGCTTGGCCGAGGGAGGATCCACCTGCCAAACATCATGGTTAGGCATCTGCATTTGTAACGGAACAATAATGCCCCAACCAGGGGGCAAAGAATCAGCCATAGTTTGCATGCCAGGCAGAGGAGTTCCCCACTATAGAGAACTAACAACACCCTTCCGCCTCGAAGGAGGACTCCAGCCCGGTCCAAAAGAGGACAGAGCTGAAGAGTGACACCGAGGAAAGGCATAACGATGGCTGTGAGAGCGCCTTCTGCGACATAGTCCCACAAGTGGTGGACACTAAGGCAGAGATGGATGAGATGTAGGTGGTAAAGAATCTGGGGGACCCAACTCATCGTGTAAGGTGTACTCCCCCAGTGTGTGAGAAAATCCTGAAGATGAGAAAAATCCAAGGAAACCTTTTTAGCTTGAGATTGAATCTATATGTGCACAGTAGACAAGATAACCCTTTTTCATTAGTGGAAAATAAAAAAATAGATTGATCATTCTTGAATATCAAAGCATTTTGAGATTTCCAAATATGAAACAAAAATACAAGCTCTAAACAATTGCCATAGAGTATCAATATAATGTGGCCAAGGACTGAAATCGCCAAACAAGGCCAGACGCCATTGAAAGAATTCTAGATGGTATGATTGGAAAAATGAATTTATCCAATCCCAGATAATTTGAGCATGGGGATAAGACTAAAATAAATGTTTAAAATATTCATGTTTAGAACAGAAGGGGCATTTAGGATTAGGGATGCCAATGTGACTAAGACGTTCTTCGATAAGAAGACCCTGATAAATAAGGCACCATAGGAAATGATTGAATTTAGGATCAAGAAGAGAATTCCAAACATGGGAAAACCGATGAAGCCATGTGGAATGTGCATAATGCAGACCTCAACAGGCATTGAGTTTGGAAATGGCAGGCGAGACTGGGCTCAAAAGATGATAAATAGTTCTAGCATTATAGCGGAGGAAGGTAATTTACTAACTCCACTGCTAATCGCGCCACCAAGCGTCTGGGGTTTTGAGCGCCAACTTGTGGAGCATAATATTGGGCATAAATTCTTGAATTTTATAGATAGACGGGAGATCCGAATTTGCAAGATTAATTTTTTTCTTGAGTTTGGGCCAGTGGATCCAGTCTGTGCGGGTGACCAAATCCTGGATGGTATGAATTCCTTTGAGAGAAAGCTAGAGTGCTTTGATGCCCAAAGTTTCAGCAAGCGGAAGGTTATATTCAGTGATGGTGGGAGACCACCAAAGATTCTGAGAATTGAAAGAGAGTCTAGTGTTGTTGTCGCCCTCAAAATTCCCCTCATTTTTCAAATCAAGTTTCAAATTTTTTGAGTTGGTGCCTATTTATTCGAATTTTTCCCTCCCCTGACAAAATTGATTAAACACAACCCCACACAAGAGAAAATCGGAAGGGGCGGTTCAGTCATGTGAGCCCAAATTCCAAATCCAATAATGAAGGGGCATGGTCGGTGAAGGAGGCCAACGACGTCAAAAGAGATCAGATCTCAGTAGGAGAAAAATGGTGAAAGGCAGTGTTCAATTAAGGCCCAAATCAACTAAGTATAAGAGGGTCAGTAGAAGGCACCACATGCCTCATCGATGTAACTTCAGAAGTGAGACCCAAGGGACAGACCTCAAATGAGTGCTAGCCCTCCACATGGTTAGAATCCCAGAAAATTTAAATTGGCCGTTGAAAAGTCTAAAGACCGGTAGCGAGGCCTCCATGTGTCTCTTCAATGCAACTTCAAAGTTTAAATCCGGAGGGAGTCCCCAAACGAGCGCAGGCTCGCCATGTGGCCAGAGTCTGAAACGAAGACAGTCACCGGTCATTGAAAATTCCAAACTCAAGATAGGCCAGCAGATGACGCCACGTGTCTCATCTACGCACCTTCAAGGGTCGAAGCCAAAGACAGTCCCCAAAAAAGCACCAACTCTCCACGTGTCTAGGGTCCCACAGAAGTCAAATGGGTAGCAGGTCCGAATCGACTAAGTATAAAAGAACCAGCGGAAGTCTCCACGTGTCTCTTCGGCGTGAACTTTAAAGGAAGAATCAAGAGCGGGTACCCAAGTGTGCGTGGGTTTGCCAAATGGTCAGAGTCAAAGGAGGGGCAGGCCCATTGTTGAATCGGCTAAGGAAAGGAGAACCAACGGAAAGCCCCATGTGTCCCTTCGGTGTAACTTCAAAGGAAGAATCCAAAAGAAGGTCCCAAACATGTGCCAGCTCTCCACGTGTCCAATCAGGTGCACCTCCAAGGGTCAGGTCCAAACAAAGTCTCCAAATGAGCGGGAAGCCTCCACGTGTCCTGGGTCAGACATAAATCCTTCGCCAAACAGAGGGACTTAGTCAAAAACACAAAAATACAGAACAAACCCGCAAAGGGACACGTGGCCATGAAATCAAGCGGTAGCGGATACGCGGGCCCTTTTTGTGTTTTGATGCTTTGAAAAGTCAAAGCAGGAAGGTGGGCGTCAGAGCGATTTGGGAATTTTGGCTTTGTTTCCAAAAGAGCTTAAAGTTATAAAGTGACCCACGGCCCCACTCATGCCAAGGGATAAAGTCAAATGTTGAGCCCGCATCGAAATTCAAAGCGGTGAGGTGGGTCGGAGTAATTTGAGTTTTTGAGCCCACGTTGAAAAGAGTTAAAATTGCAAAAGTGAGCCATGACTCCATTGCCACTCAAGTAAAGCCATGTGTCAGGCCTATATCAGAAGCGGATGGGTGGGCCAAAATGTTCCAAGTGCCATTTCTCTAAAAGGCACAAAATACAAAAGGCGTCCTCAGGCCCGCTTCAGTTTAAATCTCTCCCATGCATGGACGACTCAAATTCAAAGTTTGCAAAGGCAGGATGAACAACTGTGATTCAATGCATCTGGTTTTTCTGCCATGCATTGAAATGGCCGAGGTGTTAGAGAAGTTCAAACGTCAGTTTCTTGAATCAATTTCATCATTTTTCTTTGTAACTGAATGTAACCGTTCTTGGAAGCTATTTAATGGCTTCTCCATGCCATTGTTAGGGTGGGATCCTAGTACTCTATAGATGTAATAGATTTGAAGTAATCAATACATAAGTTTTTTCCCTTTCTTCCTCTGTTATTCCTTCTTTCCTTGTCTGAAAATTTGTGAATCATCCATCTTTTATGATAAGAAACTTTGTGTTCTTGTTTATATGATTTATGGAACTTTGTGTCTGTGGAATTATATCTATTATGAAAGTGAATGATTCTACTCTGCATCTCCCTGGCTCAATACGTATAAGGTTATACTCTGCTATCTATATTTCCTGAAGGTATTGTTATGTTCTTCATCTCTCATCTCCTTAATTCTTCCATTCTTTCATATTGATGATCTTTGGGCATAAAACGTTTCAAAGTATCAGGAATCCACACTTTAAAAGTTATACATTTGTATATAAGTTTTGCTACTTGCTTTCAATAAGGGAACCTCTCCCATTAAAGAGGAGGGACTTGCTATCCCCTGACTGTGGTTTGTTAAGGTATCATTTTAAAAACCCAACAGTTTTTGGTGAACTCCGTTGGGGATTTCGTTTCAAATGTATCCCTTTCTAAAAGAACAACTTCAAGATCATTTTTGATCTGGCGACTCTAAGATATACTTGTGGTAAAAAGGCTCTTGGAATAGAAGATTCCCATTTTCAACTTCTGGAGCAACAAAACTTTTCTCTTCTTCCAGCAAGAAGGAACAGAATAACTCGTTCTACAAGCACACCTCTTGTTAGAGACATGAATTCCAAGAATAGCATTCCTCAAGAACAACTCAGTCCTAATCTTCATGCTTTGATACTTGTTGGTGTTTTAGTTCCCCTCTAGTCAATTTTTCCAAAGATGGCAACCCCTTTGCCTTGGGGACAATAGGTTGGGCCTCTTGCTCTTCCTTAGCCATTGCATGAGTTACCTAGGGGTAACATAAAAAAGTTTTCCCAAATTCTGGGGTGATGGGAAGGTTCATCCAGATGAACACATTGCAACCTTCATTGTTGCATGTGAGATTCTTGGGGTTGAACATGAAGATGTCTCTGTCAGGATTTTTGTGGAGACATTATAGGACAATGTTGCTGATTGGTTTTATCATCTTCCTGTTGGGTCGATCACTAATTGGAATACCATGACAACTCAATTTGAGCAGCGTTTCAAACCTGCTGAGGATGTGCATGCTCTATTAGCTCAAATCTCTCATATCAAGAAGGAACCATTCAAGCCCATGAGAGAATTTGTGGCCAAATTCAATAAGCTCATTCATAAAATTCCATAGAACACTTGTCCTGTGGATCAAATCCAAAAGTGCTTCTTCCTCAATGCCCAGTTACCCGAAGTGAGTTATGCACTAAGGAGAGCTAACCTTGTAACTCTGGAGGCTGATCAATGGTTAGCTATCAGTGTTGAGGATGATTTAATCATGTCTGGTAAACTGAAAAGAGAACCTTCCAAATCTAAAGCATATTCTTCTTCCTCTTCCCCTGGAGCCAATTCTGATCAGTTAGTACATAAGCTTGCAAATGATCTCATTGCTATCAAGAAACAATTGGCTCAACATACTCCTTACCAAGATATTCCAAGGAAGAATTTTCAGCCCAGGAACCATTTGCCTTCTTCTCAGACCAGATTGGCTATTGAAGGCCCACCCATCAAGGTTCCAGTCAATGCAACTTGTGAAGTTCAAGAACCTAATGATGAGGAGTGTAATGAACTCTATGAAGAACCAAAAGAAGAGGTTGATGAAGAACTAGAAGAGCTTGGTGGATCTCAAGTTCATTTCCTCACCACTGAAGGTATGGATGATGAAGATGAATATGATGAAAGAGTGGCAGATATGAATAGTGAGTCATATGTTGTCATGACTCGGAGCAAACGAACAGAAAAGAAAAAGTGGTGTAGCCTGCTAAGAAGTCCAAGGAGTTTCCTATAACTATTCCAATGGTTGTAAGAAGAGGAGCTCCTATTCCCACTACCTCCACACAAAAGGTGAGTAATGCTAATTCCCCTTCTTCTACTTCTGTTTCCAAAACCTTTTGTCCTTCAAATCCTAAAACTGATAAATCAAAAGTCTCTCAAGTTCCTAGCAATGATTCCCCATCCACCTCTGGATCTTTTGATATCATTGATCACCTCAAAAAGACCAAAATCCAAATTTCAGAGGCAGAGTTTTACCAAACCCATCCAAAAGATTTTGCTAAAATGGTAAACTTTTCAATTCCAAATCCAAAGCTTCATCCAACACTTCTAAAGGTATTTTTCCCACTCCCTCTTCCTCACCTCAATCAAGCCTTGTGGCTGTAGTCACTTCCCCTAATGAGAAAATTGAACCATTCTATGTGACTCTCCTCATAGCTGGCCATAAACTCAGTAATTGTGTTATAGACTCAGGAGCATCAGACAATGTAATGCCTGCAAAAGTAGCTCATGCTTTGGGCCTGACTCTAACACGTGCCTTTGGTTCCTGCTATTCCATGGAGAGTAGAAAAGTGCCTTTGGTTGGAAGAATTAAAGATGCATAAGTAGCTTTTGCTGCTTTTCCAAGAGAAAAGGGTCTTAGCCACTATTTTGGTAGCTGATATTCCTCCCTCATATGGGATGTTGCTTGAGTAGAAATTTCTATAAGGAGGTAGGAGGTGAAATTCAGATGGATTGGTCGCATGCTTTGATCCCGGTCAATGGAAAAATGAAGAAGTTGCTACCTGAGAAACAAACTGAATACATTGTGCAAAAGACTGATGATCCAAAAGCACAGATACTCTATGAAGATATAGGGCATGGTAACTACATGATCATGTCACAAGATGAGGCAAAACTTCCTAAGGGAGTGATTCATGATCCTAATGGCATTTGGACTCTGGAGTTTGATGGAAGTTGTTCTTCAGCTGGCTCTGGGGCTGGTGTGGTGTTGATCTCTCCAGAAGGGAACATTCATCCTTTTTCTTTTAAGCTTTGTTTTGAAAATACAAACAATACAGACTTGAATATGAGGCACTCATACTTGGATTGAACATGGAAAAAGAAATGGGAGTGAAGAATCTTTGTGCTCGTGGAGATGCAGAGCTGATTGTGAAACAAGTCAGGGATCTTTTTCAAGTGAAGAACAGGAGATTGAAGCATTATAGAAACCTTGTCTGGGATTCCATTGAGTTTCTTGATGCTTTCTCCATTGAATTTGTGCCAAGAGAAAGGAACACTAGAGCTGATTCTCTAGCTGTCTCAGGATCTCTGTTGATTCCTCACCCAAATTTCTCTCAGGAGAAATTTACCATTGAAATGATTCATAGGCCCAGTGTACCAGATAATGCAAGTAATTGGCAGGTTTTCAATGATGATCAACACTTTCTCTCATTCTTGGAGCTTAAGGATAATTTTGACCAGTTGTATTTTAAAGGAAGTGAGACTTTTCCTAGAGAGTGTGTATCCTCTAATGAAGGAGATATCAAGGAAGAGATGGATCAAGATGGCTGCATCAAATTGAAAGGTAACAAGATTCCTAAAGGGCTGGTGAGTTTGGAAGATTTGTTTGATAAGCATGATAGGTACATTAATTCTAAAGCTTCCCAAGGAACTCGACAGTCTACTGAGTGTGAAAATATTAATATTGGGAGTCTTGATGAACCCAAGATGGTGAACATTGGAAAATGCTGCACTCAAGAGGAGAAGAAGAAGGCAGTAAATCTACTAAAAAGGTATGCTGATGTTCTTTCCTATTCGTATGATGATCTCAAGGCTTTCCAACCAAAGGAAATGCAACACTTTATCCCTCTGAAACCTGGGATCAAACCGTTCAAGAAGAAACAAAGGCAATACAATCCCAAGGTTGCTGACACTATTTTTCAAGAGATCCAGAAGTTACTAAAGGCAAAGATTATTTTCCCTATACATCATTCAACATGGATTGCCAACATTGTGCCTGTCAGGAAGAAGAATGGTGAGATTCACATCTGTGTGGATTTTAGGAATTTGAATCAGGCCTCTCTGAAGGACAACTATCCTCTCCCCATGATGGATCAAGTTCTGCAAGCTGTCACAGGCTCTGAGATGTTGTCTATGCTTGATGGATTCTCTGGATACAATCAAGTGGAAGCCAGTACCCCAGATCAACACAAAACTACTTTTACTACTCCTTGGGGCACCTTTTCCTACAGGAGGATGCCTTTTGGTCTTATCAATGCTGGTGCCACCTTTCAGAGGGCAATGGACTTGGATTTTGGCAGTCTAAAGGGAAAGTGTATTGTTGTGTACCTTGATGATTTGACTGTTTTCTCCAAAACAAGGACATATCACTTTTAGCATCTTGAAGCAGTCCTCTAGAAATGTAGAGAACATGGAGTTTCTCTTAATCCTAAGAAGTTTCTCTTCTATGTTACTGAAGGAAAGTTGTCTGGGGCATATTGTCTCCAAAGAAGGAATCAAGATAGATCCAGAAAGAGTTCAAGCAATTCAATAGATTCCTCTTCCCACAAGCAAAAAGGGTGTTCACTCTTTCTTTGGTAAGATAAACTTCCTGAGGAGATTCATTCCTGATTTTACAGAACTGAATTTGAGTATTTCTCACATGATGAAAGGAAGGAAAAACTTTGGTTAGACTTCCGAAGGTAAGGAAGCATTTGAAGGTATCAAGAAAGCCATTGCTAAAACTCCCATCTTAGCATGTCCTGATTTCAGCAAGGATTTTATCATTTATTGCTATGCTATGGAGAGTACCTTGGCTGTTGTGTTAACTCAGAGAAATTCTGAGGATCATGAACTTCCAATTGCCTTCATGAGATATGTTATGAAAGCTCATGAATTGAAATATACTATGATGGAGAAACATGCTTTTGCAGTGGTCAAAGTTGTCAAGCAGTTTCATTTTTATATTCTTAATTCTCACTCTCTTATGCTTGTACCTGATACAACCATCAAGTCTATTCTTACACAACAAGAGTTTGGAACTAAGAGAGGCAATTGGGTAGAAAAATTCCAAGAATATGACCTTGATATCAAGCCAACTAAGCTAGTCCATGGGGTAAAGGCTTATGTGAGCTTATTGCTGAAGGAGTTGATGTAGAATTGTCCAAAGAAGCAGTTGATGTTCCTGTTGTCCTCTTCCTCAGTTCAACAGATGAATGGTATGTTGATGTTGCACATTTTCTTACTTATGGAGAGTTTCCATCCCACTTGAGTGCCAAGGAAAAGAGAGCTATTAAGTTAAGGTCTGCACAGTATGTATTATGGGAGAATGCTTTGTTCAAGCGAGGCATAGATGGAAGATTCTTGAAGTGTGTAGACAAAGAGCAACAGAAGAAGTTGTTCTCAAATTTTCATGATCAGGCTTGTGGAGGGAATTTCTCTTCTACTGTCACTACCCATAAAATCCTTCGTGCTGGGTACTATTGGCCTACATTGTTTCAGAGATACATCAAAATGGGTAGGTAAGTGTGAAGCCTGTCAGAATTTTGTTGGGAGACTAAGTTGGCTGCTTTGCCACTAAAGCCAGTAGTGATTGATGAGCCTTTTCAACAGTGGGGATTGGATTTCATTGGAACTCTTAATCCACCTTCCAGTGTTGGGCATACTCATGTGCTATGCTATATATTACTTCACAAAGTGGGTAGAGGCTATTCCAGTCAAAAGACTACTTCTGAGGTGGTGTGTAATTTCATTAAAGAGAACATCTTGATAAGGTTTAGGGTACCAAACAAGATTGTGACTGATAATGCTTTAAATTTTTCTTCTTCTGAGATGATGGATTTCTACTATGGTTATGGAATTTCCCTTGCTCATTCTTCAGACTACTACCCCCAAGGGAATGGACAAGCAGAATCAAAAAATAAGAATCTGGTAACCATCATTTGGAATCTTGTCAATGACTCTCAGAGGAATTGGCACAAGAAACTTTATGATGCTCTCTGGGAAGATAGAATTACACCCAAAAGAGCAATTGGGATGTCTCCATTTCAAGTGGTGTATGGTGTTGAAGCTCAGCTACCGGAAATAGTGGAATTACCGACCTTGCACTTAATGAAGGCTATTGAAGATTCAAGCTTTACCAGTTCCTTGGACAAGAGGATCATGTATCTCCAGAAGCTGGATGAAGACATGTTGCAAGTTTTTGATAGAATCTCAGCCCATCAACTGAAGGTGAAATCTTTGTTTGACAAGAAGGCTAGACCCAAATATTTTCAAGTGGGAGACATTGTTTCTATTGTGGGACAAAAGACATGAACCTCGAGGAAGCCATGGTAAGTTTGATTCTCTTTGGCTTGGTCCTTTCAAAATCAGGCACTTTGCTGGAGAAAATTCTTTCTATTTGGATTATATGGATGGATCTCCTCTCCCACTTCCTTATAGTGGGTAGTATTTGAAGTTGTTCAAGTCCTAGGTGACTAGGCAGTCCTTTTGTATATTGTGTACAAGTGTTTTGGTTTTTGGCCATTCCTTTGTGTTTTGTTTTTGGTCTTTCCTTTTTGGTTTGTTTCTTTTCCCATTGTGTGTGTGTTGTCTTCTGTATTGGTTTTGCCTTTGACTCTATTTTCCCAATGGACAAGGCACTGGTCTACTTTCCCAGAGTTTTTCTATGGTTCTTGATCTTGCCTCGTTCCTCTATCAAGTCATCCCCAGAAAGAGCTAGCTGTTGTCGCCCTCGAAATTCCCCTCATTTTTCAAGTCAAGTTTCAAAATTTTGAGTTGGTGCATGTTATCCCAATTTTTCCCTCCCCAATTGAAAAATTGATTAAACATGACCCCGCACAAGAGAAAATTGGAAGGGGCGGTTCAGTCATGCAAGCCCAAATTCCAAATCCAATAATGAAGGGGCAGGGTCAATTTTTTCCTGAAAGGAGGTCACTGACGTCAAAAGAGATCAGAGCTGAGTAGGAGAAAAATGGTGAAAGGAAGTGTTCAATCAAGGCCCAAATCGACTAAGTATAAGAGGGTTGGCAGAAGGTGCCACATGCCTCATCGACGTAACTTAAGAAGTGAGACCCAAGGGACAGACCCCAAATGAGCACCAGACCTCCACGTGGTTAGAACCCCAAAAAGTTAAATCGAACCATTGAAAAGTATAAGGACCGGCAGAGGCCTCCATATGTCTCTTCGGTGCAACTTCAGAGTTAAAATCCAAAGACGAGTCCCCAAACGAGCACAGGCTCCACGTGGTCTAGAGGCTTGAAAACAATTTCACTAGCTGTTGAAAATTCCAAACTCAAGACAGGCCAGCAGGAACGCTGCACATGTCTCATCGGTGCACCTTCAAGGGTCGAAGCCAAAGACAGTCCCCAAACAAGCGCCATCTCTCCACATGTCTAGGGTCCCACAGAAGTCAAGTGGGGCAGCAGGCCCGTTTAATCGGCTAAGTATAAAAGAATTGGTGGAAGTCTCCATGTGTTTCTTTTACGGTGGGTTGAACTTCAAAGGAAGAATCAATGAGTGACAACTACCCAAGTGTGCGGGTTCGCCACAGGTCAAAGTCAAAGGAGGGGTAGATCTGGCCATTGAATCGGCTAAGGAAAGGAGAACCAGCGGAAATCCCCACGTGTCCCTTCGGTGCTAACTTCAAAGGAAGAATCCAAAAGTAGGTCCCAAACATGTGCCAGCTCTCCACATGTCCAATCGGTGCACCTCCAGGGTCAGGTCCAAACAGAGTCTCCAAATGAGCGGGAAGCCTCCACGTGTCCCGGGTCAGACATAAAGCCTTCGCCAAATAGAGGGACTTAGTAAAAAACACAAAATGTAGAACATGGGCCCGCAAAGGGACATGTGGCCATGAAACAAGCAGTAGCAGATAGGCAGGCCCTTTTTGTGTTTTGATGCTTTGAAAATTCAAAGCGGGAAGGTGGGCCGTCGGAGTGATTTGGGAATTTTGGCTTTGTTTCCAAAAGAGCTTAAAGTTATAAAGTGACCCGCAGCCCCACTCATGCCAAGGGATAAAGTCAAATGTTGAGCCCGCATCGAAAGTCAAAGCGGTGAGGCGGGTTGGCGGA
Organism: Taxus chinensis; assembly: GCA_019776745.2. Taxonomy (NCBI): domain Eukaryota; kingdom Viridiplantae; phylum Streptophyta; class Pinopsida; order Cupressales; family Taxaceae; genus Taxus; species Taxus chinensis. The sequence goes on along the minus strand of CM034147.1, from coordinate 731,792,049 downwards.
GCAATTTGAGTTTTTGAGCCCGCGTTGAAAAGAGTTAAAATTGCAAAAGTGAGCCACGAACTCCATTGCCACTCAAGTAAAGCCACATGTTAGGCCTATATCAGAAGTGGATGGGTGGGCCGAAATGTTCTAAAGTGCCATTTCTCTAAAAGGCACAAAATACAAAAGGCATCCTCAGGCCCACTTCAGTTTAAATCTCTCCCACGTGGACGGCTCAAATTCAAAGTTTGCAAAGGCAGGATGAACAGATGTGATTCAATGTGTCTAGTTTTGTCCGCCAGGCATTGAAATGCCAAGGCATTAGAGAAGTTCAGAAGTCAGTTTCTTGAATCAGTTTCATCATTTTTCTTTGTAACCGAATGTAACCGTTCTTGGAATCTATTTAATGGCTTCTCCATGCCATTGTTAGGGTTGGATCCTAGTACTCTGTAGATGTAATAGATTCGAAGTAATCAATACAAAAGTTTTTCCCTTTCTTCCTCTGCTATTCCTTCTTTCCTTGTTTGAAAATTTGTGAATCATCCATCTTTTATGATAAGAAACTTTGTGTTCTTGTTTATATGATTTTCATGGAACTTTGTGTCTATGGAATTATATCTATTATGAAAGTGAATGATTCTATTATGCATCTCCCTGGCTCAATACGTATAAGGTTATACTCTGCTATCTATATTTCTTGAAAGGTATTGTTATGTTCTTCCTCTCTCATCTCTTTAATTCTTCTATTCTTTTGTATTGATGATCTTTGGGCATAAAAACAGTTTCAAAGTATCAGGAATCCACACTTTGAAAGTTGTACATTTGTATATAAGTTTTACTGCTTACTTTAAATAAGGGAACCTCTCCCATTAAAGAGGAGGGACTTGTTGTCCCCTTGACTTTGGTTTTTTAAGGTATCATTTTAAAAACCCAACAACAGAGAATCAAGACATTATAATTCCACTTTATTTCATCTACCAAATGGTATATCAAACTCTTAATCATGCTCATTTTAACCCCACGATACCATATACTGATTCGACAAAGGTACTATAGTTGATTCTGATAAAAACAAAATCAAGTAATCTTGGAGCTCCAAAGCCAATCTTCTTGCATTCGAATGGTTATGCCATCATGATGCACCAGATAAACAATTTAATGCCAAGAGCATGATTTATATCCCCATTTCTCAAGATTTTCCGTTAAATAACATATATAGTCACATGTCAAAGGTTTCATCAAGGTTATACTCTGTCGATAGACATCAAGGAGCTATAATCGCCTTGATCATGAGGAAGTTAACATGACAATCCTAGGACAACCCTGTGAAAAAATAGTCTCCAATGATTCAAATTTTTTACCAAAGATACCTCTGTAGTATGCTTTGAAAACACTTTTAAGACCCCTACTCTAAGCAAGGGAAGGAAAAAAATGTCTCCAATATGCATTTAATAATTTAAACATTGCTAAAAACAGGAGGGAAACTTCATAGTTTACATAATTTTGACCTTTTCCAGCTAGCCAGAGACCAACTTGAAAGGACCATCTAAGGGACCTCTAAATACCTAAGAAAACAAAAATTGGACTAAATACACCTAACCTATCCTGTAGGCAGTGATGCACTCTCACATCACCAAAGTCCATCTCCTTTTCAGAATCCAGGGTTGATCTCCTACTTTTGCATGCACCACTCCTCTTTGGTGATCGCTTTCAACTTGTATAGGTAGTTGGTTGGAGATATTATGTCCAATTGACCCAGTACATCTTAGCCATCTGAATATTTCCTGGATCTAGTAGGGATTGTATCTCGAATTTCACATTCTCCTCACAATTGTCACTGGCCAGGTTGCTAAAATCGGATTTTACAATAGTTTGCATGGCCCTTCATCGACTTTGGACTAGACTACATACAAAAGTTCTGTGTCGCATTGGTTAGCATATAATGATCCCCCCTTAGGCTGACTTTTATTGGTATGACATGCGATCCACTTCTCGCTATATTTTTTTTTCATATGGTTAGCTATTTAATATTTTTTGGTGCTGTACAGAAGAGGATATTCCTATTGCACTTTCCAGAGTACAAGAGGTACGATCGCAATACATTAATAGCATCAATTGATAGGCGAGGTCAACATGACTCATTTGGCTTTGATAGTTCTGATTGACCTGACTCTACACAAGATCTCTAAAGCTAATTGTACTTTGGTGTGATAGAACAAAGTGTAATTGCACATTTCCTATGGTCATAATCCTTGTTCGAAGCACCAATTTTGAGAAATAGAGGCCTTTGTAGAGAAACCATGCCCATTACATCCCTTCCCAAACAACAATAAGATTATTCTAGAATGTAGACGTACTTTGACAAAACTAGTTTTAAATCAGGGTACGAAGTAATTTTGGGCAAAATATTGGTTATACGAAGAGCTACGAGCCTTAGCAAGAATTTTGTAGAAACATTTCACTTAGGGTGATCGATGAGGCCGCCAATTTGTTATCTGTTTAAGATTACCAATTTTAGGAATGAATTTGATGTTATACCTTGATTGATTGAAACTTCTAAGAGAATTGGATTGGAGAGCTTCATTGTAGACATGAAGCAGACCAGGTTTCCACAAAATACTGGGACTCGCTTTGTAAAATTCACACGGGAAACACCATTGAGTCCTCTAGCGATTCATCATCAGATAAACATAGAAAGGTAGCATGAAGTTATTCCAAAGAAAGAGGAGAATTGCAACGGTCATGTTCTTTGAGAGAGAGCTTATTCGACACCACATTGATACATCTCTACAAGGTGGCAAGTTCACTCATCAGTAGCCTCTTGAGCTTGAAAGACAAGACAATAATGCTCGACAAAGACACTTGATATATATGGAAGCTCCGTGAGCCTTTGATGTGAATCTATAGATAACTTTAATCTATGTGAATAACATGCTTGGCTTCGGAAGGATTTGAAGAAGTATTTTGATGTTTTGTCTCCAACCTTAAGCCAATGCAGCCTCGATCGGATTTGCGTACCACAGGCCGAATGCGATGATAATCAATGAGCTTGAGTTTATGCCAGGTTTTTGTAACATCATGTATCTGGAGAGGAATGTCGAAGAGATTGGATTAGAGCAATAACGAGATCCTTTTTAATTATTTGTGTAAAGCCAAACAACATGTTTACGACCTTGAGCCACACTATTTTTTGAATCGACGGAGGAAACACGTGGTGCATTGAACTGCCACCTTCCCACCAGGAGATCCAGCTAGCAGCAAATGACAGACGTGGTGCCATGTTCCAAACTTTGGCAATAAGAGGTACAACCCCCTGCATGACTCAACAACGAGAAATTAAGAAAGAATTGATTAGACAAGACTTTGGGAGGGGCCCCATACCAAACAACCTAAAATGTGATTGGGTGGTGATTATGAAAAAATCACATCTAACCATACCTTGACAACAAAGGAGCCTTGCATGTCAAAATAAAAAAAAAAAGTCTGTTGTGAAATAAGTGCATGATCAAGCCTTTTTAAAACCCGATCATATCCTTCTTGAAGATTGGTCCAAGTATACCAACCTTGGGCTTTAAATTCCTGTCATTGGCTAAACAAAGGATCGAAAAGGGCCCCAACGACTAAAGAAATACTAGACCGCATGCTAGCCTGACACACCAACACACAGGAAGAGTGCAACATTTATCATCAAGATGCTTTATCATATTAAAGTCACCACACACTAACCAATAAGCTAAATTTGTAAGTTATTATCTAACCATTTCCATAAAGCTGTTCTTTTTGAGCCATCATTAGCAGCATAAACATTAAGAAGACCAAAATAAAGATCATTAATAACCATAATTATCCACACACAGATGATTTGAAGGATCTTGGCCCGAGGAGGTGATTCATGCCAAGAATTTCGGCCCTATGGAAATGCTCGCACCACCTTTTCCATTAATGTGCTGAGTATGAAAATGCAAAAAAGTAGGGGCACTACAAGTTAGAGTATTTTGAAGTAAAAAACTAGAAATCCTAATTTCCTGCAAACAAATAATATCTAAATTGTCGATATGTTGACAAGCTAAATGAACATATTAAGTCCCCATTCATTCCATGACATGAAATTCATGATAAATCAAACATATCAAGAATCCCCCTACTTGTCGGGTATAATGGTTCCTCTAAGCCAAGAATGGAAAAATTATTGGCAAGTGGGATCTAGTTTTGAATCACAACGCTCACTTGAATGGAGTGGTGTTTGAATCCCATTATCCCCTCGCATGCATGTAAGACACCTCCCGGGTTGGACTGCGAGAGCGTCGCAAATGGAGTAAGTTGAAGGCAAGATTCCTAGCATTCATTTGAATATGAAGCAAACCCGTTCTTTGCAAAGGTTTGGAAGACCAAGTAGAAACTGAAGAGCGTTAGGTGGCTTTGAACTTCATGCATCATCCTTAGACAGAGGGGGGGAACGAGAAGGGGCATAGGTGGAGACCATGAGAAGTGGGTTTCTATGCTAGATCCCTTATTACCTTCCCAACCATAGTCTAACCATCATTCGGCTGGGTGCATCAGCTTTGGGATTGCAGAAACCGTGGGTTGTGCACTTCCCGCTGGCTTCATGAATCAAGCTAGCAACGTGACATAGTCACATCAATGTGATGGTCCGGGGCTTGACAATGAAAACACGTGTTGGGAAGGTTGAAATAAACCACATTTTGAGAGATATGCAGGGACCCAACTTGAATATCTAAGACTGGTCTTAGTCAGATCTTTCGCAAGGTCAACTTCGACACAGACTCACTTTCCTTAGGACGAGTGTAAAAAAATTGAACTCTTTGTTCATGGAAAATCACCCTGCCAATGGGTTTCACAATCTCTATAAGGAAAGACTAGAGATGAACAAGAAGACCAGAGAAGTTCAATCCAAACTAGGATTTTCAACAAAACTTGGCTGGTGGGGCTAAAATTAGGAGTCCATGATGAAAGCACTAACAAGGTATTTCCTCAAGTACCAACAAGTTTCCTTAAGGAGGAGGGCTTGGAGTTGAGAAAGGCTCACGAAAAGAGAAAAGATAAAACCCCTTGGTGAGGTTACAAATACCTGAAACTAGGATACCATATGGACTCCCAATGGTTTTTTAATCTAATTTTGAAGGTAGGCTTATGAGGGAATGTGACCACTAGAAATAAGCAATAAGGCAATTATTATGATACCACTTGACCACATTCTAAACATTCATCAGAAATAAAAACATTCTCTGGGAGGATTCATCAATTGCATACCTCGTCATAAACTTTCATGAATTTCAGAACTTCCACATGTACTTGGGAGCCATTTTCATGGTACCAGTTGCAACAGTGATCGTTGCAATGGAAGTGGAGTTGGCCATTTATAAGCTACACACCACCTTAGCTTAGCTGGAAAAATAGTTGGGTTTCATTATGATAGGACCGTTGGGATAACCCTAAAAAAGTTATATGAGACCCATATTCGTTCAATGGAGGCTATGGCATGTGAACGTTTACACTGAAAAAACCCCTAATGCAGAGCCAAAGTTCTATTAGCTAGCATGCCTATTTCATACCTCATTTAATCTTTATTTCTGAAAGAAGTTCCAGCTTTTGAAATCCATTTAATAGGTTCTCAAAATTATATGCTTAGTTAAACCTCTAAAATAAGTTCTGATCATCCTTTATTTATAACATCACATTTTTAGTAATGTTGAACAGTAATTATTCCATTTTTGAACAACTGACCGTTTAATATTTGTCTTGTAGGTTTCAATAGTATAGACTTTTGACACTTATATGTATTTAGACAAATTCAAGCTGAATTCATTATTTGAAATGTTGCAGTTTTAATTTGACAATACAGTTCCTCTATAAGACAAAATATTGGTAAGGTTTCCTTATCGTGACACCCAATAATATAATCTGTATTTATAATTTTTTTGTTGCTAAGTACATGTTTAGCATTAATTTGATCGTATAGTTATAGTGATTTGCTTGATTTTTTTATTAGAATATCTTTGATCTAAGATACTCAACAATTCTTTTAATCCCATCTCTAAAAATAAATCTATATTGCTTCATATACAAATTAATACATATTATTGATTACCTTCTATTGACATGTCATACTAGTGTATGTTTTATTTGTTCCAATATTTATAGTCTTAAGTCTTGTGGGAATCCTTTTTCATTTTGTTTTGATCCTGTACATAGTCATGTATATTGTTTTTCATTCAAGTATATTAGTATTGAATACTTGGACTCACAAGACTCAGAGCTAGTTTCACATACTGGTAAAAATGTAGATCCAGATCCATTTGTAAGTTCTGGTGGACGTCAGTTTTCAAGGGAATTGTGTATGGTTCATCTACACAATAGGATGGATGAGTTGCTGCATATATGAAGCTTTTACCAAACTTAAACTTGGTTAGACTAATTCCCTTGTTCTTAGATTGTTCTCACTTCAAAACTTGAGGGTCGAAGTAGAAATTGTTGTAAGATGGGGAGTGGATTAAACTAAGACAATGGTACCCATCAAAGGTAAAGGTGACAAATACTTAAAGTTGTTGAAGGACTTTGCTAGGTACAGCTCTATTCCGTGAATCCTATGCCTCAAATCTTATGAAATCTGAAAAGTCATTGGTCCCAGAAGTATGACAACGTGGTTTCCAGACTGTATTGAAATATGAGACATATTTCAAGGAGAATTTGGAATACATGGAAGTAGATTACAGAAATAAAACTTGGCACGGAGACCAATATCTGAAACAGTTTTCCAACTGATTGGATCTCTTTTTCAGGTAGATTTGTCACTATATGGAAGGTAAAGTCTGACAAGATTACCCCATCAACTAGAGGTTTCTTCATAGCTATCTTTAATAATTATCACTGATAGAAATATGATTTTGTGTACAGGCACAAGTTTTATGTGGCATTATCAAAACCATTTCTTGCTTATGAGTCCCAAAAGGTTCCATCTATTCAACCATGTTACTGAAACTTTCCAAATGCGACCTATGTTGAAAATCGTTTGCCATATCTTCCTCTGGTCAAGTTTGTTGGGTGAGAAATGTAATAATTTCCAATAAGAATGGGATTATTTAGGAAAAGTGACCCTTTGTATTGACTACAGAATATGACCTTGTATGATTATACTACGCATGCTCGCATTTTTGTCGATATGGTATAAAATTCAAATCATGGAATTTCGCGCAATCTTTTGATATTCAGGAGTCTTGTAAAGAATTTCAGGCAATAATGAACTCAAAACACTGTGAATATCTTCTTAGGCTTCCCTTAGAACTTATAGAAATGCCAAAATTACTCTCATTCACTTTGGCCATATTCGTTTTCAGACTATAATTTGCGGCTAATCTGCTCAGGAATACCAATAATCAAAATGGGTCTTCTGGTAGTAAATAGACAAAAGTTTTTTTTGGGTTTGATCCATCATTCCCCAAAACAAGAATTACAGTGGAAACATAAACACTCAAAAGATTCCAAGTCAGGAAGATAGATCCGCGTATGAAGATAGCCTTAGCAACCTATACACTATGCAAGAACAAAAAGGTCATCCCTTCTTATATCCAACAAGCCCTGAGAAGGACTCCTTTTCCTTGCACTGAGTTTTGGGGTTTTGTCCCTTGAGATCCTTCAAGCATGATCCTACAATCAAGTGGGTGAAAATAATATTGGAAATTTGTATACCAGCTCACACAAACTCTTGAAAATGTTAATCCAAACAGATGGTGACGATTGGTCTATTGTGATTAGATAGAAAGAACAGGGAAATTTAATGAATCCCTTAAGATGCATCTTAGATCCCATGGGAAGAAGTACTCATGGCTAATATTTGTTTTGTGAATTGTTATTGCTATTATGACGGTGATAGGCCTTGATTTTTAGTCTCTCAATCCTTGTTCCATTAGAAGCTAGGCCAGCAGCTCAGCGTGTTTTACCTCATTGAAATATTTTCTAAGACTCCACTAATAATCATTACAATGGGGAAGGGACCCCTGTAACCCTATTTTACCGTTAATAAAAAAAAGAAAGAGCTACGTTAAAATTACAATATGGTTTATCACCTGCCATTCCCACACAAGTGCACCTCTTTTTAAAAGGTATATAGGAGAATCGACCATTGTTTTGATCTGAACCCAAGTCTTATCAAGATGGACTATTTAATTCTGACATTTTATAATTTTTCATTGTGTTTTTTGACTATTCCTGCATATTTTTTGCATGAATAATAAAATGGTACCTCCCTAAGCACCACCACCTGCAAGTTCAAAAGTGAAATTATCTACAAGCCGTCAGTAATATATCTATGGAAGGAACAATGGGAAGCTATGAATGAACCTATTATATTTATAAAAATTAAAAATAGAGAACAGGACATTTGTAATTCTTCCTCCTAAAGCAAGACAGTCAAATAGAGGTGAGAGAAGTTTCATTTTAAAACATAAACCCATCTCTTGAACAACGTTCCTAGTGAAATGGATAATATGATTGAGTGTAATAGTGGAGGTTGAATCATTTAGCACACGTCTGAATTTCATCTATTCATATGCAGAAAAAGATAATGCCTTGTACATACGTAATGGGGGGATTCTCAATGTTACCAAGAGAATTGTCTAACTGATTTACATAAATAGAAATCTAAAAAATATGTGCATCTTGCTATTTGAACACCATACAATATCTTCTTGGCACAACTACAGCAGTCATATTTTAGCACATACAAATTGTTTTTTTGAAATCTGAAAAAATGTTCCAAGCACTGGGATAACTAAGTATAACTAATTATATATATAATCTATATATAAAAGGGACGATTACAGAAATATTTTGAAAGAAATGGTAGTGGTTCAACTACTTATGATGCTTGACTCAAGCGAGAGGGAGTTTTATTCTTGTTATCATTGGCCCATATATATATCATAAGGGATGAGGCCTGGACTTTGGTTCTTTAATCTAAAAGGGATGAAACCATGGTCAATTTGGATTTGGTGGAATAGATATTCATCCAACCTAAGAAAAGGGACAGAGTTAAGGCTGGTTTAATAGAATAGATATCCCTTCGACCTTGATTTTTAAAGCAAAATGTATACCAGAAATTCAAGATCGCTAGAATTATCATACAGAATGAGGCAATAACCGCAATTTTTTTCACAGAATACATACCCCTAGGACCTTGGTTCTTTAACCATAAAAAAGTTACAGAGAAGACACTACACAAAAATGAATACAACCAAACTTACAGACTTGAGGTTCTTATCACAACGAGGTATCATTGTGAATAAAGGAATCTAAAGAGAAGGCTCCCCACAAAAATTGTAACAACGAAACAAAACTTACAGACTTTTATTTATTTATATATATATAAAATGAAACAAAGCTTACAGACTTGATATATCATTATGAAGCTTCTCCACAAAAATCAATACAACCAAACAAAACTTAGAGACTTGAGGTTCTTAGAGCAGGGAGATATTTTTGTGACTATAACTGTATCCTAGTTCAAGTCCACTACTGAAGCCATCAGGGAAATGAAGCCTATAGACTTAGCTTACATAAAAAATACTCTAAAATTAAAAAGTATACCTCAGTGACTCCTGGGGATGAGGAAGATGAAGAGGGAGAAGGATCATTAAGAATAACAGGAGTTTTGACAGGCTTTGAGAGTGGAGGCTGCTTGAAGGGAATAATTGCAGACTGATCAATAGCACTGCAACTAAAGCGGCTCAACGAATTAGCGGTACTGCGATGCCTGGATCTTCTGGGCTTCTGTTCAAGCTGCTGCTCTTTGGAAATCTGATCGGCATTGCTTCGGCGACGGTCTGTGCTTCTTCTGGGCCGCTCCGATTTGCTCCTCCTTCCAGGCTCTGGAACAGTATTGCTGGGCTCAAAAACTTTGCTTCCCTGCCTCTCCAGCAAGTGAGACTGCTCCAGCATACGGCTCCCCTGCCTTACAAGAGACCGCTGGTCGAGGCTCAGGCAGATTGCAGTCGACGCCGGCGAGGCGCAGAAAATGTCTATTGCCTTCATTCTTTCTCAAGAACACGCCCAAATCTATTGATCAAACACACAACAACAACAACAACAACAACAAAATTCCTATCACCAATACTTAAAAGAAAATACTGTAAGCAATTTTTTCAAGAGATGGAATTCCTCAGCTGCTCAACAGAACAACAGAAGCATTCTTATTAAAAGTTTCTACCATCAAAAATATATTTTTGTTTTGTTTTTCAGAAAAAATGCCATAAACAAAGTTTACCCAGTTTGTTTTATGGTGCAAGAAAATATATTCTGAACTCCGGGCTGGGCATTGGCTGTATAGCAGAGCTCGGGAAGGGAAAGGGAGATGAGGAACACGTGGTATGTCACTGTAAGAAGTATCAGGAAAAGAAAAAGCAAGTGATTTCCATCGGAGCAAATCGCTCTCTGCAAATTCTCTGGGGGAATTTTCTTTCCTTCTTTCTTTCGAGTGTGCATCTATCTAATCAATCTCGTTGCTGCTTCAAGGCATCCTTTTATTCTCAGTGTCCGCTAAAGATTCTTCAAAGTACAGACGCAACCTTTCACGTCGCGGTAAAAGTGAAAGTGGGGTTTCTGTTAAAAACCAAATTTGATGTTTGTCCGTCATTCAGAGGGGAATGCGATTTAACTTTTGAGAATAAGGGTGACAGACAGTTTGACAGCCAAGTAAAAACTGTGCACAAGTGAGAATGAGAAATAAGGACGCTTTTTATTACATTAAAAGCTGCGCGGTTAGATTCCTGAACGCGTACGGGACGTGGCAGAAGACAACACGTCTTTAAGAGCTTTGTCCTAAAAGAGAGTGGTCACATGGATGCGTTTGGTGACAGTTACGGCTTGAAAAGGAAAGGTTGGAAGGAAGGAAGGAAAGAATACTAGGGTTTACCGACAATTCCAAAGTAGAATACGACTCCAAAGTGTCTCTCAAGAACATTGTTGTTGCTCATTTTAACTTGGGTGTTCTCAATGGGTTGTTTTCGCCTTTTTCGATTTTTTTGTGTCGGTGATGGGGTTGGGCACCAATAAGATACGAATTTAAATTGAGTGGTCTTTAAATACACATGCATTCTAAGTCATTACCTACCATTCTAAGAATGGTTATAGAAAATCAAGAAGTATATTGAGCATTTTGTTCAAACAATTATTCGTAGCCTTTAAATACACATGCATTCCAAGTCATTGCCTACCATTCTAAGAATGGTTATAGAAAATCAAGAAGTATATCGAGCATTTTGTTAAAACAATTATTCAAGTATCCTTTAAATACACGTGCATTCCAAGTCATTGCCTACCATTCTAAGAATTTTTATAGAAAATCAAGAAGTATATTGAGCTTTTTGTAAAAACAATTATTCAAGTAGCCTTTAAATACACATGCATTCCAAGTCATTGACTACCATTCTAAGAATGGTTATAGAAAATCAAGAAGTATATTGAGCATTTTATTCAAACAATCTAGATTTTCAATGGGATGCGTTGCTTCAAAATTTAGTTTGTTTGATAAAAATGGATACCCTTCTCATCACATTAGGGAACTTTATGCCTCTTGTCTATACTTTTCTTATGATGAAAAATTATTGACTAAAATATTTCCAAGGATCTTGAAGGATTATACACTTAATTCGCTTTGTGATTTATTATGTATATATGCATTTATTTGGAACTTCATTTGATGACTTCATGACCCATTTTCAAATCAATATTGATATGAAATTCACAATTTCTAAATTAGCTCAATTCAAACAAGGACTAGATGAAACTATTATTGAGTATGTGCTTCACTTTAAGACTGTATGGTTATTAACATGAATTATCAATCACGAGATACTGAACTTCAAAGTATTTCTTCCGATAATTTGCTTTCATTTATGAAGGAGAGAATTGACATTCACCTTTATCACTTTTTTCATGTTGAGGTGAATGTTTTTTGGATAAAACTATGTAATCTATTTTGAGATCAATGTTTTGGAAGATAAACATATTGGATCACCCTCTATGATTTGTCATCAAGATGATAATACAATAAGCGAAGATTGTAGACTTAGGTTCCAATTAAAGATATGTCTTAGAAGAGATATAATGTCGGTTGTTGAGCATATGAGAAATATTTAAATGATATAAATATTTTGAAAAACTCATAAGATCTCAAAATTTTGAAACGTAAAAACATTTGAGTGACCTTATTACCTAATAGGAAGTTCAAAATATTGATTAATTCATTTAATTAAGGACAATTTAGAGCCAACTCTTAGACATGGGACTTACAAGGTCTGTGTTCATGCGAGAATTCATGCATTGGTGAGACAGGGTGTTACACAAGTGCAAGCATTAGTGACCATGCAACTGATATAAAAATGAAAGAATAGTCAAGCTAGACTTATTAGTGCATTTGTTTAAGACTAAACACCATGTTTGTATTAAAACACCAAGGTCTTAATTATGTTTTGGTAGGTTTGGTAATTACCAAGCCTAAAACACATGTTTTAGTTTATTCATAAGCGCTTACGGGTTTTAGGTTTTATGATTTTTGGAAGGGGGGGGGGGGCATATTTACTAAAATAAATGTTAAGTATAATATTTCTTTTATCATCTCTAATAAATAATAAAAGAAATCTTATAATTTAAATTTATTTTAGTAAATATAAGAAATTAGGGTCACTCTTCACCTGATGGAAGTGGTCCCATAGCTCCAACAGTTATAATCTAGAAGATAGTTTTTCAAAATCCAATCTGGTCAGTACTTACTCATTTTCAGGATTTCAGCAAGGACCTAAAGCTTTCAGGGCATATATATTGTAGTCGGTCTTTGTTTCGGGAAAACATATAGTAATTTTGTAGGTTTTTTGACCTTCTGGATTGGATTTTGGCCCTACCACTGCTCGAATTGGTACCAATTTTGAAATTTGGTCCACAATTCACTTTAGTGACCACGAATCAACTCTATGATGCTTGTCTACTTCTTACTGAAATGAGATCCTCACTTTTTCGGTAGAGTATTGCTCCCTGAATGGGATTCTTGTCCTATGACCAAAATGAGGTGATTGTAATGTGCCTCCTCCTTAAGGTGTGATCACACTACTAGGTGTTGAATGAGTTTTTAAGAACAATACACCAAGTGAATTGCATCAAGTGAACTGAGATGATTGGTCATTCTTGGAAATAGGGTGCTCCATATGAAGATCATCCCCTCACCTTTCATGGCTCTAAAATCATCCTTTGATGGAATAAAATTCATGATTCTCATACACATATTTTCTCATATGTCTCTCATGGAGATAGATGATGCCTTAATACTTCACACATGATGGTCTTGGATACCTCGGTGGCATGACTAGCTCATTTTAGCTTGTTCTTTGGAGAGATTTGGGTACAATGATAATGTCAGGATATGATGATCATCAAGTCACTTCTTGAGCTCCAAATTTCACCTTTGAACATGATGACTCCTTCACAATTCAATTTCTTGACCAAGATGACACCTGGGTGGAAGCATGCTCAAGGTACCTGGACACCTTTTTTCTCAAGTTGCTCCTCATGGAAATGGGTTTCCTCCTCCAGATAGGGGATGAATCCTTGAATGAAATTTGAGGATGAGTTACATTTTATTGACCTCCATACTTCACTGAAACACTGCAAAAATCAAATTTTATGATAAATGAAACTATTCTAAAAATCTAATTCTACTTGCAACTCAAAATTTGGGTCCTATTTCATTTTAAACTGGGAGGGGCAAGCTGCAGAGTTTTGATGTACCTCAAGAAGTATTTGAGCCTTAAATAAATATTGATTATTCTACCTTGTAGAGTATTATAATAGCTTTCCAATGCCTTTTTTTATCACAACTCTTTCTAGAACTCCTGGAATCATCCAGAGAAGTCATCTTTCACCGTTTTAGCTTTCATTCCCTGCATCTGAAAACCCAGTCTTAAATAGATTGCTCTTGAATGAGATTTTATTTCCTAAAATTTCCTAAATTTACTTAAACATATTCAATTATCTCTAAAATCACCCTCATATTCTTTATATTTTCTCTAAACACTTCCGGAGGGTGTTCAATTAGCTACAGAATGGCCAAAAATGGCCTTTTTAGGCCTTCATAGAAGTAGTCTCTCATCAATACTAAATGAGTTGATCAATCACCTTAAACACTATTCCCTGCACACTAAAACACACTAAATGATATTATTAGGACTTTCCTTTTGAGCCAAGGTAAAGGTTGAACTGATGACAGATAGCCATAGGAAGGATGCACAGTGACTGAGAAGCCTTATTTTCAATTAAGGGCTTAGTTGTCATGCTTCAAAATTTTCAATTTTCATGCTAGTTATTTTGGCAATTCTGGAGCTAATCAAGCACCCTCCAGGGAGAGTTTAGGAAAGATATTAAGCATCCAGAGGTGATGTTGGGGAATCCTAGAAGTGTTGGTGGTAATTTAGGAAGATTTAGGAAAGGTTTTCTCATTCAAGGACTATCTGCTTAACAATGGGTTTTCTAGGTGTAGGGAACAAACACTCTAATGGTGAAACCTAAATTCTCCAAAAGATTCTAGGAGATCTGTAAGGAGTTAGGAGGAGAAAAATAGGCATTAGGAAAGCTATGTGAATCCTCTACATGTTGGAGACATCCATTTTTCTCTAAGGCTTGAAGGTTTCATGAAGAATTTCAAAACAATGTGGCTACCCCTTTTGGTTCCAGACAAAAATGGACCTAAATTTTTAGGTTCAGGAAGAATCAAGTCTTGAAAGTTGTTCCATTGATCTTAGAATGTTTTGTTCCATTGATATTATGATCTTTCCAATCATGGTCAGGAAAGTGAGTGGAATTTGAGACCAACATGAAATAACACCTCAAACTTCACTTCTAAGCTCTTCCACCACATGGAACACTTCAAGGGCATCCCTACCAACATGCTCAAGTACTCACAACCATAAGTCACATGGAGAAAACCTCATAAGCATACTTGTTCTAACTAGCTTCTTGACAAGCCTAATAGGGCTTATTAGGCCATTAGGGATTAAGAAAGAAATCACCTCTTTAGATCAAACCAAGACTTCAAACACATCATGTCAGACCATACCAAGTTATTCATGTCCAAACAACCCTGTTACATCATGCAAAATGACACACACACACTCTCATATCATCATGATTGGTTCTACACTCACAAGCCCATTAGCAGTAGGGCACATTAGAGGACATGTTGCACCCATTTTCTCTATAGAACCTTCCCATATCTCTTCATGATATCTTGGAAAACATCCCAAGAAAGACCCTACATAAGGTCTTTAATCATGACACTTACAACACACATTGTACCAATAAATCTCTTCAAAACAATTTTTTTCTTCAACTTACCAAAACACCTTGAGCATGAAACCACCACCAAAAGGAGCTTAGAAAAATTATCTACAACCCTAAAGCTTCACATTTTATTTCTCATGCCATTTGGAGACCATACAAATCATTTCTTCTCTATCGCTATAAACTAGGGTTCTGGGGAGGGTTTAGACCAACTCTGCTTCTTAACAATTGTTCATAAATGATATGGCATCATTTGACTTCATTCCAACTACAAAAATTTCTTAGTTCCATGCCTAAGCTATGGTGAATGGATCAGGTCTCCATGCAAATAATTCACATGCAAGTGAGCACTCCAAACATGGCCTTCGAGCTAGGAATGAGCATTCTGAGAGCTCAATAGAGCTAAAACTGACTTATCTTAGTTTTTCTTCATCCTCATGTCCTTGAAACTTGGCACACAACACTCCAATGACCTCCTCAATGATCTCCAATGCTCATACATGCTTGGATACTTCTACAACTTACCATGCCATCTCATTTTCCCATGCATTCTTGACTTGTCCTTAAGAACATGCCTCTAAAGGACCTAGAACATGCACTAAACTCCTGAAAAATGTCCTTTGAAAACTTCTACACATGCCTGAAATCTCAAAACACATATCACATACTCACATAAGCTGCTCTACATCATATTCATGCCACCATATCACCTGCTATGAACTAGGTCTAAGACTAGGCCTAGAATGGCTAGTTTCAACCCATGCTTCACACAAACTGATCTTTCCTTCACCATGCAGACACTCTAACAACTTTGACATACCTTACTAAACATGTTTGACACCTTAGAGACATCAAACAACCTTTGGAGCACACCTACAATCACCTTCATGCTAGACCCATGCACTCAACCATGCATGCAAACTAAGACACCATGACATGACACCAAAACAACATATCATAACAATAAAATTGGACACTACCAATCAACCTTCAAGATTGATTATGAATTACACCTCATACTGACTCCTTTTCCACCTTGAAACCCTTTTCCATCAATGACACTTGACATCAATGACAACAACAAGACACAATGTCCAACAAATCCAAAAGGCCCCAAAACCTAAACAATGACTATATTCTTTCCCAAAATAGACATTGATTGTAGAATTTAAATGCTAAAAGATTTAGGCTGAATGCTGAAATCCTAAAAATTACCTATGTACTGACCAGATTAGATTATAAAAAACTATCTCCTAAATTGTGACTCATGGAGCTGTGAGACTAGTTCCATAAGGTGCAGAGTGACCCTAATTTCTTATATTTACTAAAATAAATTTAAAGTATAAGAAATAATAAAGTATAAATAATAATAAATAAAAACTTATACTTTGTAAACATTTATTTTTGTAACTATAAGCCCCCACGAACACATATAGTGTCATAACTACTCTCTTTATATGTTTTAACATGTACGCGTTCCCTTAATTATGCACCCAAACCAAGATTTAACAGGCTTGGTATTGCTTTGGTTTCCCAAACCTGCGCTTTGGACCTGTAACAACACAATAACCTGCGTGTTTTTGACACAATATGCAAAAACTCACCTTTCACCATGATAAATCCTACAAAAATGATTGTTATCTTTCTTAAAAATTTACCTACAACGTCAAGAAAACTATCCTCTTTCTAAATATATACTTTTTATATTTTTCTGACTATTCTAAGGTTTCCATTTATATTTATTTCAAACTATGTCTTTTATACCTCTATTTTTAGTGATTGTAAATGTTTATCTTTTGTCATGTATCTTTTTTTTCACTTCTCCAAATTGAAAAAAAATTATACAATCCCAAACTAGGACTAATTCTATACACATTATAAAAAAACTAATTTTCGATATTTTTTGAGGTAGTTAGGGGGGGGGCACGGTCAGGTTATCCATTATTTTTTAATTTTCAAAATCTTTGTACTTGAAAAATCATAA
This sequence comes from Taxus chinensis, assembly GCA_019776745.2. Taxonomy (NCBI): domain Eukaryota; kingdom Viridiplantae; phylum Streptophyta; class Pinopsida; order Cupressales; family Taxaceae; genus Taxus; species Taxus chinensis. The sequence continues at coordinate 731,774,744 of CM034147.1, read as the reverse complement.
AAAAATATACTCACTAAAAAATCTAAAAAAATTCTATCCCAAACTAGATGCTCCTACCTATCTTTCTACCAAAGGGTTTTTAAAAATACTAAATAGTGCTAAAAAATGGTGGGGGCACGACCGACTGTCTACTATGTTTTTTTTTTACAAAAACAGGAGCACCTATTGAAATTTTAGATATTTAACCCACTTACACTTAACCATTTTATTTAAAAAATAGTAGTTTAGAAAGTAGACTCGAAATGCTACAATTCATGTTCTTATAACATCTTCAAATTTTGAGTGTAACTATCTCAAATAAATCATACAAGTTGAAGTTTTTTATTTTTCAGAAAAAAAAGTTGTCCACTTAAGACCCCCTTTTGGCCCCCCATTTCCATGCATGCTCATGATAAATGACAGAACCTCCTAGGTGCTAGTGTTTGAGTTGGCAATGCATAGTGTCCTGGAAGACTAAACACTATGATCTAATGCATTTTAAGGTCTGATGATATTAATTATCATTTCACTTTTTTCTTGTATGCACATTGATGTAATGGAGTTCGTGGACTATTTGACCTGAACATGTAAAACATACCGTAGCTATCATAGAAAAATGGTCAAGTTTAAACCATTACATGAAAAAATAATGCATATACTTGAGTCTAGACTGACCTCATGTACAAATCACCCCAATGTGTTTTTACTAATCATTGCACTACATTTCATACTCTTTTTAGTTCTAGTGTGTGTGTGTGCCATGTACCCCATGTGTGTGTGTGTAGTGTCACACATGTGTGTGCAATAATGTGTGTAGTGTGAATTGAATATGTAGTCCCTTGTGCTAGTTATTCTGAAAGAGGGATTTGTGAGAACTGATAGTGAAAATAATGCACCATCAATGAAGTTTTTCACTCCGATGGTGATGACGTCAAGCTCCAACACAATAAGCAAGATTTGAATAGAACAGAAAGAATCATGAAAATGGAAGAAAACAAGTCTGCTCATACTCATACATCAAAAAAGAGAAGTACAAATAGGGAGTGTTGTGTAACCCCCATGCCTAAACAAGGAAAGAATCTCAATGATGCCAATAATGCATATGACGTGACTAATGCATATGAGGCCACTAAAGGAGGAGTTACAATTCCTAAATAAGGAATGTAACTCCTATGACACACTAATCTTGCAAATGACAATGAAAAGATTCTATGACAGAATTTGACACTATGTCATTTGACTTCCTAAGACCTATGATCTCATCGCAAGGTGAGATGACTCACTAGGTGATGTGGAAAAGACCTCAAGTGGTTACTGAGGCATGTCACACACACCAACATCACCCCTTCATCGAAGTTGAGATAAGAGCTCATAGTAAGCCAGAGACAGAAAAAGAAGACTCCCCTAGACAACTAATAAAGATGTGTCAAAGGGGTCCTGACAACTAAAGGCTTGATAAGGTGCCCATATACAAACAACAATCTTTCTGTAAAATAAGAAGAGGAGAAGGAGGAGCTAGTATATAGCCTGAAGAAGATTGGTGCCAGCTGCAGCAGACCTCACCCCAAGGAGAGACCGCAAGTGAAGAAATTTCACCCCAATGAAGGGCTTGGTGAATATGTCTGTAATCATGATCAGTTGTTTTGATACATAATGTATGTCAATGATGTTTTCATGTATCACCTCCCGTATGAAGTGCATGTGAATCTCAATGTGCTTCTTCTACTGATGTTGAACTAGATTTATACAAATCGAGATAGTGCCCACATGTTGTCATAGTAGATAATGGTAGGCCGCCGAAAGTGGATGCCAAACTCTGTCAGAGATACCCTGTAACCAAACAGGTTCTATGGCCCCGTTAACTACTCCCATCTATTACTCTGCTTCTGTATGATGATATGGCAATGGCATTCTACTTCTTACTAAACCAACTGACAGGACTTGATCCAAGAGTGAAGCTATAGTATCGTGAGGTAGACTTCTGATGATCTAGATCACTGGCCCAATCTAGAGTCTGTAAAACTAACCAAGATCAATCTACAGTCCATCCTAAGTAATGAATACCATCTAGTGTGAGTGTCACATGAACATAGTGAAGGATCTGCTTTGCTAATTCTCTCCAATGACAGCTCATGAGGCTCCAATGCATAAATCTGGACATGATCCCGACATCATACGATAGATATCTGGCTCAAGTGTGAGTAAGGTAGATCAAGCTCCCCACCAATTGGTGATAAAGGGTACCATCAACTATGGGAGGAGAGAAATCAACAACTAACTTGACCCCGGAAAGAAAAGGAGTAGGAGAAGGACTTACAATCAGACATGTGAAAATCTGGCAGTAGAAAATCAAGAGATGTACTTAGGTTACACAATCATAATTCCTGAGTCAGATTATGAAATCTGTATCCCAAGAAAATAATGAAGCAATCCTAAGTCAAACATGGATAACTTTTTGGCTAAGGAAATATTCACAGAATCAATGATAGAGGAAGAGCTTCCCATGATCAATTAAGTCATCAACATACAGAACAAGAATGAGCATGGAGTCATCCTACTATAGAATGTAAAAATTAGGGTCAAAGTGACACCTAGTAAACCCTGATGCAAGTAAAAAAGGAATTCCATCTTAGCATACCAAGCCCGAGGGGCTTGTTTAAGTCCATATAGATACTTATTTAACTTGTACAACGAGGGAGGATATCATGGACATAACCAGAGGGTTGTTCCATATAGATATCTTCCTCTAGATCCCCATGAAGGAAGGTACTACTCTTAACATCCATCTGGTGGAATTCCCATCTGTTCATGACAATGATGGTGAAGGTCATTCAAATGGAATTCATCTTCATGTAACAGGAGTAAATGGTTTGGATAATCAACCCGAACTACTTGGGAGAAACCCTTAGCTACAAGTCACTTTATACTTTTCAATGTTCCCATCTACTCATACTTTGTTCAGTAAACCACACTTACAACAAACCAATTTTCTTCCTTTTAGAAGATGGGTAAGATACTATGTATCATTCTTCATGAGTGAGGAATACTCCTCATCCATGGAAGAATCCCACTCAGGAATCCCATAAGCCTCCTCGAAAGAATATGGGTTTAAAGTGAAGAAGCCAAAGAAGGAATGGGGTATAGTGAGCTCTGAATGATCATTGAAGGATCTCCTATCCAATCTCCAGCACTCTGTAAACTCTTCCTAGCCCAACGAGGACCAGGAGGAGATTCACGATCAAAATGTGTAGATTCTTCACTCAAGTGAGAAGGGAAAAATTCCTCATCATCACTACTGTCAAGAATTAGAAGACTCCAAAACATGAGGAGTGAGAGGAGAAAGAGGATCAGGAGGAGGAAGAGGATGAGTCTCAACAACAACATCATTAGAATCAAAGAGCAATATAAGGACCTCAGAGGGTAGAGAAGTGGAAGTCAAAGACGACTCATCAAATTTCATACTTCTCTCAATATAAATATGATGAGTAGTAGGGTTCAAAAATCTATATCCCTTCATGCCATCAAGATACCCTACAAAGATATAGGCTTTGGACTGTGGTTCCAAGGCCTTGTGTATCATTTTTGGGAATTTGGACCATAGCATTGGATTTGAAGACATGAAAGTTGTCGACACCAGGTTTACATCCAAACTAGGCTTCAAAGGTGTCATCCCTCTTACGACCTTATGTGAAACACGGTTCTAAATGTAACAAGCATAGTTCACATCTTCATCCCAATACTATAGAGGAAGGGATTTTGAGTGAACCATACAAGTGGCCATCTCCTTAAGAATTTTGTTCTTTCTTTCTGCTAAATCCATTTTGTAAAGGGTTGTAAGCAATTGTACGTTGAAAAGCAATCCCTTCAAAGGTATATAAATAATTGAACCTATTGCTCACATACTCACCTCCAATTTCAATTCAAAGAACCTTGATAGAACTTTCATCTTGTTTCTCAACAAGATCCTTAAAGTCTCAAAAGAGATCAAAAAATTCATATTTTTATTTGAGAAAATACACCCAAGTGTAACATGAAAAATCATCAATGAAGGTAAGAATGAAGAGATATCTAGTAAATGAAGGAGATGGGAAAGGGCTAGAAACATCACTATGAACAAGATCCAAGTGAGAAGAATCTCTCTAGATTTTCCTTTGCCAAAAATTTCTTCGGAGTGCTTCTTGAGGGCACAACCCTCAGAAAAACCCTTAGAAAATTTGATGTGGGGTAACCCATTGACCATCTCGTTTTGGATCAATTGTTCAAGGTAACAATAGTTAATATGACCAAAAAACTCATAGGCATAGATTGCTAACCTCATCTGTATGAGTAAGCAATGCAATGGGTGTTGAATCAGAAGTAAAGTGGGAGAAGGTGTATAATCGTGACTGGTGATCCACCTTTCCCTCAGCCATTATAGTGTCATTGTGAAGCTCATGAATAATCACCAAGTTAGGATTAAATTCCACTCGCATTCCTTCACTAAGATGAGTGATTTGGTAAACTAATAGGAGATTGGTAGAGAGATCGGGAACACTCAACACATGGTTAAATGTTTCACCTTCTACTTCTACTGATCCACTACCGGAAACCGAAACTGAAGTATCATCACCCAAAGTGATTTGGGACATGCCACATGGTTCAATGTCATGGAAAATCAACATGTGAATAACCCATGTGGTGCGAGGCACCAGAATAATGATCCACGTCAATGAAGGAACAAATCTAGCTATAAGGGCCTTTCCTTTCTTCTTCTCGATTTAGACTCCTTTGCTTTAAAACTTAGAACTTTGAAGAATTTTTTTGATAGACTCAGGAACACCTATATTATTCTTCTCAAGTAAATGAGTGAGGTGATCTATTTATTTTCTCATACATTGATGCTTTTCATGTCCAATCCTTCTTGTAATAGGAACACTTACACTTTTCCTTCTTTTCTTTAGGCTCAAAAGTCAAAGTGTTCGTGTTAGGTTTGGTTTGGGTTTGGTTGGTCTTGGTTTCCTTCTTCAGTTGGTCATTTTTCTCTTTCTTATTTTCAGGTTTCTTATCCTTTCCCTTATACCAGTAATTATACAAGGGCATGAGACTTGGATTTGAGTGCTCCCATTTGAATCAACTTATCATGTTCTCGAATGAGTTGGGATGAAAATTTGTCAAATGAGGGAATTTTCCAAGTATCCCCTAAAGCTTCTTTCATGGCATGGAAAGTAGAAATGAAGATAGAGTATTCAGGACCTAACTTAGAAAGAATCGACAAAGATCAACTAAGCATATTTTTTCTCAACTCCACATTCCTTTAAGAGTAATATAGTGTGGAAAAACTTTGAGAAGAAGGCATATAGGTTATCAAAGTTACTATGAGTTAATCCTATCAGTTGGTTCTCCAACTCATGCGCTCTCATGTCATCTTGTTTTCTAAACATATCATCAAGAGTTTTCCAGGATCCATCGGGTGTTTCAGAAGACTCAATGTGGAAGAGAAAGTCAGGAGAAATGACATATAAAGAATACCCAAGGCTTCATCACATCGGTTCAAACCACTTAGATTTTTTAGGTTCATCATCAGGATTTTCTCAACTCCCATAGTGATACGAAACAACTTTACCCTGTAATTTCATAACCATTTTTGATCTCCATTCAAAGAAATTAAATGACATAAGAAAAGGAACTGAAATAACATCCATCTTGAGGAGAGAGAAAGAAGGAATGTAAAAAGAAAAGAAGTAAACACACACACCCAGAACAATATTTTCACCCCCTGTTTGTGGAACTTTATAGTTTAGTGTGTTGATTACAATCAGATGAAAATGTGTCGTGAAATAGTTAGCCACTCACCTTGTAATCCATGTAAAAATACACAAGTGTGGAGACCACAATCAAGTTTCAAGTGATCACAACATTTGACACCACAAGTAAAAAATGATGTGAAAATAAGAGAAAGGGAGAGAAAAATGGTCATGTGTGAGAAATAGTGTCTCACATCGCAAGAGAAAATCCCTTGCCGCAAGGCTGTGATGGATGCACTCACTATCCCACAAGAAATAATGAGAGTGATACAATGCAAAGAATGACCTAGAAATGAGTCTAAAGGCCTCCAGAAATGCAAGAAAAGCCTCCAAAAAGTGAAAGGGCCCAAAAAGATGCTACACACCTCCACAAATATTAGTGACAAAAAAAACGTCTAATAACCTTAGTTTGTAAATATAATTTTCCCAATTAATTTAATTTTTAAAATATTTGAAAAAATTAAATAGGAATTTTAAATTTACAAAAAAGGCCTTTACCATACTTAACCTTAATGACCTACTTAATAATAAATTTCCTCCTTTTAATAAAATTAAACACCCTAAGACTTTGATTAAATTTTTAACAAACTGGGTTTGAAAAAAAACAAGGCTAAAAAGGGAGGTTAAAATTTTAAAAGGGAGGGAAAAAGGTGGTCAAACAGGTTAGTGGACAAGCCATGTGGAGGAGGATGAATATTGAGGAGGGCTAGGCTTGAGAAATTAGCCTCATGCAAGACAGTGGTTACACACAAAAGTAGGAAATTTGTACAGCAATGGTGAAAACAATTGAGGTCTCAAGTAGGGTGGAGAGCCAAGGGGAAGATGAGGTAGGGATCAAGGGTGGATGTGACACAATGACATGTTGGAGGCATAGGACACCAAGGCATGATCGAGTGGGTAAACAATCAAATGGACCAATCCTAAAACTGAGACATGGTAAAACCCAACAGATGAGGAACGTAGGGGGAGCTGAGACAAGGGTCCAAGATGAAAGATGAAGAAATCATGAAGGCAGAAAAAGGAAACAAAGCAGTTAGAAACCAAGTTGGGAGATTTTAATAGGGCCGAGCTAAAATAACTAGTGCATGCAAAGTGCTAAAGTTGTTGAAGAAAATGATCCCAAGATGACCAAATAGATCTCGATGCAATGTGCTAATTGTTATCTCACAAAGAGGTAGAGGGCTGAGAGATATGGGGAAGGAGCAAAGAAGAAGGAAAGAGGGATTAGAAAGGAGAGCAAATATAATTTTTAAAAAAAACTTAATGAAATAATTTAAATAAAAAGAACCATAGGAAAATACCTCCAAACAAGATTTTCCTCCAAATGATAGCTGCAGCTAGCTAAGATCAACTTGCAAAAACCCTGAAACTGCACATGCACAAAACCCAAAACAACATAAACTCCAAAAACCAAAGAATGTTAAACTGGATTAGCAAGATTCCAAAATGATTAAAAAATTACACGAGAAGAATAAAAATGAAACCTGAAGTAATTAACAACCAAAATGAAATGAGTACATGTTTACCGAATCACAACTCTGATACCATGTGAGATTATTCTACGAGGATCAAAATGAAATCCCATGCACATCAACAAGGTTGCACTCCAACAAAATCAAAAAGCTTCAAGTAATCAACAAGATTTTAATCGAACAACATGAATCATGCATAAGGTAAAACATAGGTATGATCATTCTCATAGATAAAAAAATAGGGTACACGTATGGGAGTGTTGTGTAACTATAATTACATCATTCCTTCCAAGAGGGAAAAGAAGGAGTTATATTCCCAAAATGGAATGACAATGCTAGATGCATATGAAAATAGATTCTATGATAGAATATGTCATATGCCATATATAACTCATATGACCTATGATCTCACCTAAGTGAGATGACTCACCATGTGAGGTGGACAAGACATACAAATGACTTGGGATTTTATCAAAATTATTATAAGAAATGTTTCACTAATTACATTTTTATCACACATTCAACATTATAATTTAAAAAATAAATAACAAAAAATCTTAGTTATTTTCTCATTTGTTTGTAAACTTAAAGTTCAATACATACCTCATTTATTAAATATTAAGAAAATTTTTAAAAATTGTTTTAATTGGACACATTATGTAATTAACTTTTTTTTTTTTGCATGAATAATTTTTTCTCCTATGTTCAACTATGAACATCATAAGATCTCGTTGAAGATAATATATTTAAATTGGAAACTATGTCTACAATCTACACTTATTTTGTTCTCATCTTGATGATGGATTATAAATGGTGATTTGAAATGCTAATATGAAAATAAATTACATACTTTTATCTAGATGCATTCACCTCAACTCATAGATTGTGGAAACACACTCTCTCTTATCTTTTTATGTTGTTAGAGACTTTCATGTCAAGATCTTAGATGAAAATTTCCTCAAGTATGGGTCAAATGTTCCAACATGTAATGTTAACAAGTTTCCAAATAATACCAACTTTTAGGCTAGAAATACTTGCAATGGATTTCAAATTAAGAATGAGACTAAGATAATAGTCAATGTTATATAGAAAACTTATAGAAAAGTTGCATTACCTCAACGAAGAGAGCATAAGAAATTCACTATGCTTAGGGAAATTACAAATAATGTTTTAAAGATATTGCTTAAATGTAACCCAAATACATGTTCTCCCATAAGATAATTGTATCTTCCAATACATTTATTGATATTTTGATAGAAATATATTTTGGGACTACCATAAATTTCTAGGCCATTCTTAAAATATATACATTACCCTAAATCATAAGATACAAGATCTCATTAGAATCAATAAAATGTAAGTATAAGGAACCAACAACAATTTGGATGAATTTTTAGCCATACCAAATCAACACTTGAAATATTTAATCAATCCTATTCCAAAGCACAAAAATCAATTTGATGATAAGTGAAATGCCCACATGATATATAGAAAATGTCATAGAGAAATGCCAAATGTCTCTAATACTCATCTAATTCATGGATTTGTTAGTGTAGTAGGTTCAATCAAGAAAAATAGAGCACATCCCTCAATTGTGTTTGATGATAGTGAGGTTCCAAATAATATCCCATACAATGGAATTTTATTCATGTGAGAGATTTCATAGGTGAACTTGGTCAAGATATAGTTGGAGTCATAGTTAATAATGACTAAGTCCATGAGAAATATATGTACCAAGCAATTCATTAATATCCTTTGAATTCATAAAACATATTTATAATATAATCTAACAATTATTATGGGACATGATGGTATATGTAGAGATCCTCTTGGTTACATTATATTTCCTATTAAAGTGAGGTCTAAGATTATTTCTTATGGTACCTATAGACACCTAAATTCTACTTTTGCAATCTTATTGCCAAAAGCACACAAATCACTCTCATTCTTACCATTTCCGTTACAATTAGTGATTTCAGCTAATTAAATAGTGTTTCTTATCATTTTGGTTGATTAATATTGCTTTGTTGATTACCTATCCTCTTTCGCATCCAAGATGCCACTTCATGACAAATCGTAAGTCAAAATCCTCTTCCAAATAGACAATTAGTGATTCTTAGCTAATTAAACCTATTTTACCCTTGTTTTGGTCAATATGCCCTACTATTGGCTTAAATCCCTCTTCCAACCACTCAAAATCAACCCACTTCCCTCCACAACATCTCAGAAAGCTTCAAAAGATTATCCCAACCTCCTAATTGACCCTAAGTGATTGTTTAAGGCTCCTCACATCTTAATCACTTGTTAATTCACTAATTTTGATTAAAAAATCTTAATCATAATTATCAATTCTTAATATACTTTGTGTTTTTAGTCCTACATGCACCAAGATGCTAGTTTTCCTCAAAAGAAAAACCATAAAAAGGACTAACCACATACTTAAACTTTACACTATGCTTTGATTTGCATATCATATAAGAAATATGATTAATAGCCAAGCTCAATCCTTGCCTCAAGTCTTCAATGGGGTTAGTAGATGGGTATCCAATATGATCTTGTAGTCATTTTTGGAGATACCATCTCACCTTCCTTGGAGTAGCAACAAACCCCCAATTTGATTGCTCCTAGATCTATTTAGGTCTATGTTAGCTAACAATTAAATTTTATAGTAGGAATGATTTACCTAAGATAGATTGATGTATCATGTTAGTTATTTCAAGCATTCCATTAATCTTTAATAATTGATGTAACTATTGTTAGATCTAATAAGCATTTTTTAATTAGACTATGTGGTGTTAGTCTTGTTAGTTTAGCTTTACTTGGAACTTTTAGTAGTCTTCAGTACCCAATAGTGGATCTTACGATTTCTAGCTTGGTAGACCTTGGGTACATCAAACATTCATGCAATACCTACTATTTTGTATCAATGTGTGGAATTTGTAAATTTATTTTTTGTCCCAATTAGAAGATATCAATTTTTTAAAACAATAACTTCAATAAGAGGTCTTACATAAGGTGGTGCAAACACGATTTATGACCAATGCAAGAGAAGACATGGTACAAGAACATATGTCTATCATAATAGGATCGTGTGCCTATCATACCCCATTGTCACAAAAATTTAATAAGAGGTTAAATGGTGTCCAATGATTAAATATCACATTAATGAGAATGATAGATCAATGGAGAATATTGTAGAGTAAAATGATAATATTTTTTCATTCTTAAACTTGTGGGTACCTCAACATCCCAATTTTTTTTCGAATGATATTACTTAACCTTTTATATAGTATTATGATTACTATTATTACATTAGTTATGATAATATGATTAGTGATTGCACCCAAATTTTAGCGGTTTATAACTTTAATTAGTCCATTGAAATCTTAGAAACCAATGTGCAATCATATTAATAAAAAAATTCTCCAACAGTTAGGTTTGAAAGTACATGCAAAGTGATATAAAGAAGTTGCATTCAATTCTAGGGAACATGGTTATATAGTAAAACACAAGAGGATGAGTTCACTTAGTTTTTTGTTGCTTCAAATATTTATATTGGTTTAGAACTAGGTCAAACAGGCTATAGAAGTGTAGACACTAAAATTTACACGAAATCATTATTACATTATGCTTTTGTTTGAATTGTATGTGCATGAGTTCAAGACCTTGAAAATAGATCTTAGTGGGATAACATACTCCCTTCCGTATTTGTATTTCTTGATTTTATCTCTTCTGATGATTACTTCATTGTGATTTTTATAATTTTATGTCACGTCATAAATGCATTTGTAATTTTCCTTTTCTAACTTTCTTCACAATTGGTGTTGGTCCAAAACCGTACAATGGGTCTAAGAACATACCCTCCATCCCAGACCTTCCATACACTTTTTGAACCTTTGGGTCTTCTCTTAAATTTTATTTATGGGTATCTTATTTACTCCTTTTTATGAACTTTTATATGTTTGGGTTAGCCTTTTCCAACCACTAAGGTTAAAAAATAAAAAGAATGAACTTATATATATACACGGTCTAATGTGGGTAGTTATTAGGGGAAATTATCTATATATATATATATATACCATATACTATATTGAAAAAGAAAGAGGCACTTCTACATATTTGTATATCACAACATAAAAGAACATAATTCTGATTTATTTCATAACCTACTCTCTTCTGTATTTTTATTTCTTGATTCGATCTATTCCAATGATAACTTTGATATGATTTTATAATTTTATGTTGCATCACAGAGGCCTCTATATTTTTCCTTTTCTAAATTTCATCATAACCAGTGTTGGTCCAAAACCATATAGTGGGTCCAAGAATGTACCTAGTCCTAGACCTTCTATCCACTTTTTGAACCTTTGGGTTTTTACTTTAATTTGATTTATGTGTCTCTTGTTCACTTCTTTTTATAAACTTTTATATGTTTGGGTTGACCTTTTCTCACCACTAAGGTTAGAAAATCAAAATAATGAACTCATATATATATAAAAGGTTTAATGTGGGCAATTTCTAGGGGGAATCATCTATCTATCTACCATATTTTGAACAGAAAAAGATAGAGACACTGTTACATATCTACATATCACAACATAGGAGGGAATAATTCTTTTTGCTTTCATCGGCACACAAGGGTTTTGAATGGGATGAAGTAGTGTATCCCGTTATTGATGTTAAAACACAAGGGAAATATTAAGACAAGGGATATTTCCATGTACAATTAAAAAAAGCACTAGTAGAACTACATGGAGTTTGAAATGTAGTGTTACACTCAGTGACTCACATACCGGGTGATTGCTGAGGTCAGTCAAACTCAATAATTTTCATTTATTTTTCATCTAATGTATGTTTGATTGTGTTTCAAGGTAGCTAGGGTTATTTTGTAGGTACATGTGTGAAATATGGGGTTTGATGCGACACAGAACATTCCAAAAGGTGATAAAGAGTAACACAAAATGACACTAAGATTTGTAGATCCCCATATTGTACAAGTCCAAAATGATATAAAAGGGTCAAATTATGGTGTACGGTTTCAACAACACTGTATGGTTTCAATCTAATAGTGCAAAAAAATATTTCCCTAGTTCCTTGACTTTGTTTTCATTTCAGATCACTCATCAACATAGTCTAAAAATCATTTGAAATATCTAAGTGACTCCTTTTTCCCAAATCCACCTTTGATTTTTTACATTTATTCCTTAGAGTGATATCTATGTTTGTATACATGTATAACTGATTAGAAACAATCATTTAGCATATTATCTACTATTTATTTTTTCTACTATCAACCATAAAGCTAATTAATTTTAATTAGGGTTGATATAGGATGTGCTAAATTTTCTTCACCTTTTAAATAGAGCCCTAACACCTCACTGGACTATGGTTCATATCTAGACACTTGAATGTGTATATTCTACCCTATTTCACGATAGTTTTTTGTGCTATTCTACACTTCTTAGTTGATTTTGGCCATTTCACCTATGTATTTAACTACTTCCTACACTTTCACTTCTTCCAAAATCCCCGCACATGTAATTTTAATGATAGAAACCCTAATAGGTGTTAGATAACAAAAAATAGTGTGTGGTGGAGTGGGAATGCCTTTTTTGGCCACCCCTTGTTGATTCTAACCAAGTGTTGCATTACTTCATCTTAATGCATGGCTAAAATTGCATGTAGTTATCCTAGTGTCATGTAAAAGTGAATGTAAAGATAGAGTACCCCTTGTGCCTCAAAACTAATAGTAGGTGTAAATAGATATACTTTTGAATGTACCCTTCACGAGATTTGAATAGATTGATAAAGTAGAGTTTCAAAATATAATGTTTGTAGATATATTTCATTAGAGTTAAACCCCTTGACGTGTGCTTTTATGTGTATGTGCAAGATTTGAGTTTGATACGCTCTTGACTTGGAGTGGTTTTCTCTTAACCTGGTTTATATGGATTCATACTTGTATAGAGGTTTCTCCTAATGTATTATCTTGATTTAGGGAATATTAGGGAAGAGTTTCATAAGACTTGATAAGTATTTTCTAGAGGAGCTCCTGAGAATTCTAGGTGAGTAAATGAATGTGTCTAACTTGATTTTATATTTCTCCATGGGACATAAACATGCATTACGATTGAACATGAAGGTGAATGAGATAAACACTATACAACTGATTTTTTCCCTTAAAGGACAAAATCGTTAGAAAGGGAAAAGAACATGTGACAATTGTATCGAGATATAGACACTAGTGTCAAAAGAAGTAAAAAGTAGTAGGTGGGTATCTGGATCATTTTAATAGAAGATATATGGCGTTTATGTGCAATGATATCATTTTTGTTTGTGTTTGGGTATTATTGTGAGATAATATGAAGTTTTTGTAAGCCTTGTGAAGGAATATTATAGTGCATTTAAGATTTTTTTATGTGCGCAAGTTATAATTAAGGGATATAAGTTTAATTAGTTTAATAAAACACCTAATTTTCAAATATAGGTGTCTCCATTTACTACCTTTTAAGATAATAAATTAAAGTTTCTAACTTAAAGGGAAAAAGTACTTGAGTTTGTAAGCTCACTTTGTATTTTCTTGATTTCTTGATTGTTTGAATGATTCAATGGCTACAAGATACCCCCAAGATAATAACCTATAACAGAAGAGTATAGTCAATTTCCATCTAATGAAGACTAAATTTTTTATTCTAAATAATATTGAAATTGAAATTGAAATGTGTAAAATAGAGAAGATAAAATAAGGAGTACACATGTGTGTGTAGAATCAACTCTTCCAAGTACAAATGTAGAAAGCTATGCCCCCTTGTCAAGGAATGTGGAGATGGATATTATAGTGGAAACCATGGATAATTTGGGGTGATTAAATCTCCAATTAGAGTGATGCTCCTAAAATTACTCTATTTGGGATACAAAAACCCCAACACCAGAGCTAGAAGAGCAATAATAAAAGCAAACCTAGAACATTAGGGTGCAACAAGACCAAAAATTAAAGAAAGATGAAACCACATGGGACCACTAATTTTAATTCCATATAATTCTATATGTAACAAAACCGTAAGGTTACTTTTCTAAACCATAATACTATAAACAAATCTAGGTTTGTAATTCTTAAACTTTTTGAAACAAGAATAACAATACATGTAAATTGATAAATCTACAACCTGTAATTTCCATAAAATCTAGTGAATTTGTATTAGAATTAAACATTCCCCTTACACTTACCATGAAAAACATCTAATGTGTAGTGAAATTTGTATTCTTGTAAGCGATTCCTTACATGAACCATTGTTAAATATGAATTTTCTTGAGAATTTGTTTTTTGATGGTTTGAAAATGAGTTGAATAGAACTAACAAAATTTAAGACACTACCCGGTTTTTTCGAAGTGTATGGACTTATCCCTACATAAAAACTACAAATTTTTTATAACATTTCAAATTTGTTTTTGTATCCTATTCCTCTACTATATATCTTGCAACACTATCTATGTGCCTATTTTGCATTTATATTTCTATGATAACCCCATTGAATTCCAATCCTTTTAGGTGAGTAAGATAGATTGTAGTTCACTTGTCTCAAAATAATTGAAGTTTGCTCACATAAGATATAATATGTACTTGTCATTGAAACATATTAAAGGTGGTTATAGATGGCAGTCTTGTAGACCTCCTGAATAGAGAATGCATGATATATATCAAGGCACATAGAGAATAACAAGGAATAAAACATACAAACATACCATATCACACTTAAAGTGACACATATAATGTTATATAGAAAGAAAAAAAGTCCACATGTAAGGGATACAAATGTATCACATACATAATAGGACAAGGTATGTACGAGAAAATGATACCAATGCCACAAAAGGGAGACCAAAGTGTCACACATACATACAATATTCCAAGGGTTGCATACACAAGAAAATAAATAAGAAATATAATGTGAAAAGAATATATAAATAGTAACTAATACGCACATAGAACAAGATATACCAGTCTTATATAATCCACATGTGTTAGTCCCAAATACAATAATAATAACATATATCAAAATGTATACTATGCACATAAATAGGATATGTGAAGTAGAAATGAAAAGAGTTGTATACTAAATAGAACAAAAGCACTTGATAGTGTATAAAATGTCCCCAGATGAGAAACTCCACTAGGAGAAGGGTAAGTACAACATATGTAATCATGAAGACTATTATGTATCTTGAATCATGCCGATAAACCTTGTGAAACAATGCATATAGAAAACAAAATATGTTATCTATCAAATCATGTGGAAAATAACATATGTAAAGTAGAAGCTAGTAACTGAAATTTATCAAGTCTTGATTTTATATTTTTGTATAGTATTTAGATGTTTTTGTAGTTTTGAAATATTTTAATTTTTTCAAGAATATAGTTTTGATAATGTTTGAAAGTGTTTTATCTAATGACCAAGTCATATAGATGGGGATAAATAGGAACCATGTTTTATTGCACATGATAATCCTAAATGTCATCATGTGTCGTAACATATAAATTTGTATTGATATAACTAAATGTGTAGAAATGACCACTGAAGGAGGTAGATGCCTCAATGGAGTACTACATAAAATATAAGATTACATCACTTTAAGCTTAGGCTGTAAGACAAGTTAATTTGATCATAATTCTTGAGGATAAATATTTGAATTAGATTTAAGTTATATTTTTCAATAATTATTTCTGAATACGTGATAGTATAGGAGTTCTCATCACTTGATTATTAAGTGTTTTTATAAATGGGATGAGTATAGGTTGTGTAACTATTTCTGTACAAGGAGTAGGATTAGGAATAGAAACCATAAGAGGAAAAGAAAACACAAATAATTCCTTGAATTTTGGAAAATTCATTACAAAATATGTATGTTACATATTCATTCATAGTAGAAGTGATAACATGGAGATTACGAAGCCAATATTATCTTTATAACATGTCACATGTCCATTTCCTATAAAGAACCATGAGAGGTGTAGATAAGATAGTTGCCTCCACTTGTGGGGGTAATGTAATAGGATTAATAAGTTTGTTAACATGATGAGAAGTAGGATATAAATGTTTCTATTTCTATCCTAAAGATTTAAGCAATGTCATAGTACATATATTTCCACATGATCCATTTTCGATGTGAATATTGTGGATAGGTTGTTGATTAATTTAAACTCAAATATAAAGTGCATGTGTATATGAAGCATACAATTCTTTACTTCATTCTCATTGAATGTGATAGTAATTCATGGAGATAAATTGGTAGCGATAGTTCCAATAATGACATACAATGGGTGAATAGATAAGAACATGAAGGAGGGTGTGCATTATATGTACGTATAACTAATAAGTCTTTTTAAGATCTATAGTATGTCAAAGTAATGGGTCATTAAATATTTAAGGCCTTACATTCTCATCAACTTGAGGTATATATTCCACTTTATTAGTGTCAAATTCAATATTTTGATTGTCAATAAGATCCTGAATTAGATGTTTTACATTAATGAATCAATTTATAGAATTAATATACACTATTCATAGTCAAAATATGCATTAGAATATTTGAAGGTTCCAAATTAAGGCTTGCTCATATCAACCTCTATGGGGAGAGGGAGAAACACAAGATTTCACTCAAGTAGTTATTTGAGTATAACATGTAGTGGTGAATATGGTTTTGTGAATTGAATACCCTCATGGAGTGGAGAGGAAGAACTAAAAAATGACTGGATTATAATATCCGTGTTAATTGGAATGAGAATTTATTGATGGTCATTATTTTTTTGTACTTTAGGAGCAATAACGCAAAATTATGTTAGTTGTGCAGTATGCTTGTTAACTAGATTATATTTGGTATTTTGTGAACCTTGATATTCATCATTCATATGTTGAGAAATGGTTGTTTCCTCCATTTAAGTATTATCCGATGTAGGTGTATTTTTCTTGTGTGATTCATTATTAAGAATAACTTTGTTAAAAATGTTGTTTTTTGTTGACTTGCACTAGGGTTCCTTCATTTTTCTTATTATACTCCTTAGAGGTAAAGGATCTTGTAACCTCAACCTTATAAATGTTAGTTTGGTATTATTTTGTACTTGTAGAGGTAAATGATGAGTGAAACATAAAATCATCATCATTAATGGGATTGGAATATAAATTGCATATACATTCATATAATATATCATTTTGATGTTTTTCACTTCTATAAAAATCAATTTTCATAGTATCTTGTTTTCTTGAATTGATTAGTAATGGTGACTCATGAATAACTTCAAAATACTTAGTAGGAAATTGAGGAAAGTTTTCTTGTTCCTATTGATTTGGGTGTGATTGGAATTGCATAGATTTCTTGTGTTTTTATCCATCCAAAGCTAGTTTTTATTGTGATAACTATGCTTGTGCATTATCCAATTTCTCTATAGCTAACTGTAATTTCTCTTATTTTTATATTTTTTGTTAAAGGCTTGTTCACTTTGTAATGTTTCCTTTGCAATTTGTTATTTATCTAGTTGTATTTTTTGCTTTCTATTTGTGCAATATTATATGCTTCTTACACAAAGATACACATTTATGAATGGTGTATTGATTTTGTATCATGTTTGGGAGTAGATTACTTATTTTTTCATATCCATATATACAATTTGTATATTCAATACTTAACATGAGTTATATTAGGCTATGTGAGATGTACATCAGAATCAAATCTTCTCCACAACATGGTATTCATATAAGGTTGATGAACTAGTGTTTCCTATGAAGGGTCATTGTCAAATGTATCAGCCTTTGTAGGATAATGCATTAAAGAAGAAGATACATATCAATAAGATTTAGTGTTGAAATAAATAATCCCACTATGTTCAAGTTATTTAATCTTTAGTTTTAAACCATGATAATCATTGTTGAGATGTACATTTATGTCATGCTAATTTCAAAAAAGGTTTTCATTTAACCTTCACATGACTATGAGGATTATGATAATAATTATATGATAATTTGATAAAATTCTTATCCACTGGATCTTGCAGAATACCAGATGGTCTATCATTTATTTTTGAATCAATGAGGTTCTTGTCTATGTGGTTCCATTATTATGTGAGAAAAAATTATTGTAAAATGAAAATTGTTTCCTTTATGTAGGAATTTCACTTGACTAGAGTTATCAAATCTATTTTTTACACTATAGACACCTAATATGGTGATTCGGTCATTGATAATGTCTACTTTAGATTATATCCCTGAATTATGACTTGCATGCACAAACATAGTTTAAATACATTATCATTCCATCTCATAAGGATTACAAATACTTTTTATTATATCACTATGTTGCTCATACATATACAATATTGATATACAGGTTCATAAACATCCCTCACCTCCCGTTTGACATCTCCCTGAACTTCCAACTTATAGGTTTTATATTTTTGACACTACCATGGATGTTGAGCAGATAAAAATGGCCTAAGTATTGGGTGCACAAATGTAGGGTGCTAGAAGAGAGCGCAAAGCTATGATAGGATTGGAGCATCCAAGATCAAGACTTAGCTGTGTTTTTGGATAAGGGATATTTTTAGAGTTAGTATGTTGAGCACACAAAGACATGAAGACTTGCGGTCCATGAAAAGATATTTTGGGAACAAGATACAGCTGAGTGCTATGCATAGTTTAGGATAATAATAGGATTTCTACTCAGAGTTGGCTATAGGAAGTCTATTGTTAGAGCACTCACATGTTGTGCATCCTATTGTAAAGGTACATAGCTATTATTTAGCATGTGACCTATTTTGAGAAGTGCATGGGCAGTGAAGGGAAATTCTCCACCCCTTTATATATGTATTGATTTGCACGAGTTAGTGTGTGGAAAATATGGTAGCGTTATATTGCTGGTTTTTTCGTGCGCATGAGTTATGAAGATACTTATGTAAGGTAAGAAGCTTTTGTGTTTTACATTATTCAATAAAATGATTCATATTGGATGGATAATGGTGTTGAACATGTTTGAATTGGGTTCTTGCATGGTAAATCTTGTTATAGTCATTGTTTAGTTCATTCTAGATCTAGTTTATGCATTGTGTGTTGTTTACTATTGATAACGAATCTAGATATCTACATGCACCATCATGCTAGAATTTTGTACAAGCAACTCTAAAGAGGGAAATAGTGCCTTTGTGTGCTTTAAGCGAGCACCCAACTCTGGATGAGTGATGCACCAGCATGCTTGGGTTATTCACAGTAAGTTCTAGGCTGCATCAATTGAGTAGGAAATTAATAATTGATGTTTATGTATAGAGCTTAGTACTATTGTACTCTAAGCTTCAATGATCCAAATGATTAAGTTTATCTTAATTCCCCTTTCTAATTCATCCTTAATGAAAAGTAATGTCTCATTGAAAGGTATAAAATTGAATCCAACAATCTCATTTAATCACATAAAAACATTGGAAATCACTTGGATCATACTTAGAAATAATAAGGAATATTTTATCTTCATCTCCAAATATATAACAAAGTTATCTTAAACTTTGTTAAATCAAGAGAATACATCAACAATAATCCTTTAAAGGGTCTAAATCACTCCATACTCTTCCAAGGTAATTCCAAACTAAGTAAAAATGATTCAAAAGTATTATCAAGTGTTATCAAGTAACTATAAACTAAAGGGAAATTCAAGAGTTTCTATTTATGAGAACTATACTCAGGCACATTACTTCAACACTCTATCTATCATGAAGGGTATAATACACACACACACACACACACACACACACACACACACACACACACACACACATGCTATTTGTGTTAATTCATGAGGTAAAACACATGGATATTTACTTTTATATTACATTCACACTTACAAGAGCAATTAGAGAAATACATAGAGTTTGAGCCCCTCATTTGGGAAATGTAGTGCAATACTTAGTAAGCATAAACAAGGGGTCGACCACTAAAAGGAATTCCAACTCACATACTGATTTATTTTGGTATATAATTGATTCAAACCTAAATAAATAAATATGGGTTCAAGTATGTTCCTTCTCATTTATTATCTTAGAATTAAGGGTTAGAAACATGTAATATATTCATATAAATTAATAAACATTAATAGAAAAATAAGACTATGTAGGTCATTATTAGAAATTTGAAAGAAAGAATATTAGAAATCATTGTTAAGAAGGTGAAAATGTAAGAATAATATATACTTTTTTTATTATAGACTCAAGAAGTTGATTTGGTAGTGTTGTATGTCTATGCAAGTTAGAAGTGATCTACAAGTTCTTAGTTTCTAAATATAGAGTGTAAAAATGAGAATGTATAGGACTGTTGGATGTGTATGGAACTATTTTTTAGTTTTGTACCTATTTGGAATTTTTGTAAAATAAGCTCCTAGACTCCTATAAATTCATGTTCATGTACAAACCTCATAAATATGTTTTGTTGTGAAATCCTAGGTTTTGTAAGTGTGTGAGACTCTATGTATTACCCGAAATAGCTCAAACATGAAACATGGGTAAGAAACCTTAAAAAATGTTAGTGGTTCGGTTGAATTTAAATTTGTATACCTCATATATTAGAAAATCTCTAAAAATATCTCAAAATCCATATAGCTCCCTACCTAGCATGTGATATCTATATACATATAACTATCTCTGGCAATCTGATCGCTTGATAATGTAACATTAGATGGCATGCTTAGCTTGACTTAGAGTGGATGGTCTCTAGCATGGGAAATGTGAATCTATAACCAGGTTGAGTATGCTTTAAACCTATGTAGTGGTTGGTCCTGTAATGTTATACTATATTTTCAGAATTTATGAGAGCTTGTGAGTACTTTATGAATGATATTTGCAATAAGTGTTATTGAAAGTTATAGGTGAGTAAATGAGTGAATTTAATTTCTTATAGGGTTTCATACATATAATTTCACATTAAGGATGACCCATGGGGAAAGTACTAACCCAAAAAATATATTGAATTGAGAAAGTGACCATTGGTTGGATGGGGATGAAATTGGCAATTTCAAACCAAACTATTGGACAATTTGCTCCTTGTTTGGTGGTCATGTATAGGCAGGTGCTAGTATTTTTATAATGTTATGAGAATGATGCCTTAGGGAATTATACTATTGTGGATTGACGCAATTATTTTTTTGAGTTATAAAGAAGTGATATTGAGGAGAGAAGGTCATGCATGTGACTAGGATAAGAAATTAAGATCATAATGTGCACACAAGTTATGATTTAGGGATAACACCAATGTTGTCATTACTCAATGATAAATAACAAATTCAGGTGTCTACATTCCCCCTTCATTTAATACTTAGAGGAAAATATACCCAAGTTTGTAAGAACACTTTATCTTTTCTTGAGGTGATTGGTTTCATGTAAGTATTAACATGATATCCAAAGTGAATCCTACAACATAGAGTCCATGGAAATAATTGAGCTTTAATTCAAAGTTGAAAATGTAATTGAAACATTGTAAATTGAAATTGAAACTTATAAATTTCAAACTAAAGTAATGAGCACACCTATTTGGATTACAAAAGAAGAAGACATGTGATGATGTTTTTGGAGAAATGTACTATAACTGAGATATTGAAGGAGTGAAAATTTTTCTAATAGAGATGTCAGAGTTGTATGGAAGTCGGGTGTTTCTTGAAGAAATACTAAATGAAGGATGTCACATGGGTTTCTAGCCACCCCAAGAATCTTCTAAGATAAGGAGGGGTATCATAGGGATTTCTAATAACCCCAAAATCCTCCTTGAAAGAGTGAGAAGAATGGAGTGATAGGATTTTTAGTCATTCCAAAATATTCTTCCCATAAACTACATCGTTGCAAATGGATCTAGGACAAAGTGTGAAAAATAATACAAATTCAAAATAAAATGAATTATATTCATTCCCCAATTGTGTGATGTATCATATGTGTCAAGTATATAATATTGAATATAGAATAATAAGGTTTCCCATACCCCTATACTTTATAGGGTAAAGGTTCTCAAAACACACAAGTTCGATAGGTAATGAAGAGCTCATGACCTCCACATTCTATACCAATATGCAGTTAAAAACATACCTAGATTGTACTAATTATATGTATCTTTATTTCTCGTACTAATTTTGGTCTCATCTTATAAATAATGTTGGCACATTTTATTTGAAAAAAATTTCGTAATCCATTGGACTCTAATAGAATTCATGGGTTAATAAGGATATTGTTTCCTTGTCCTCCTATTTTTTGTTTTCTTTAGTGCATGCAACTTTCTTTCATTGATTACATTACATGATATATAGTTTATTGTCACCTAACATGTGTTGGATAGTCAATAAATCCATATTTTATATCCTTCCACGAATACTATTGTTATACCCTAGACTCTATCTCATGTAATTCTTGAAAATTGTTGATAGGATACCTACCCATTAGTTTCATATATGGCTATTGCATAACTTAGGTGGGTGAAGGATAGAGGGGTAAAAGGAGTAATTATAAGGGGATGCAAGCATTTATTTTCATATACGTTATTCACTTCCTTATACCAACTCTAAAAAATAGTCATCTATCCCACTCATTATACCCATCCAAAATGTAGGTATTCCTATAAGGAAAGACATTCAAATTTTACTTACTCTTATAATGGGAGAAATTGTTGAATAAGGTGTTGTACTCTAGCAAAATCTTGCAATTAAAAAAGAATATATGGGTAGGTACATGAAAATGGGGTACTAAAAGGGGGACAAAAGTGGCCACTTTTTTCTTGAAATCACCCAAAAACTGAACTTCAACTAATAATTTTGTATGCATATGTTCAATATTTGACAATGTGACAAGAATAAGAATCGTAGTGCTCAAAATTTAGTTTCTAAACTACTAGGTTTTTTGAAAATGGTGGAGATTAAAATGTCAAATGTGTGCACCACCCCCCCATTTTTTATTTCTATAAACTATTTTAAAAATCCATTCAGTAGACAGTTAGCTAAGACCATGTATGAGGTCCCACTATTTTTTTATATTTTTGGATGTTTTCAAAGTGAACACATCTCGAAAATGATATATTTGTGTGTATACCTCCATAATTTTGAGAAAAACAGTTAATTTTTTTTGAGTGTGTATAGAATGGAGTTTAGATGAAGCCTTTTCATTGAAATTATGATGAGTAAATCATAAATTACTAGATATTAAATGATACATGTGTTTTAGCAAGAAAAAAAAGACACTAGCAAAAGAAATTAAGGATGAAAATTGTAAAATAATCATATTTTAGAAAGAAATACATCAACACAAACCTAAAACAAAGCTTGATGTTGTAGTCATGTTTTTTGGAATATTGTAGATTATACCACATGATAACTTAGGGCATATACGTGAGATTGTTTTTTTTTTTTCCTGCAAAACATAGATTTATTCACGGATTACACAATCCAAACCTTAGGCTCAAAAATATTAGCTAAAGGGTTGGTGGTTTCCAAGCCAAAGAAAACAAAACACACTCGCATTTTATTTTTCTTAGTCAAAAATTCAAATTTACGCATTAAAAAAGTGCGCTTGCGTTATAAGTGTCATCCCGTGAGCGCATTATAACGCACTTTTTCATTACATGATCATGTTATAACGCAACCAAACCATAACACACCCACATTATGTGAAAAATGGCCACAAAAGGATTTAAACTACTTTTTGGTCCCCCATCTCCATGCACATGCCCATATTTTCAACATTATTTGGTATTCTTTTTAACCACTCATATTTTTATGTAGATTTATATTATCACAAAATATTATACTCGTAAGTGTGTAGGATTCACATGAAAATAATGAGCCACTTGCCTATACATGCCTATTAATCCCACTGGTCGGTCAAGTTAGGTATATAACTTTTAGGGTTTTAGACTTCATCATCATCATATTATTATTATTACTATTATTGGAACTTACTCATTTGTATAGAAAAAAAGTTATATTTGATATATAAATTTGCGAGTACATTGGAATTTGTTTTGGACGTTCATGCATACAACATTTTATTTATCTATACTATGTATTCATTTAATTTATATATGCATGCACACACGCATCAAAGTGGGAAAAATATGGACACCTAAAAATGGCCACTATGCATATATTAGATGTTTATAATTGTACAATTATAACATGTTTTTGTACTTGTTGATTACTGAACTCTGAATTTGGAATTAGTGGCATACATTTAAAAAAATGGATGGTACATAACCTCATATTCATCACACTTATATGTGCTATCTTATTTTTCCATGTCTGCACTATGATTGGAACTTTTCCCTGGTGCGTCCATATGCAGTTAGATTTGTCAAGGGGATTTGGGTGCTCCTTGTAATGTTAAATGACCCATTTTATCTTGGGAACCCTCATTGTTTGTTCTCACCTTTTTCTCTTTTTGACGACCATTACAGGTTGAGTTGAGCTCCAAAAAGGTCCTAATTTGAATTCAATTTGTATATAGATATACATTTATTCTAAGTCATTTATTGTCACTCACTTCAAGGAGAATCCAAGGATTTATAGAAAATTAAGAAACAAATTGAATATTTTGTTGAAGTGTTCTAGATCAAGCAATTGTTAAAACATTTATGTTGGATAAATCATTAGAAAGAGGAAGATCATGCATTATATGACACTAGTTTCCTGGATGATGATGAATAACTAATATTATTGGTGAGATTTTTATCATCTAATGAGTATGCAAAATATCAAAATACTCTAATAGGGTCCTAATTTGAATTTAATTCGTATGTAGATACATATTTATTCCAAGTCATTTATCATCAATCACTCTAAGGGGAACCTAAGCATTTATAGAGAATTAAGAAGCACATTGAGTATTTTGTTGAAGCGTTCTAGATCAAGCAATTGTTAAAGTATTTATGTTAGACAAATCATTCGAAAGTGGAAGATCATGCATTATATGAGACTAGTTTTCTAGATGACGGTGAATAACTACAATTACTCGTGTATTGTCTTTTATATTTTTATCATCTATGAGTATGCAACATATCTTGAGATAATTCAATTATTATCTAGTTTAACAAAGGTCCCAAAACATATTGTGTGTTCTAGTAAAGTTTTTAAAATATTGTTGCCTAAATAAAGAAATAAAAAGTTTTTTTTTTTTGTTTGATAAGTGATTGAAGTGAAGACATAAAATTTTGAGGAATATATTTTGGGATAGAAAAACACAATTGTAATTTTTTTTTATACTTAATTATCATTTTTTCAAGCATTCAGAAGATGCTCAGAGACATTGTCATAGAAGTATAGAATACTCTTTTGATTTTTTGGGATCAATGATGTGCATTTCTACTATCTAAATCTCATTCTATACATTTCTAGAACTTTCATGTCACCTTTTCTCTCTCTTCTCTTGGGTTTACATTTATTACCCCACCTAATTATTATTTTCATTATATTACCCATAGTTACATCATACATAATAATTGAACCATTCACCCAATGAACATTTTTGTAATTATTTCTCCTTTATACCATATTTATTATGAAAAATATATCCGTTGTACCTCAGTTCATTGATTAGAAATTTTCAATATTATACAAGAGATGAGCTTGAATAATCCTTATAAGAATCATTCCAACACATCACAACAATAAACATTGTTTTTTAAATAAACAACATAAAAGCAAAGATGGAGCAAGACAAGTGCAGGTTTGGAAAAGAGTCAGATTCGACAAAACTGGTCGGCAATGTTTCTGAAAGTTATATGTAGTGAGCGCATTGTTTTAGGGTTTCAAGATTCTACACAATAATATTCTACGGATATTAAACTGTAAAGCCACTTTGGACTTTGCTTCTCTGCAAATTAACGGCAACGTTATTGCATGGAGATTTTTATTTTAAGGCAAAGGGCAATGGAATCAGATCCTGTTCAAAAGCTCTTCCTTATCTGATCAAAAGCAGCATCATATCTTTAATAGTTTAGAATATATGTACATGCAATTTGGTTCCATTCATATTCCCAGGTTTTGTTAATATTATCCTGGCATATTTATGTTTCTAGGACCAGAGGGAGCTAATGATATGAAATGAGGATTTTATTAGTTTTTCAAAGTAAATTCTATTAGCTCCATATTGGTTCTAGAAATATTCCAAAATATTTAGATTTGATTTTAAGATATGCATTAAGTATATTTGATTTTAGGTAGTAAGGTATTTTTAAAAGAGAAGAAAAAAAGGATAATATTAATAATATTTATTCATAATTAATCAATTATATGAATAATACGAGGATTTTATTATTTTAAAGTGTATAAATCAAAATGTTTTGTTATGTCGATAGGTATTCTACAATAGTAATAAGGTGGAGTGTTAATGTAGTGAGATGTTCACTTTTATGTTGGAATTAAAAATTGACGTTCATTTTTCTTCAAAAGATATTTTCCAACTTAAATTTGGCATTCATATGAATGTTGCATAGAAGTTTCTTCTTTTTACTTGGAGATGTCAATTGAAAAATCATAATATCTAGGCCATACGATAGAGTTTAGAGCCCTTTTTTTCTCAATTTTTTTTTTCCAAGTTGACATAGTGGTGTGGCTATATGGATGTCATTTGTCACCACTAAATCGAGATCGATGGAGAAAGTAATAGAGTTATTAATCATAGTAACATGGTATATGAAAATCCTAAGAATAGAACCTCAAGATCAATTTCTCTCATATTTGTATAGTTTTAAAAACATACAATTTAAATGTAATCGACTTGAAATAGTAAGGTATATTTATAAAGGCAAAAGAAAAGTTAAAGAAGAAAAAATATTCATCTATAACTAATTAACTATTATGTTAATTTAGGTTAATAAGAGGGCTACTTTTGTTGCGATGGGTGTTAAAATTGATGTGTGTTGACATGTATTTAGCCATTAAATACTTATAAAATTTTGATATCATTATCTCTTCTAACATACAAATTTGAAATGACAATCTTTTTTTAATAAATCTACAGATAGTTAAGAGTACTAGTAATATACACAATTTTAACATGGCATTTTTTGCTAATGAGAAGAAATTGAGGTCAGTCTAGCTTCCTGTAGTAGTAAAACTCTAACACAAGATGAACTCCCCATAACCTTTGAGCAGTCCTCATAGGGCTCTCAATACAGACTACAAATTAACTGTAGGAATTGAAACTCACTACCTAAACCATCTAAAACGATAATCAAGGACAAATGAACCAACCCAGAAAATCTGAAAAAGACAATATTACTAAATAATTATAAATTATTTAATAAATATGAGTAGTCCTCAAATTTAAAATCTTTGGTGCAATACCACCCCACTAACATAAAAATCTTGATGTATTAAATTTATATGTTAGGGACCCAGCCTCAAAATGTGAAATCATTGCAAGAAGTATGAGACTTTCAGATTGTAATTGAGTATGGTTGAAACAAATCTAGCCATAATGCACCCACACATGCACTTCCTAAATAGACTAGATTTTTTTATAATTTGGCAATCATTTGACTATGATACTGCACTCTCTCACACATTTCTAGGTAAGAAACACCATACAAATTGAGCACTTACTTTACCAAAATGCTTTTCTTATACTCCGCATAAAAGAAATAATGAAGTAGCCACCACTTTTATTAGGTCCACGAAACAAAGTGGGAATGGCTAAAGTGAGCATAATAAGAATAAAAAGGGTTAAAATGTGCCCCCACTAGTTAGCCATGCCATTGTTTTTCACACGGGATATGTTAAATTACCACCAGAGTGGGCGGTCATATAGTTGAAGATCTTAAAAATATTATATGGTCTACTAACTTAAAATGGTTCTTTGGCTTTTATTTAGGGTTATTTTATATTTGTTAGTGTATTTATTTATTTATTCTTAGTTTGGTTTTAAGTAATATTGGTTATTTTTTTTTGTCTTCGTATTTGCATATTTGAATTTTTTAAATTTTGAATTTACTTTATGTTTTGAATTCTTTTTATTTGGGTGCGTACATGTTCTCTTTTTTCCTTCTTTTAAGTTTCAATCATATAGATATTAGTATTACTAAATTTGAATTCAAATATTGTTAGAAATAAATATTATAATATTTTGTTTGATCATAAAGTAATTATTTAAAATGTGTTATTGGATGAGTTAGCATTTGATTATGGAGCACTTTTGATACACAATTTTATGTTAGGGAAATCATTGGAAGGACACTGTACGTACCAAAAATTGTAGAGTGCTGCACCGTCGGAACAACGTTACAGTGCCCTAATGATGATACAGGTCTCCTCGCAAGGTGTCCAGGATCCGGAAAAGCTCTCCAAGTATGCGTTAACATCTCGCATGCCATGCTTAGCCCCTGCGTACTTTGTTTTCTCTTCTCCCCTCCTTTTCTTTGTGTTTTGGTCTTCAGTGACGAAACCACCACCCTG
Source organism: Taxus chinensis (assembly GCA_019776745.2). Classification (NCBI taxonomy): domain Eukaryota; kingdom Viridiplantae; phylum Streptophyta; class Pinopsida; order Cupressales; family Taxaceae; genus Taxus; species Taxus chinensis. Next base: position 731,746,057 of record CM034147.1, on the reverse strand, counting down.
CTCAGGGTGACAGTTCTTCACGCGTTTTCTAGAATGTTCTTTTTAACGCGACTCGTGTAAAATTTCAACGTTTACCAACTTTTTTCATCACCTTTGCTTGTATTTATGATTCTGGATCCCTGGAATAGTGTTTTTGCATTGTTTATGGTTAAAGAGTTCAATTTGGTTTTCACCTTTGGGTAAATGGGAATTCTATAAATGGCTGGCTTGTGCTAAAGCGAATGACCCCTCAAAATTTGCCTCTCAATTTCTCATTTCAATAGCTTAGTCTTTCGATTTTGCTTAGGATTCATAGTTTTATTTGTTGCATGCATGGTTAGTGTTGTTTAGCTGTTAGGAAGCCACATAATCTTCTTGTGCTAGTGTTGTTACTGATTCATGAAATTCATTGGAATAGGATAGTTTGATTTTTAGTAGGAAGCCATTAAAGTTGCAGGTATTTTTCGTCAAACAGGAGAGTTTCAGGTTATGAACGTTTTATGTTGTATGAATCGCAATAAATCCCGCTAGGAACTACATAAGCCAAGCTCTGTTATCTTGTGCTATCCCTCTCCTACTTGCATTGTATTCAGTCTGCATCCTAAACTGCCACTGTCCCAATACCTACTTCTGTTGATGCTAACATCACATGCTTTTCTGGATTCACGTGAGCACGAAGGAACGAAGAGATCACACTGAGGGGACAAAGCCACACACAACTGGATTCGCCAATGTTCTACAAAATCCAGGTTCAAGCTTTCAAAGTTCTAGTTAAAACATATCAAATAGAGTAGTCAATCATTTCATTTATGTTAATCTCACTATCGATATTGCCGAGGAAGTTGTGGGGATTAATAGTTTCTGAGAAACTATGATTCACTCCTCACTTCTGAGGTAGGATCAAGAGTCTTTCAAATAGATTAGATCAATTATCTGGTTATTTAGTATAGATTTACAACATCACAGGAAAGTAGCTATACTCGGCTGCTTGTTTGTTTTAATTTCGTTATTAGTTTAGTTGTCAATTTCTAGATATATTTGAAATAGTTGCTCTTTCAATTCTATTCAATAGTTTATCAAACATACAAAATAGAATAATATACATAGATGTATCTTGCATAGTTAGTTTATTCTATCGTTAGTTAGAGTTATATCATTTCCTTTTGCATGACAATCACGGGACCTAGGGAGCCCAGAGAATACGTATTCGAGCCAGTCATGCCTCAACCCAATCTTGTTACAAAAATAGCCGATATAGATCAGAATCTTAGAATCCAAGTCTTCCGAACAACAACAGACTTACAACATATGATCTCACAGTTAAGAGGGTTAAATATAGAAGACAACCAAGCACACACGTTTTGGTCAAACCAGCCAAATTGTAGATTACCCTAGATGAATATCCACATGACTGTAGAAGGGCTTGAAAGAGAGAAAACGTTTGGCTGTGACCCTTTTGTCCCACAGCTAGATGCAGGAGACATTCTCACTGACATAGACACCAGCTTAAGAATCTAGGTTGCTAGAACGCCTGTAATGTACTATGAGAAGATTGCACAACTGTTAGTTCTTAATATAGAGGCCGAAAAAGCATACGACTATTGGATACTAGGGATTAGGGACTAATTCCGCACATGACCATTGGAGGTCCACAACAACCATGAATCTACGGTTGTGATTCAAAGATCCCACAACCTAACAGACCCACAGGTCAATAAGACGTTGACACTGGTTTATGCACATTAGTATTTAGATCCACTCCACTTCCGCCAACCATTATCACACAATTATTTGTGTTAAACATAGCATCTAATAAAGCTAAAGAGTTCTGGACTAGACCAGATAATCACCCGTAGAATCCACCGTATCCATCATCCATATTATGACCCTGTCTGGAGATATACATGAAACAATCCCAGGTCATTTTCCCCATATCCCACAACCTATAGATCGGATCACACCAGAGCTCGATATTGATTGGAGCCTTTGAGTAGTCATCCTCACCGACCGATCTATCACGCCAGTTCAGGTTAGGAGGGCCTTCTTTGCCTTAGATTCACAGATTCCATTAGTGCGTGTCAAAGATGTAAGATTTCCTAACTAGTTTCTCTGTATCTCACGTATAGTCCATCCCCACCGGCTGTCTCGGCATGACCTCGGGATGTCGGGTGCGAGGAAGAGTTACTTGTAGATTCCCATGCTCACTTTTCACTTTTCCTCATCAGGCGCTCTTCTGTCCTATATCCTGCCAACTCAGTGCAAAGGGTAGTCGCCATCTTGGCCACATGCCAGATAGGGGAAAAAATATCAGTGTGCCTACCGGCTGTTGAGGGCTCCCATGCATCCACGGATAGCTCCATACGAGTCCTCTCCATGGGGATCATCAGGGTATCAGTGCATACCTGATGAATTAGGTCTTGCCACTTGTCAACAGTCTCTGCAAGCAAAGGAGAAAAAAATTATAAATATTCAAAAGATAGAAACAAAAGTAAACAAAAGGAGAGATACCAACTAAGGCAATCCTAAAAAAACATTAAAGAGAAGGATGATAACTCACTCGGATCTCTGGGTCTCCAAGATGGATCCCTAGGGTCAACACCTGCCACAAATGCCGCCATTGACTGATGCGCTCCTCCTGTGCCTAGGGCCACATAACGTCCTACTACGGACTCATCCTCTCTGGCCAAACCTTGAGAAAGCGGCTCCTCTGAAGTTAGGGTCACCCTCTCCACACTCTGCTCCTCCCTCTCTGCCTGTAAGACATCCTGAGTGTCTTTTCACTTAGGATCATTGTCCTCCTCTCCACCTGACTCACTGGTCTCAGCCTCAGTCTCCTCCTCCATCTCTCCCCATGTGAACTCCACAGACTCGGAGTCTATATCAATGGGGTTGTCGCTGCTGTGGGCAGGACCAGCGGCAATCTGAAATAAGGGTGCTTGAGGAGCAACGCCTCTCCCTCAAGCACATACCACATGCCTAGCTGCAATGGGGACACTAGGAGTAACAATGGTCCAACCTTGGCCTCTAGGACCTCCCCTAGCCTCCCAAACTGATATGAATACTGGCACCACTGGGGGAAGCATATCGATGTAAGGAAAGCCAAACTACTGAGGCACTCGAGCAAAAGGATGTGTCTCCACCTTCCCCGTCCTATCCACTAACTGCCCTGTGGTAGAGCAAGAGATCAAAGTGAGGGCCTCCTTACCCCATAACCCTACCATGGCCTGATAGGGTGTGGCCTCCATATCATCAGTAGTCAAGGAGGTGACTGGATGGTGGGGTGCTCTTAGCACTGACATATCTGTCCATCTGGCTGCCCTCACAGCTCTAGGATCCGCCACTTCTACACCTCTCCCATAAGGTATGAAACACTCATAGACCCAGCTCATAACCAAGGTCGGATGGCTCAAGGACTACCCCTGTAAATGAGCCACCCGGTACAAATCATGATAGGTGGTCTCAAGTATGTCAGCTCCCCCAGCATAAATCCAGCCATGTCCCTCAATCTGTGCAATGATGGGGGACAAGCAATAAAGTAAAGTGTCTCCTCCCTTGTCCCCGATCAATCTTGAGGCAAGGATCCCCATAATGGCCTGGAAAATCAAGGGGATAGACAAGATAGGAATACATTGGACCCTCACCCCCTTCTTCGAACTAGTAGAGATAACTGCATCTCTCATGTATGAATCCCACTGTGCTATCTGAGCCCGTAACCCTTTTGTCTCAAGTGTGAGCCGTCTCCCAATGATCGGGACCCCCAAGATATGGTAGACATCCTCTAAAGTAATGGTCCACTCACCTCTGACTCCTAGAAACTGGAAAGTGTTCCGATCAACATCCCAATATGAAAACAAGTCACAAAGTATGTGACTAGAAGGTGCAACATGCGGGAACCGTGATATATGTAATATACCAGCCCTCTGAAGAGTGTCCTGCTCATCTTGAGAAAGTGCATCCAATACTGCTGGAAGCCAGTCACACTCTCTCTCTCTCTCTCTCTCTCGGCTCCATCCAATATACTTTTCCTTCGCCTACATACACCCAAAAACATACAAAAAGGAGTAAGTTAGTATTCAAAATGACATTGGAAAAATCATGAAAGCAGGTAAGAATGCTAGAAACACAAAAACGAATTAAAATAAGTATTATTTAGGCATTTTGTGAAGGACCGCCACCCTGAGCAGAGCGGCGGTTCCGTAATCGCTGCCTTAAAGGCGGCGGTCTTGTAACTGCCGCCCTGCTAAGGGTGGTAGTTGTGTAACCACCGCCTTGCTCAGGGTGGTGGTCATGTCCTGAATTTCCACGCGGGTCCCGTGCCCTAAATGATGCCTAAAAACACAAAACAACAACTATTTTGGCCAAAACAAAGTCTACCCATTAGGTGCCCCCCTAGATGACCCTATTAAAAATGACATTTAAAAAAATAATCCCCCAATGACAAAGTTTTCACCATTTTAACATTTTGGGGATAAAAACGGTAAATCGAGAAAAACTAAACTGTGATCTTGCGGGTTGGTGTTCCACTCGCGGAGGCATGATCACAATCTCGTCATGAACATTTTGACTATGCTCTCGTCAAAAACCGTCACCATGGGTCCCATAGCTCAAAATCAATCAAATCGACACGCGTAAATGAATAGGAAAATGAGCCCATATATATATATATATATATATATATATATATATATATATATATATAGCATCTTGACTTGTTTTGAATGCCCTTTTCACAGGTTTGGAGTGCCAACAGAGGTAAGTTCTTATCCCCACGCAAATGGTACGTTCTCATTTCATATTATTTTAGTATTTATTTTTTGATCTATTTTATCTATCTGCACTTGAGTCCTCTTTTCATTTTGCAGGTAGCGGGAATTTTGGAGGGCATCATTTCGACATGCTGGCGTATCAGGTATAATTTCTAACTTCCCATTTCGGGACTGCCATACTCAGACCCACCATTTTATGCCTCTTCATGGCTAAAACACTTCTCCAAGGAGGCAATATGCACGTACCCAAAATTGTAGGGTGCTGCATCACCAAAATAACGTTACACGTGCCCTAATGATGATACAGGTCTCCTCACAAGGTGTCCATGATTCAGAAAATATCTCCAAGTATGCATTAACATCCCACATGCATCGCTTAGCCCCTGTGTGCTTTGTTTTCTCTTCTCCCCTCCTTTTCTTTGCGTTTTGGTCTTTAGTGACAAAACTGCCGCCTAGTCAAGGCGATGGTCCTGTAACCGTCGCCCTGCTCAAGGCCGCAGTCCTTCACGTGTTTTCCAGAATGTTCTTTTTAACACGACTCGTGTAAAATTTCAACATTTACTAGCTTTTTTTCACCACCTTTGCTTGTATTTATGATTCTACTTCCCTGGAATAATGTTTTTGCATTGTTTATGGTTAAAGAGTTCAATTTGGTTTTCACCTTTAGGTAAATGGGAATTCTATAAATAGCTGGCTTGTGCTCAAGTAAATGGCCCCTCAAAAGTTGCCTCTCAATTTCTCATTTCAATAGCTTAGTCTTTCAATTTTGCTTATGATTCATAGTTTTATTTGTTGCATGCATGGTTAGTGTTGTTTCACTGTTAGGAAGCCACATAATCTTCTTGTGCTAGTGTTGCTACTGATTCATGCAATTCATTGGAATAGGATAGTTTGATTTTTAGTAGGAAGCCATTAAAGTTGCAGGTCTTGTTCGTCAAACAAGAGAGTTTTAGGTTCTGAACGTTTTATGTTGTATGAATCGCAATAAATCCCGCTAGGAATTGCATAAGCCAAGCTCTGTTCTCTTGCGCTATCCCTCTCCTACTTGTATTGTATTCAGTCTGCATCCTAAAATACCACTATCCCAATACCTACTTCTGTTGATGCTAACATCACATGCTAATCTGGATTCACGCGAGCACGAAGGAATGAAGAGATCACACTGAGGGGACAAAGCCACACACAACCGGCTTCACCATTGTTATGCAAAATCCAGGTTCAAGCTTTCAAATTTCTAGTTAAAACATATCAAATAGAGTAGTCAATCATTTCATTTACGTTAATCCCACTTTCGATATTGCCGGGGAAGCTGTGGGGATTGATAGTTTCTAAGAAACTATGATTCACTCCTCACTTCTGAGGTAGGATCAAAAGTATTTCAAATAGATTAGATCAGTTATCTGGTTATTTAGTATAGATTTACAACTGCACAGGCAAGTAGCTATACTCGGCTACTTTGTTTGTTTTAATTTTGTTATTAGTTTAGTTGTCAATTTCTAGATATATTTGAAATAGTTGCTCTTTCAATTCTATTCAATAGTTTATCAAACATACAAAATAGAAGAATATACATAGATGTATCTTGCATAGTTAGTTTATTCTGTCGTTAGTTAGAGTTATATCATTTCCTTTTGCATGACAATCACGGGACCTAGGGAGCCCAGAGAATACGTATTCAAGCCAATCATCCCTCAACCCAATCTTGTTACAGCAATAGCTGATATAGATCAGAATCTTAGAATCCAAGTCTTCCGAACAACAACAGACTTACAATAGATTAGCTCACAGTTAAGAGGGTTAAATGTAGAAGACGACCAAGCACACACGTTTTTGTCAAACTAGCCAAACTATAGATTACCCTAGATAAATATCCACATGACTGTAGAAGGGCTTGAAAGAGAGCAAACGTTCGGTTGTGACCCTTTGGTCCCACAACCAGACACAGGAGACATTCTCACTGACATAGACACTAGCTTAAGAATCCATGTTGCCAGAATGCCTGTAAGGTACTCTGAGAAGATTGCACAACTGTTAGTTCTCAATATAGAGGCCGAAAAGGCATATGACTATTGGATACTAGGGATTAGGGACTGATTCCGCACATGACCATTGGAGGTCCACAACAACCACGAATCTACGGTTGTGATTCAAAGATCCCACAACCCAACAGACCCATAGGTCAATCAGAGGTTGACATTGGCTTACGCACATTAGTATTTATATCCACTCCACTTCCGTCAACCATTATCACACAGTTATCCTTGTTAGACATAGCAGCCAATAAAGCTAAAGAGTTCTGGGCTAGACCAGATAATCACCCATAGAATCCACCATATCCATCATCCATCTTATGACCCTATCTGGAGATATACACGAAACAACCCCAGGTCATTTTTCCCGTATCCCACAACCTATAGATCGGATCACGCCAGAGCTTGATATTGATTAGAGCCTTCGAGAAGTCATCCTCGCTGACCGATCTATCATGCCAATTTAGGTTAGGAGGGCCTTCTTTTCCTTAGATTCACAGATTCCATTAGTGCGCGTCGAAGATGTAAGATTGCCTAACTAGCTTGTCTGCATCCCACGTATAGTCCATCCCCACTGGCTGTCTCGGCACGACCTCGGGATGTCAGGTGTGAGGAAGAGTTACTTATAGATTCCCGTGCTTGCTTGTCACTTTTCTGAAATTGGTGAACCCGACGTGAAAGGAATAGTTTCTTCCCTTTCACCTTTCCCCTTTTAGTTTTTCATCTTCTTCCATCCACCTTCGCTCTTTCCCATTATTCTGTGGGTATTCATATACCCCCCAAATATGACGGGATTCGATGCATATGGAAGACCTCTTTCGGGTCTTGAAGCATACTACAATAAACATAATAGACAGCCATCACCCTCACTCTCAGCATGGGGTGACAACTATTCAACTAACTGATTATCAACACAAACTCCGCGTCCAAGGACTAGATATAGTTCTTCTTTCTAGATAGAGGAGTTGGACCAGCTCACTCAAACACAACAACCAGAGCCTTTAGGCTCGAACAACATGAAATTTACGGGAGAATCTGGTTCGTCTCCTTAGGTGTTGCTTAGACCACAAATTAGTATATAATCGTATCCATATGCATTTTTAGATGATGAACATTCCATGCATTATGCTAGGAATGAACAACGTTCTCAGAGTATGTACCCGCCTATAGGAAGTTTACAAACATGAACCAAGGTCTCGTTTCAAGAAAACACCTCCATGCCACTACCTATAGGAAATGCCCTCGGTGAAACTTGGAAGGGAAATGATAAGTTCATAGCGGGGTACCACATGCCAATACAACCTCAGGATATACAACAAACACCACTAAGGAAAAATACTGTGACTTCACCAAATGAAGTCATCTTAACTTTAGTAGAAAAATTTAGAGGGTCAGAACTTGCTCAAGCAAGTCAAAATTCTTTCCAATCCTCCACATTATCCTAGACAAGTAGACCTCCTTACAAGAATAGGAATGTTGGGCATGCCTCCTTAGTATTCAAAATAAACACCAACTAGAACCACCATTTCTAACACCATTCCGGTGGAAAATATGATACCTCCTAGTCTAGTACAAAATAATCCATTCCTGGCCAATACTCCTCCATACCTAAACATGTATTCCAAATCACCACAGGGAGATATCTTCTCCTCTCCTGGCATATTCGCTCAGCCACAAGGATTTCCTTATGCCCCTGCAAATGCATATGCTACACCGTACCAACAAACCATCCCACCTCCACCACCTCAGTAGGTGCCATTGATGGTCGAAAACCTATGCGATAGGGACTTATTCAGAATATTTTAAAGATCCCTTAGACTTCACTATATGAAGCATCATGCTTCCAAGACCTCTTCCCATGATTTTCCCAAATACAAAGGGGAAGGAGACCCGAATGCACACATTAAGGCCTATGCCACAACCATTCGAGAACTGCTCCCTTGGGATGGGGTTGTTGCCAAAATATTCCCCAAAAATTTAGAGGGCATCACCCTCGATTGGTATTACAGAATACCTGAAGCTTCCATCCATTCATTTAAACAACTCGTTTCAGAGTTCATTAAGGTGTTGTGACACGCAAAAACTTTGAGACATGGACGCTGATCAATTTCTAGGTTGATCATTCTTGCACAGTGTAATTGCAAGAACACAATGGAATCTGTCACTCACTTCTCCAAGTGATGGCGTACAGTTGGAAACTGAGAGCCAGTGCTCTAATGAGATATGGTTCCTCAATGGAATCATCTGATTTAGACACCTTCATTTCTGCAAAACTAGAGAGGTCTTAGAAGAAGTCCAAAAGTTCCTATTCTAAGTGACTTGCAAGGATCGACAGTGTTCGAAAGTGCAAAATCTCCGAACCTACCACCTAAAGATGGCAATAGATAGCACCACAAAGGACGTTATGAAACAAATATAGTCATGCTAATAAATCCACAGACCATAGCTGCACATGACTTATCCTACATACCACAAACTCATCAATGACCTAAAATCCTTAACATCTGAAATCAAGCACATAATACAAACAGACCTGGATTGAACTTGGTTCCAAGCTTCCATCACCAATTTAATATTATAAATACTCCTGCATGGCTACACACCTCAAGAGGTAAACAACACTTTTACAACAATCAATGGAGTGGACCTTAATAGCTCGCACAATCCCTCGGAAGAAAAGGTGGATCCAGAACAGGGTCTGGCTATTTTACCAAAAATGTTCAGCTCCGCTTTGAAAACCAGAACCAAAACTGGCTTTTACAAAAATGCAAGGGTCGAACCCAGGGAACAGGAGACGTATCAAAGGCATGGGAGCCCATTCTTTCTTGACTGTAAGGTGTATTAAAATGGCATGGAGGACCTTACAAACCCATACCCTGTCATTTTGACCGGATTGCAGGAGAATGCGACCCATTCTGCATTAGCTCTGGTCGCTGGAATGTCATTTCTAGTCCAAAAGAATACGACAAGTCAGAGCCGTTTCTTGATTTTGCTCCCTCCAAGGATTACTCCAAAACACAATATTGACCCACAGAATCAGTGTAGATAATTTCACCAGCTGCTCCGTTGATGTAAAGAACGTGCAAATCCGAGCTCTGGATCAAAAGTTATGGCGATCTGAAGATCTAGGGCACAAAACAGGTGACCACAACGTGTTTTGGAATCCTTTCCCCAAGATAGTTGCTCTGCCACCTAGACGACACACGTAGAACGTGCTGATTGGACGAGAATTCTCTCTCCTCCATCTTTCATGGGCTTTCATTTTGAAATTCACTTGTGGGGCCCTTAACTGGACACGTGGCGCTATTTCATTGGTTCGGGCTGACTCTTTTAACAACTTGCCCTTTGACCTTTTTGACCCTTTTTCCCTGATACACGTGGCGGCTTCTGATTGCCATTCTCGTCCCTGCTGGCTCATTTCATGTACTTCGCCTCCATTTTTCCCGAAACACATGTCCCAATTTGATAGATGGGCCCTTTGTGCTCCCTTGGGGCCGATTCGGATCGGGATATCGGGCATTTTTGAAATAAACTTAGCTTGTCCCACTTTGCTATCGGACTGACTTGACTGATTTCGGCCAGTTCGGCCGGTTCGCGCCTTTTTGGCCCGATTGTCCTAAACAATCCCTCTCAGTCAGTTAGTCGATTTTCTCTCGGTCGAAACGGCATTTCTGCGCCCGCCGCGTACTTTCTTCAAAATCTATTTGTCCCAAATTCTTTTGGACTGCCTGTGCTCATTTCGGCCGATAACCGGCCGGTTCGGGCCTTTTTGTCCCAAACGTAACCGAGCAACGACTTAGCCAATTTTTCTTCCTCTTTCGGCCTCTATCGGCTTTTCGCGTCCACCGCGTACTTCTGGCCCGATTGTCCCAAATGCAATTTGGGCTGCCTAGAGGCATTTCGGCCGTTCCGCTTCCATTTGTCCCACTTGTCCCAAATGCTACCTTGAGCAGGACTTAGCCAATTTTCACTCTTTCCTGGGCCAACCTATTTGCCTTTCTGCTACTTTTTTGCTAAGTTTCCTCAGAGGTCTTGCTCCCTATTTCTTCAGCCAGGGGAGTTAGAAAAATACCTGAAGGGACCCTAGAAACCTGATTTTGCTCTGAATCAATCAATTTTCTTGTGATTTGAATCTTCTGATGCATGTTATCAAAATTTACCCTAGGGGGGTGAATTTTGGATAACAGGTGTTTGACATGAACAGGAACTGTTGAGAACAAGAATCAAGGAGTTCTTAGACATTAAACAATAACATAATGAATCTGTTGCTCACTTCATCCAAAGATGGCGTACAGTCCTTTATTCTTCGGAAAGTGCTCCAAATATGGACCAAATGGAACTATGCGATTTATTCGCTTCATTCTCTCAGCAAAGAGGTAAAGGAAGAATCAGTCCAGAAGTTCCCACTAAGGACTTACGATGAAGTACTTGAGAGCAATCTCTGAATAGATCAAGCGGAAATAGATAGTGGTCATAAGACGTATGGAACAAATGGGAGGCTAATCACCCCCAGCCAGAATACTATGACTTATCCTAACTACCGCAAACGTCAATCAAGGACCTAAAATCCTTAACAAAAATCGCATGCGTAACAACAGATGGAGTAACTGACCAAACAAAAAAAGCTCTAATGTTGTAAATGTTCCACCACCGATTAATAATCAACGAAACAACAAATTTACCCCAACAATCAATACAGTGGATTTTAATCATCCACAAAAACAACAACAACAACAACTGCAGATCCAGACACAGGGTCCAAGCCAAAACTCAACTAGATATCAAAACCAGAACCAAAACCAAAGACAACAAACACAAAACCTTAATAGTCAATGGTTTAATAAGAGTTTTGGACCACAATATATGCCAAACCAATAACCTAGGAATTACAATCCCAACTCATATTTTGGTTTCCACAAAATTCAAGGCCATGACACTAGGACTTGCTGCGATTACAATAAGTTCATGCAACATCTGCCAGAAGAACAAAGACAACTTTTCATAGATATGTTCTTGGTAGACCCTGCAACACTTGTGCTAAATACTTTTATGGGAGCAGTCTCCCCTCAAAATACACCCCTCAAGTTCTTCAACAATCCACTCCCAAATCATAATAACAACAAATTAGATCCAAATGGGATGAACAAGGGTGTAATGACAGGAAACAATGATCGTGAAGCCTCTACTTTGCTAAATCCACCTGTCGCACCGCAATTAGGAAATCAACTACGACCCAAGATAGTTAGTTTGGTTGAGTTGGACACTAAGCTACTTGTGGAAACCGTAACAAGGACACGAGAGTATTCCTCTCAGCCAAGTCCAAGTTACCCTCTAGAAATAGATAACATTCAACAACCATTAGTAAAACCTGTAGGTGCCTATGATTTAATTAATGACCTAGCAAAGACCTTCTCTCATATCTCCTTTTTGGACTTATTAAAGAACTCTCCTGCCCATAGGGCTACTCTTTTAGGAGCATTAGGTTTAGGTCATTTAATTAACATCACTCCACCTCCTGAAACACAGGTAAACCATATAGACTTTGATATCCACCCTTTAGGGCAGCCGGATAGGGATACTGAGTTTATATTTGACATAAACAAAATGCCAACAAACGCTGAGATTAAATGAAGAGGTGATCCGGCCTTACATTTACAAGTGTGGGTTTATAACAATTACGTTAAATGCATAATGGTTGACAATGGGGCAACAATCAACATAGTCCCCTTTTCTTTCCTTCAAAAGCTAGGGTATGGAGAAACAAATTGTTCCATGACTCGGAATATGCTAAGAGGCTATGATAGCCTTAAGGCCACTTTGATTGGAACTATAATACTACCCGTCACCTTAGGACCCAAAACAATCCTCACTGAGTTTTATATTATAGATTGGGAAACCAACTATAATATGATCCTCAGCTGACCGTGAATACACCGTATGAAGGCAATCCCTTCTATGTTATTCCAAGCAGTAATATTATTGCACTTAGGAAAGGTATTTGTAGAAAAATGTGATCCAAAACCATTCGATATACACCTAGCAGACCTGAAGAAAAGGCCAAGCATTCACTCTAAGTTTGAACTCCCAATAAACCAACTTAATAAACCCACCAACAAAAAACCAGAAGAGAAGTTGATACCTATAATGGAGTTAGAAGTTATGAACCTAATCAAGAATATCCCAGCCCTCAAGGATGAGGCTAACACTGTAGAAACAATATCATTAGGAACTACTGCAAAAATTGTTGAATTGCTAGAACAGGATCTACCAATTTTCCTACCATTTGATTCTGTAGGCATGGGATATACCCTAGGTGTTGGTTCTCTTCTAGGAGAGGATCTCTGCATGGTAGAAGTAACTGAAACAGATGAAATAGACATAACGAATGTACCAACTTCCATCTTCCCAATTAAATATTGGACTCTCCATTTCGATGGAGCTAGATGTCATTATGGGGCTGGGGCAGGTGTGATCTTTACTTCACTCGAAGGAAAAATCCTACCATTCACCTTTAAATTAAATTTTGAATGTATAAACAATGGCACTAAATACGAAGCCCTCCTCCTTGATCTCATCATAGCTAAAAGGCTCGGTGTTAATGCCATTAGGGTGTTAGGATACTCCCAACTAGTAGCAAACCAAGTCTTTGAGGTGTATGAGACTAGAGTTGAACATTTATAGCTCTACAAAACAGCCGTATTAGATTTGAGCAAAGAGTTTGACTTTATATCAATTGAAGCAATCCCACGAGAACAAAATCTTCTCATAGATTCAATAACAACCTCAGCATCACGCTTCACTCCAAACAGTGAGTTGGAGGATACCCATTTCATGGTATCCCTTCGTACTGAACCATTAGTGAAGATAATGTCAAACCCTCTTTTAATGAACATAGATGACAACAAATCTACTATCTTAGATCACATTGATAGTGATAGAGCCACTCTTGATTACTTAAACGCCTATGCAGCGTTACATCTCACCCATCACGTGGTAGATTTTTCCTTAATCCCATATTCGTCTTCTTACTTCGGAAATCCCATGATAGAGCTTCCCCCACAAAAGGAATTTGATACATACGTGGTAGAGCATGGAGAAGACCTGGAACTACCTCCAACTCTGCCTAAGTTTGAAGAAGGTAACGCTTCTTTAATCAAGGAAACGAGTGATATTAACATTGGAACGGAGGAAGAACCAAAGATCTTGAAACTAGGATCTTCGTTAACTCCAAAAGAAATAGAAATACACACTCAAATCCTCAAAGAACATTGGAAGGATTTTGCATTTAATTATAAAGAAATGACAGGGGTTGCACCACACATCGCTGTACATAACCTCGTCACCAAATCAGATGCAAAGCCAATTAAATAAAAATTGAGACCAATGAAACCCAAGGTAGCTCTCATGGTGAAGGAAGAGGTAATGAAGCTTCTCCAAGTAGGATTCATCAAACCGGTCGATTACTCTCAGTGGGTATCTAATATCATTCTCATTCTAAAAAAAATGGGAAGATACGCATCTACATAGACTTCTGAGACATTAACAAGGCATGTCCCAAGGATGACTTCCCGTTACCATCCATTGACGTCATCGTTGATGCAACAACTGGGTTTGAGCTTTTGTCTCTCATGGATGGATTCTCAGGATACAACCAAATTAGAATATCCAAACAAGACCAAGCCAAAACCACATTTATAACTCCTTGGGGAACCTATTGCTACGCTGTTATGCCATTTGGTCTCAAGAACGCCGGCGCTACATACCAGTGGGCAATGACGTATATATTTTATGATCTTATTCATAAAATCATGGAATCCTATGTAGATGACTTGTGAGCTAAATCCAGGAAGTGCTCTGCATCATCCTTTCACATTTGATAGAATACAAAGTCACACTAAACCCAAAAAAATGCGTATTTGGTGTGACAAGAGGGAAACTCCTGGGTTACATCATATCATCATGAGGGATCGATGTAGACCCAGCCAAAATTCAGGCTGTTCTTGAAATGATCCCACCATCGGATGAATCTGGAATCAGGTCGTTTCTTGGGAAACTCGGTGCAATCCAAAGATTCATCCCAGATTTAAGCTTTTCCATTCATCCAATCAACAATCTACTCAAGAAAGATTATAGTATCGATTGGACCGAAGACTGTAATGAGGCTTTCGAAGTAGTTAAGCGTTTCTTGTTGTCACCACCTACGCTAATGCCTCCTAAGCCCGACCGCCCTTTAATCTTATATTCATGAGCTACCAATGTCTCGCTAGCCTGCATGCTGGCCCAAGAAGATGATGACAAATGAGAACGTGTGATCTATTGTATTAGCCACATGTTGCTCGATTATGAAACACATTATATGCAAGCAGAATGAGAGTGCCTTGCCATAGTCTTCACAACCAAATGCTTAAGACATTACATGCTCAATCAAGAAACAAGGGTCATTGTAAAAACAGACCATTTACGAACTTTCCTCATGCAAGGGTCTTTGTCTAAGAAAGTTGGATGCTTTATAACCTTAATGGGTGAATTCAAATTAACTTTTGTAAACCAAAAGTCTGTTAAGGGACAAATCATTGCAGATTGGTTAGCTGATAACCCATTAGACGGAGGCATTCTAGTAGATCTAGATTTTCCCGATGAATGCATATATTATATCGAAACTAGACCTCCCATCTCTGAATGTCCTTGGTATACTGATATTATTAATTATATCATGGACCATACATATCCAGAAGGTGCTACACCACAACAAAGAAGGCGGTTACGCATTATCGTAGCTAAATACGTTATTATAGAACAAGTGCTCTATCGTAAGGCTTTCGATGGAATGCTTCTAAGGTGTGTTGACACAGAAGAATCCAAGAAGATTCTCCACGAATCTCACAGTGGAATATGTGGAGGCCACTTTGGAGGTCACACCACCGCTCGTAAAATACATCGAATGGGCTATTTCTAGCCCACTCTAGAACACGACGCAATAGAGTTTGTACGCAAGTGCCATAAATGTCAAGAATTTTCCCACGAGATTCACATACCGGCACAAGCTCTACAACCAATCACTACTCCATGGCCCTTTTCTACATGGGGCCTAGATTTGATAGGGAAATTCTATACCTCATCTACAGATGACCATAACTTCATAATCACGGCCACCGAGTATTTTACCAAATGGGTAGAGGCTATGCCTCTTACCACTGTACCAGGTTCCGTGATCACCAAGTTCATTTTGAACCAGATCATTTATAGGTATGGTGTCCCACAAATCATTATCTCAGATAATGGTACTTCTTTTAAGAATGATGAGGTCTGTGAGCTATGCAGTAAATTTAAAATAAACCATCATATAGCCTCCCTGTATTACCCTCAAGCCAACGGACAGGCTGAAGCAACAAACAAAACATTGAAAGCTATTCTCCTTAAAACGGTAAAAGAAAATAAACGAGATTGGCATTTAAAGTTATACCTGGCCTTGTGGGCCCACCAAACCTCAATAAGAACACCCACAGGAGTAACTCCTTTCTCATTGGTATTCGGAGCAGAAGCAGTTCTCCCACTTGAGGTTGAAATACCCAGTCTCCGCATCTCATTACAAGGGATTCTAGATGAAGACACTTATAGAGAAGCACGTCTCTCCCAACTAGAAAGCCTAGATGAGGCCAGGTTAGACGCTGAACAATGGCATAGGGTTTATGCTGACCGGATGTGCCGGCAGTATAATAAAAAGGTCTATGAACGAGATATATATGAAGGAGATCTAGTTCTAAGACTAGACAACCGGATTGATAAGAAGACCGGTGAAGGAAGGAAATTCCGGCCCAAATGGTTGGGCCCATACCGAGTCACAAAAGACTATGGAAATGGTGCATATCTCTTATGTACACTTAGAAGGTGAGGAATTTGGTGAAATAGTCAATTCCTTGCATCTTAAACGATTCTATGTATAAGTGACCAGCACTACTTGTATAATTATATCTACATTGCATCTTCATGTAGTTAGGTTCATTTTTTCCGCTCGTTTCGTACAATTTTGTGATCAAGGAACTTATTCTCAAAGCAATTCATTACAAACTTCTGATGGTATTGGCATAATCCTTCCAATCATACTTCTTCATTTTCATAACATCATCACATATTTCTGGATCATTTCATCAAATAAAGCTAGATATGACAAAGTCTTAACGGTAACCATACCAAGGTCTGCATGCTTGTTCTCACTTTTGGTTTCTTCTTAGGATAGGTGTCTTGCCTATGGTCTGTTCTAGAAGCTTCATAGTGTCACATCTATCCCATGCGTATATCTCTTTGGAAATAAGAACATACTGACATTTTGCTCAAATAAACAAGTCAAATATAGATCAAATAGAAAATTTTATTTTACACATTTCCTTGCCCTACCAACCTTAGGTGATGATCTTGCGTCTCTTACTAGTGACGTAGGGTTGGGAAAGGATGGGAATGCCCTTACTCGCCTATGCCTTGTCCATGGTGATAAGCCCATGCTTCTTACTAGTAGCATGGGGCAAGGTGTGGGGGGTCCTCTTGACAATAAACATTGAAGGTCATAAGCAAATGGTTCAAATAAACCTTTGCAATCTTAAGTCAAAAACAAATGAATCAGATGTCCAAAATTCCAAGAGAGCTCAAACCCCTGAAAACCAGATTTTGTCTACCATGTGGCCATCTACGGATCTAAGTCTAGATAAACCGCAAAGCAAGTAGCATTCTAAACTATGGAGTCACTTGAGTAGAGTAGGTTTGTAGCATCCTAATTTGGTTCCACCAAATCTTTGTCTATCTCTCATCACTACCATTCAAAAAATTTCATAGCTTGTGCCCTTTCTAGCTCTCGGTGTTGAGCCCTCGCATCTTACTAGTTGTGTGGAGTTAGGAGCGGGGCAAGTTCATCTGCTCATCATACTAGTTTATCATCTCATTTTGTCAAAACAAATATGAAGTACCGACAAATTTCTTATAGAAACTAAAGTTTAAGATCACATTGTGTCTACATTATCATATATCAGCATCACGAAATACAAAAAGAAAGAAAGCACTTGTATCATTTGTTCTCCATTGCATACATTCTGAAAAGCATATAAAAACAACATTATAGTTTACATGCGGAAACGAATCACAAAATCATAGATACCAAGAGTATGATCCAAAAAGAATATATATATATATATATATATATAATCAAGTTTCCTGTACAATGCCATCATGCGCTAGGCATGGTAAAAATGCTCAAAGAGCCCAAGAAATACAAAATACATCATATAAACAATCTAAGAGAGCCATGCGGCCTCTCAACCCCTATGAGATCCCTCTGAAGGTGCATGCCCACGTCTAGGACTCTGGCTATGGTGGCACTCTGAGTGAACGGAGGGCTCACAATCTCGAGGAGTAGCTACGGCCTCGTCATGAGAGTGACTCCTCATCAGGTGCTCTTGCTGTCCTATATCCTGCCAACTCAGTGTGAAGGGTAGTCACCATCTTGGCCACATGCCAGATAGGGGAAAAAATATCAGTATGCCTACCGGCTGCTGAGGGCTCCCCTGCATCCACGGATAGCTCCGTGTGAGTCTTCTCCATGGGGATCATCAGGGTATCAGTGCATACCTGATGAATCAGGTCTCGCCACTTGTCAGCAGTCTCTGCAAGCAAAGGAGAAAAAAATTAGAAATATTCAAAAGATAGAAACAAAAGTAAATAAAAGGAGAGATAATAACTAAGGCAATCCTAAACAAACATTAAAGAGAAGGATGATAACTCACTTGGATCTCTGGGCCTCTTAAGATGGATCCCTAGGGTCAGCACCTACCACAGATGCCACCACTGACTGATGCGCTCCTCTTGTGCCTGGGGCCACATAACGTCCTACTACAGGCTCATCCTCTCTACCCAAACCCTGAGAAAGCGGCTCCTCTGAAGCTAGGGTCACCCTCTCCGCACTCTACTCCGCCCTCTTTACCTGTAAGATATCTTGAGTGTCATGCCACTCAGGATCGCCATCCTCCTCTCCACCTGACTCACTGACCTCAGCTTCGATCTCCTCCTCCATCTCTCCCCCTGTGAACTCCTCAGACTCAGAGTCTATATCAATGGGGTCGTCGCTGCTGTGGGTGGGACTGGCGGCAATCTGAAAGTAAGGGTGCCTGAGGAGCACCGGATCTCCCTCAAGCACGTACCACCCATCTAGTTGCAATGGGGACACCAAGAGTAACAATAATTCAACCCCGGCCTCTAGGACCTCCCCTAGCCTTCCAAACTGATCTGAATATTGGCACCACTGGGGGAAGCATATTGATGTAAGGAAGTCCAAACTGCTGAGGCACTCGAGCAAAAGGATGTGTCTCCACCTTCCCCGTCCTATCCACAAGCTGCCCTGTGGTAGAGTAAGAGATCAAAGTAAGGATAACCCTCCATGGCCTGATAAGGTGTGGCCTCCATATCATCAGTAGTCAAGGAGGCAAATGGATGGTGGGGTGCTCTGAGCACCGACATATCTGTCCATCTGGCTGCCCTCACAGCTCCGGGATCCACCACCTCTACACCTCTCCCATAAGGGATGAAGCACTCGTAGACCCAGCTCATAACCAGGGTCGGATGGCTCAATGACTGCCCCTGTAAATGAACCACCCGGTAAAAATCATGATAGGTGGTCCCAAGTATGTCAGCTCCCCAGGCATAAATCCGGCCATGTCCCTCAATCTGTGCAATGATGGGGGACCAACAATAAAGTAAAGTGTCTCCTCCCTTGTCCCTGATCAATCTCGAGGAAAGGATCCCCATAATGGCCTGACGAATCAAGGGGATAGGTAGGCTAGGAATAGATCGGACCCTCACCCCCTTCTTCGAACCAGTGGAGATAACTGCATCTCCCATGTATGAAGCCCACTGTGCTATCTGAGCCCAGTGACCTTGCGGTCTCAAGCATGAGCCATCTCCAAATAATTGGGACCCCCAAGATATGGTAGACATCCTCCAAAGTAATGGTCCACTCACCCCTGACTCCTGGAAACCAGAAAGTGTTTCGATCAGCATCCCAATATGAAAACAAGTCACAAAGTATGTGACTAGAAGGTGCAACATGCGGGACCCGTGATATATGTAATATACTGGCCCTCTGAAGAGTGTCCTACTCATCCTGAGAAAGTGAATCCAATACTACTGGAAGCCAGTCACACACACTCTCTCTCTCTCTTGGCTCAATCTGATATATTCTTCCTATTGATGTCGAATCGCAACACCCTTGAATGTCTGCAACACGATGGGTTGAGACTCTTAGTACGATTGCATAACATGGAGCTTTTCCCAAGTGTGGGACATTACGAAAACGGAAAAGCTCTCCGGATGAAGGCCGGTTCCTATTCCTCTGTTCAGATGCACACGTAGAAAATGCAGAGGGTTTACTAAAAACCTAATCTAACTTGCCAAGGAGACAGGGTAAGAAAATTCTTAAAATAAAACCTAAACTACAAAGGTGATGCACCGAGGAATGAAGAACACCTGTCTTGCCAATAAACACAGACCATTAAAATGCAATGCAAGATCATGCATAGATAGCTAGATTCACACTGAAAGATCAGGATGATGCAAATGAATACAGAGAGGGTTGAGAATTATCCACAGACATCCATTAATTTGCTCCAAAGATTGATACAAAACACTGCAAAATGCCAAGAGGCAAGGTTGCATTACAGTTTCAAATGGGAGGTTTTAACTCGACAAGTTCACTTGCCAAAGAGAAGAAGGGAGGGGAAAAATAGAAATGTCCAACCTTTAGAAAGAAGCCCCTCCTTACAATTTATAGGAGGAAAAAGAGAGGGAGAAGAGAGGAATTCGAAATCTGCCCCAACCACCTCCAGAATGCACTTAACTCATCTCATAATGATGGTAGGTGAGAACCCTAGCGAACCCAAAAGTGGTGAACTGTATTTTGCATTTTTAAGAATTTTTTCTCACCCGATTAAAGATATCCAGTCGTAGTTGGACAAAGGACCTCGTAAGCTTTCCAAAAAGTCCAACCTTGCATGAATTTGAGCTCCCAGTCAAAAGTTATGGCCATCTGAATATCTGCGCCAGGGTCTGCTTCCTGTCAGCGCTCAAAATCTTGCGCCTCCTGAAGGTGCGCCTTGGCGCATCCATGTGTGTGTCGACATCCTCTTACATGCACCAAGGCACAACTTTTTCTGTGTCGACACTCTGTGTCATGCGCCATTTCTGTGTGCCAAGGCGCAACTTTTTCTGTGTCCACACTCTGTGTCATGCGCCATTTATGTGCGCCAAGGCGCAACTTTTTCTGTGTCGACACTCTGTGTCATGCGCCATTTCTGTGCACCAAGGTGCAACTTTTTTTGTGTTGACACTCTGTGTCATGCGCCATTTCTGTGTGCCAAGGCGCAACTTTTTTCTGTGTCGACACTCTATTTCATGTGCCATTTCTGTGCACCAGGTGATAAATGTCAGGGATTTGAGCTTCTTTGATTTCTATATTCTTCTGCTTGTCTATATCTACCTAGGGGAAAGATATATACAACACTTCCTTCGCCTGCATACACCCAAAAACATACAAAAAGGAGTAAGTTAGTATTCAAAATGACATTGGAAAAATCATGAAAGTAGGTAAGAATGCTAGAAACACAAAAATGAATTCAAATAAGTATTATTTAGGCATTCTGTGAAGGACCGCCACCCTAAGCAAGGCGGCGGTTCTGTAATCACTTCCTTAAAGGCGGAAGTCTTGTAACCGCCACCTTGATCAGGGTGGCGGTCCTGTAACCACCGCCTTGCTAAGGGAAATGGTCGTGTCCCAAATTTCCATGCAGGTCACGTGCCCTAAATGATGCCTAAAAACACAAAACAATGACTATTTTGGCCAAAACAAAGCCTACCCATTAGGTGCCCCCCCCTAGATGACCCTATTAAAACTGACATTTTAAAAAATACTCCCCCCATGAAACTTTTTTCACCATTTTAACATTTAAGGGATAACAATGGTAAATCGAGAAAAACTAACCTGTGATCTCGTGGGTCGGTGTTCCGCTCGCGGAGGAATGATCACAATATTGTCATAAATGTTTTTACGTTTCTCTCGTCAAAAACCATCACCGTGGGTCCTAGAGCTCAAAATCAATCAAATCAACACGCACAAATGAATAGGGAAATGGGCCCATATTATATATATATATATATATATATATATATATATATATATATATATATATATAACATCTTGACTTGTTTTGAATGCCCTTTTTGTAGGTTTGGAGCGTCAACGGAGGTAAGTTCTTATCCCTGCACAAATGGTAGTCCTTATTTCAAATTACTTTAGTATTTATTTTTCGATCTATTTTATCTATCTACACTTGAGTCATCTTTTCATTTTGCAGGTAGTAGAAATTTTGGAGGGCATAATTTCGACATGCGGGTGTATCAAGTATAATTTATAACTTCCCATTTCGGGACCGCCATACTTGGACCCACCATTTTACGCCTCTTTATGGCTAAAACGCTTCTCCAAGGAGGCAATATGTATGTACCCAAAATTGTAGGGTGCTACACCACCAGAATAACATTACACATGCCCCAATGATGATACAGTTCTCCTCACAAGGTGTCTGGGATCTAGAAAAGCTCTCCAAGTATGCGTTAACATCTTGCATGCCCCGCTTAGACCCTGCGTGCTTTGTTTTCTCTTCTCCCCTCCTTTTCTTTGCATTTTGGTCTTCAGTGACGAAACCGCTTCCCTGCTCAGGGCGGCGGTCCTTCACGTGTTTTCTAGAATGTTCTTTTTAACGTGACTCGTATAAAATTTCAACATTTACCAGCTTTTATTCACCACCTTTGCTTGTATTTATGATTCTGGTTCCCTGGAATAGTGTTTTTGCATTGTTTATGGTTAAAGAGTTCAATTTGGTTTTCACCTTTGGGTAAATGGGAATTCTATAAATAGCTGGCTTGTGCTCAAGCAAATGGCCCCTCAAAATTTTCCTCTCAATTTCTCATTTCAATAGCTTAGTCTTTCAATTTTGCTTAGGATTCATAGTTTTATTTGTTGCATGCATGGTTAGTGTTGTTTAGCTGTTAGGAAGCCACATAATCTTCTTGTGCTAGTGTTGTTACTGATTCATGTAATTCATTGGAATAGGATAGTTTGATTTTTAGTAGGAAGCCATTAAAGTTGCAGGTCTTGTTCGTCAAATAGGATAGTTTCAGGTTCTGGATGTTTTATGTTGTATGACTCGCAATAAATCCCGCTAGGAATTGCATAAGCCAAGCTCTGTTCTCTTACGCTATCCCTCTCCTACTCGCATTGTATTCAGTCTGCATCCTAAACTGCCACTGTCCCAATACCTACTTCTGTTGATGCTAGCATTACACACTTTTCTAGATTCACGTGAGCACGAAGGAACGAGGAGATCACACTGAGGGGACAAAGCCACACACAACCGGATTCGCCACTGTTATGCAAAATCCAGGTTCAAGCTTTCAAAGTTCTAGTTAAAACATATCAAATAGAGTAGTCAATCATTTCATTTATGTTAATCTCACTTTCGATATTTCCAGGGAAGCTGTGGGGATTGATAGTTTCTAAGAAACTATGATTCACTCCTCACTTCTGAGGTAGGATCAAAAGTCTTTCAAATAGATTAGATTAGTTATCTGGTTATTTAGAATAGATTTACAACTACATAAGCAAGTAGCTATACTCAGCTACTTTGTTTGTTTTAATTTCATTATTAGTTTAGTTGTCAATTTCTAGATATATTTGAAATAGTTGCTCTTTCAATTCTATTCAATAGTTTATCAAACATACAAAATAGAAGAATATACATAGATGTATCTTGCATAGTTAGTTTATTCTGTCATTAATTAGATTTATATCATTTCCTTTTGCATGAAAATCACGGGACCTAGGGAGCCCAGAGAATACGTATTCGAGCCAATCGTGTCTCAACCCAATCTTGTTACAGTAATAGCTGATATAGATCAGAATCTTAGAATCCAAGTCTTCCGAACAACAACAGACTTACAACAGATCAGCTCATAGTTAAGAGGGTTAAATATAAAAGATGACCAAGCACACACGTTTTGGATCAAACCAGCCAAACTACAGATTACCCTAGATGAATATCCACATGACTGTAGAAGGACTTGAAAGAGAGAAAATGTTCGGTCTGTGATCCTTTGGTCCCACAGCCAGATGCAGGAGACATTCTCATTGACATAGACACTAGCTTAAGAATTTAGGTTGCCAGAACACCTGTAAGGTACTCTGAGAAGATTGCACAACTTTTAGTTCTAAATATAGAGGCCGAAAAGGCATACAACTATTAGATATTAGGGATTAGGAATTGATTCCACACATGACCATAACAGGTCCACAACAACCACGAATCTACGGTTGTGATCCACAGATCCCACAACCCAACGAACCCACAGGTCAATCAGACGTTGATTCTGGCTTACGCACATTAGTATTTAGATCCACTCCACTTCCACCAACCATTATCAGCACAATTATCTTGTTAGATATAGCAGCTAACGAAGCTAAGGATTTCTGGACTAGACCAAAGAATCACCCATAGAATCCACTGTACCCATAATCCATCTTATGACCCTGTCTGGAGATATACATGAAACAATTCCAGGTCATTTTCCCCGTATCCCACAACCTATAGATCAGATCATGCCAGAGCTTGATATTGATTAGAGCCTTTGAGAAGTCATCCTCACTGATTGATCTATCACACCAGTTCAGTTATAAGGGCCTTCTTTGCCTTAGATTCGCAGATTCCATTAGTGCGCGTCAAAGACGTAAGATTTCCTAGCTAGCTTGTCTACATCCCACGTATAGTCCATCCCCACTGGCTGTCTCGGCATGACCTCGAGAGGTCGGGTGTGGGGAAGAGTTACTTGTAGATTCCCATGCTCGCTTGTCACTTTTCCATCATACAAAATTCACGTACGATTCCAAATCTTGTATTTCATTCTAGAGCAATTTTGGTGTACAATTCTATATTCATTTTCTTTATGTAATGCATTTTTTTTCATAGTTTTGTTATTATTATAGGGTCTTGATTAATTAGTGACATCCCATTGAACACAATTCTTAAATATTTGTTTTACTTAACATTTTATATCAATCCAAAATAAATTATTATACGACGACGTGATTTTTGGTGCTTAAAGTTGGTATAAGGATGCAAACGTAGATTCATGAAAACTTGCTAATGAGATAAGAACCTTGATACAAGAGCATCTAAGCTCACTTACAATCCTACATCAACTAAAAACATTTTATTTGTAATCTCATGTTGCCTTGAAAATCATGTTATATGTGTGTTGTGATTCCTTATCCATGTGTTGAGTCCCCTATCCATGTTACACTAACTTTACTCTATAATGTACAATCCCATCCTATACTACAAAGGCCTACTTTATGTTGTGTTATCATGTGAATAAATATCGGTGTTGTAGAGTCCTATCATCTCATCGATGCCACACAAAGCTACAAGTGTCTAATAATGCCACACAAAATTGTAGATCCTTAACCCAAGTTGTTTAATTTTAATTTATACCACACAAAGTCATGAGCACATATTTAACCTCGCATAGTGACACAAACAAAGAGCTAAGATGTTCATTAGATCCTTTCTTGAATTTATCTAGTTATGCATAAATTATCTTAGTGTCGATATTCATAGAAAAATGAGCAAGAAATGCATCAGTTAAAGATGTAAAATATGTTACCGAATGGACGAGTAGATCATAGAACCATCACATAGCATAGTCATGCAAGATTCAAGGAAACAATTTTTCCAATAGTGTAAGGTCATCAACATAGTCAAGACATGCAACATGAAAGGAGCGAAGGTGTTCATGAGGGTCATCATGGCCATTGAAGATAAGAAGTTTAGGTGCAACAAAGTTGGGAGGCAACAAATAAGAGGAGATGACGGGTGCAAAAGGGCTATGAAGGAGGAGTGAGGAATCTAGAGATGGGGAGGAGTATGAATAAGCTTGTTGTAATTAGCAAATTTGGGTTTGCAAATCATGGTACAATAAGGAAAGGTCATGAGTTCCTGAAGAAGTTCCAGGTTGTGTATGGTAAGTATTGGGAGGAATGAGAGGAGTGGTGATTGTAGCAATAGAAACAAGAATGGTGGAAGGTTGGGAGGAAGTCATGATGACCAAGGAGGAACCAAAAAAGGAAGTGTGGTATCATCTCAAGAAATTTTAGTAGTGATTAGAGAATTTAGGACATCCAGAATATGTGTGGGGTGATTTTGTAAAGTGGAACATAAATTAATGACTTGTCAAGTTGATCTTGATCAACATTAGTGTCCTAATCATATGAGTGTTTAGTGTAAGAAGCTTCAATTTTTTTAAGAGGAATGTGGATTGAGTTAATTAGGGGGTTATCAAAGTCAGCCAATGGTTTAGAGAGCTTACAGAAAGATGGGGGAAGCTCAATGTGCTCAAGAGGACCAAAATGACCACTAAAGGTGATGTGCATAAAAAGAAGGCCTTGAAGTAAGGTAGGTTTCGAGTGAATGGGTTCACCAAATGATTTAATATAATTTGTATTAAATATGATTTTAGAGTAACTAATATAAAAAATTATATTAAGGTGATTATACACAGTAATGTTTAAGAATTAAGCATTCAATAATGTAAACCCCTAAGCAAATGAGAGAGGTATGATGACTTGACTAATTTTTGTGCAACCTGGGAATGATCGGGACTATATATTTGCTAGAACATAATGGAAACAACATCGCAAAGGATTGTTGAGGGTTCTGTTAACCATTTAACTTACTTGGAAGAAGGCTATATTTTAGACTAATGTTTTTAAATAAATCCTTGTACAATGAAATTTTGCTAAAGTTGAGAATTTGAAAATTTTCAATTTTCAGACTTCGGAGTTTTTCTCATTCATATTTTTCAAAACTCAATTTCAAAATTGCATTTAAATTTTCCGAAGTCCGAAACTCCAAAAGTTAGAATTTTTGGGTTTTCGGAAATTCAGGACTTTTTAGCCCATTTTGTTTAAATGCCTCTCGGACTTCCGAAGTCTGAATTTATGAAAGTTCAAAAATTTGGACTTTCGGGTTTCGGGTTTTCAGAGTTCTCTGAGTCATTTTAGGTTTTTTACTTGAGTTTTCCTGAAGTCTGAATTTTCAGATTTTTCAGGTTTTCAGGTTTCGGACTTTTAGTTGCCAATTCATTTTTTTCTTCATTTTTTCCAAAGTTTGAAATCCTAAATTTTTGGAATTTCAAGATTTCGGGTTTTGAAACTTTGGAGGTTCTATGTGTGATTAATTCTCACCTACCTCCATACAGATCAAATTTTACCATTAATATCAGGATTTCTATATAAACATAGATTTTTACTTTTCATTTTTACCTGACACATTCGCTCTGACATTTCACTCTTGTACTTTACGACGTCCTTTTCAAGGTATGTTTTTTGGCTTTATTTTCTTTTGGTTTAGGTATTTTTCCTCCTCCTTCTCCCCATTTAGGTTTTCCTTTTTGTTTTTCCTCTGTGTTTTCTATTTTTATCTTTCTTTTTCACCATGTTTCTTTGTGTAAGTTTTCTCTAGGTTTTCAAGTATGTTCAGTGGATCTTTTTAGGTCCCTCTTACTTCCTCCTATTTCTAAAAACCAAACTTGGATTTTTGACATTTCTTTTTGCAGTTCCTCCAGAGACCATTTGGGATTTCTTTTCAGAAAATTCATTTAAGAGAATTCCTTCAAAATATAACAAGGTGGGAAACTATTTCAGAGAAAAATTTTGGTGAAAATCTTCAGAGTTTTCCAATTTCAGAATTTCAGAGAACTACTACTTTGAATAACTGTTGCTTTCACGTTTTCAGACTACTTAACTTCAGGAAACTATTTAGGAGATTTATTTAAGAGTTTTTCACTTCAAGAAACCTTTTTAGAGATTTTAGTTTCAGGTTTTCGGAGAATTCAGGATTTCAGGTTTTCGGAGAATCGAAATTTTGGGTTTTCGGGACCTCAGACTTTGGAATTTTTTTTTGGATTTTTCTTTTGGTAATTCCTTTTGGACTTTTTCAGTTCAGGATTTTAGGTTTTCCTTGTGTTCATGTTTTTCAGAGTTCTTGCCACCTTCACAGGTTTTAATGTTTGCCTCCACTTCGAAGGGAAAAGAGATGATGAAGTACACATTTCTTGGGGTTGCTCCCTAATCCTGTTTGACCTCTAACTTAGGAAATATCAGGGACACCAATCTAGGACAGATTGATCTTCCCTGAACAAAAACCCATGGATGCAGGCCATCTTTGATAGTGGTCTTTCCCTTGCTGCCAATTTCCCTGCATCCGTGCAATGCCTAGAGTTCATCCTATCTACAGCAGCCCACTATGACGATGAATCTATGTCAATAAGAGATAGCAATGATAAGGTGGTGATTCGTCTGGACCTATACTTATTTGAATACTTGTTTAAGATTCTAGACGTTCAAGATTACGCCACTATCTCACCCAAAATAGTAGTCAAGCACTGGGATAAAAAAGAGGAAGTATGCTCGAAGGTCATGGTGAAATCCTACCTGACTAAGAATTTTGCCAAGTTGCCCAAGACTATACATTGATCAGATTTCATTCAGGAAGTCAATGATCTTATTGTGCTCTTGAGCAGAGTTTCAGGCCTTCCTTCTGCAAAGGAATTCCAAGAATGGATGTTCTTATACATAGCAACTATCAAGAAGAATACTGAGTTTATCTAGTGGGGTGAACATATTAGTAGCAACATTCAATATCAGTTGGGCAAGGTGTTAGAAGCCAAGAATTTCTACATGACATCTTTCCTAGTATATGCAGCTGCTGCTATGGGGGATTTTGCAAGATTGAATAGTAGGGGGGTTCGTATCACGTCCCAAATATATGATTTTTATCCCTAAATTAATCTGGACAAGGGGAACAAGTACTTCCAAAGAATCAATGACGCCTTCTTTGCTGTTATCCTCTATCGCTTCAAAAAATAGCTATATAATCAGAGTTTTTTTTATGAGGCTTTCCAAGAAGTGTGATAATGGGGAGAAATCTACTTCTAATTTCCCACATTCACCTACATTCAGATTCTGGGTTTCATAGGCCCCCTAAGTAAGTTGCCAAGGTGCCCCACTGACAAATGGATTCTTCTAGAATTGGTTTGGCAGTTGTTAGATTACCATAAACTCCAAAATAAGTGTCACAAGGTGAGAATGCATTTCCCTGTTACCACGGGTAGGTATACTTGCCCAACTATCCATAAGGAAAAGAATGTAGATGCAAAAATGGATGAAGTAACCCTGCAGACCTTTCATCCGTGAACTAATTTTGACTATTGGGGTAAGTTCGGGGAGACAGGTAAGTCTAGTGCTCATGTGCCCCAGTTAGAAGACATATGGGATTCATTTTCGGGATGAGTACATTGTGTAACAAAAAGATCATGAGAGATTAAATCTGGATGAAGTGTGGCAGTTTGGATTGGATGATTTGCCAAAAGACTTGCAGGACAATGATGAGGTCCTAGATGCATCATACATGGATGATAATGTTGCCAAATAACCACTGTCATGGGATGATTGGTATGTGGAAGAGTGCAGCAATACTAAATAAAGGGCGGGCCCCATTCTAAGAAGAACTTTCAGTTGGTTTACCATCTTGGGAATCTCACCCAAAGGAGAAAATCAACCCAAAAATATAGGGTCTACATCAGTAGTAAACTAACCAACACCTACAAAAGGCAGGAGGTCGACTCAAAGGGTTCCCACAATTCCAAAGAAGATTTCATTTGTGGTTGGTGGCTCATCTCTTTCTAGGTCTGTTGCTCCCAAGGTTATAGCATCTACAATGCCAGTTACCGAGGTTGTTGAAGTAAGTTAATCTCCTAGTGTCATTCATGATCCATCTAATCTTCCCCTTCCTCCATTATCACTTCAAATATCAGTTCCTTCCACTTCTATCATCATTTTTTCCTTCCCATCCCCTTCTATGGCTCAGGTATTTTTGTCACTTCTAGTTTTGTTAGTTGGGGAAAATATTGGGTCACCCATTTCCTCCTCACTTCCTTTGACACTTCCACTTTCTTCAATTTCGACCCCTAGCATTGCTTTGTAGATTCCTATGGCTATTCTCACTCCCACACCTTCCATCATTACTACTTCTACTAAGATATCAGTTGGTATTTCTAGTACTCTTACTCTAACTGATGCTTCATGTATCAGATCTGCTACTCCATCTTCCTCGGCTCTAGCCATACCAAAGTGGTTGTTTAGACAAACTCCTAAGCAAAAGAAAAAGGTTCATCTAGGAGATGTGATAGATCTTATTATATTGGAGTCCATGCCCAAAAGGCAAGCCAAGATACTGAGAACCGTATCAAGTATGACGGTTAATCCATCAGGAGAGTGTGTGATAGAAGTGGCTACCCTTGTTGAGGGGAAAACTAAAGAAACCATCACAGCAGGAAACTGCCAGATCTCAAAGTTATCGTTGGGGAAGGATACTCATGAAGGATCCAAACAGGATGTACACACTGCTCTTGGGGCCCTTTTGAAGAAATATGACAAAGACTAGGTCACCAAGGATGAGCTTAAGGCCAAAGTCGAGTAGCTCACTGCACTGTTACGTAGAGTAACTTATCCCACTCCATCCACTGACATCTCAACTACTACGGCGATGATAGTTTCATCTACAATCGATGATATCTATTATCATGAGCTAGAGAAGATAGTTCAGAAAGGGAGAACAGTGAATGGATGGATGGAAAGGAACCTATAAGAGGCCAATCCTTTGATTAAGGAAGCCGTTGAGATTTATACTGATTTACAGATTGTAAAAACCACTATTGCTAAGATGGAAAAATATTTCTTTGAAGATAATAATAACTTGAACTTAACTTTTGTGACATGGAATGACATTAGAGAAGAAGATTCTGATTTACTACTGGAGGAAGAGGTAGTTGATGATGCCTCTAAATTGTTCGAATATAAAAAAGCTATGGAATTATGGTGTCAGGTGCTACAAGATCTGATAAAAAAATTGGAGGAGAAGCGAGTGGAGATTACAGATGCCCTCAATGATATTTTGGAGGAGTTCAACAACGCTAACTGTAAGTTCTTCAATGAAAATATCGATGCTCTTCTCGAGGACCAGATTAAGGAAAATTTCAGAGATTTGGTGAAGCGGGATGACAATGTTGCAAATAATTTCAATAGTGACTCCATTGATCGATTGGTTATATGTCAGAATTTCATAGGGAGACTAAGGAAAGTTACAAATAAACTCCAAAGGTTTCCAGCCAGGATCAAGAAAGAAATCGAGATAACGGATGTAGTAAATCACTATGCATGTGGACTTGGAGACGAAGAAACTCAGGGTGTTGTCAAGCCTTTCTTTGAATACAGACATGAAATGGCCATATGAGAGGAAGGAAAACAAAAAAATGTAGAGAAAGGAGAGGAAGGTGAACCATGCCAAAGCTAAGCGGTCATGAAAGGACAAGTTCAAGCTCTGGAATCGGTCAAAGTTGTAGGGTTGACTTGGTCAAATTTTTGCAACAAATTTACTATTTTTATGGGAGCATATTCCCATTTATTAATGACATTACTATTTTTAATTAAATGTTAGTTAAAGGCCCAGTTGTAATGGCTCAGCCAAGGAACTTATAAATAGTGGAGTGTCTCCATTATTTAGGAGATATTTTTTGAGAAATTTGGAGGAAGTTGCTTTTCAAGCTTGGAAAAGTGCATTTAGAGTTTTGTTGAAACGTTTTAATTATATTCAGAATTGTTCCTTGCACTTGAAAATCTGTGTTATTGTGTTGAATGATTAATCATTACATGCCTTGTGAATGTGATTCCTTAGCATTATTTGATTAATTTACCTTTATTTAAGATTATCTGTTTCATATCGTGAAAAGAATAGTGTGATGACTTCTCATCAGTTGTGAGAAACTACTTTCCTCATGTTGATTAAGAGTTGCATTATTATTATCACATAGGTGAATACTAGATATGTGCTTGTGATTATCCTTTTGATAAATTATCTGTGTATCAAATCAACGCTGATTTCTCTACTATGCATGTTTAAAGTTTAGCAAAGGAATGTGTGCTTCTAGTCTGTGGTATTTTGTACCCTTTCTAGGTTGCAATAGGTGAAGGTGGCCAATGATGCATGCATTCTATCCACATTAACCCTTCCTGAAGTTGAACGCCCCTTTTCTTGGTGCATCACCACTTCTAGCATAGGTTTTTTTTTCCTTGCATTCTCTCTCCCTAATCCCATGAAATGTTAGCATAGGACTAGTTAGCCATATTTCTTACATCCGAAGTAGTGTTGTGTTTAGTTTAGGAAAAGGAAGCCAAAATTTTCTGGAGGTTCACCTTGAGCCCAAGTCCCACAGCTTGAGAGGTGATCCCATGTGTCCCAATCACACCGAATGTCATGATTCATTTCAAGCCATTTGGGGGGTGTAGTGATTTGGAGACAACATGTTCATAACCCTAGGTATGTATATGATAGAAGCCAGTAGGAGGATAGGAGTGTCTCATGTGGTAATGATTGATTTGGGAAATTGTGTCTTCTCAAATACTTAGAATATGTTCTTTTCTGGGCCAAAAGGTATTCATTGTTTCTCACTCTCTATCACTCTAATTTTTCTTTTAAGTCATTGGTTGTACCTGTAACATACAAAATAACTGACTAGGTGCACATGCCCACAAACCACAACAAATCTAATAAAAATGATGTAGAATGTGGAGTCGGACTAACCCCGGTGCTCACCCAAAGAGTGAACTTACGACCAAGAAATACACTACATCTCAAGATCCATATAGTTCTTTGTGAGTGTGTGTATATCCGTGTCTTGTGCCATAGGTTTCCCTTATACTAGTTGTATAATGATAGCGGGCTAGATCTAGATTTTTCCTGAGTATCTAAAATGTGTATAATGGAATAAAATGAACTTCCCTCCTATGCAATGTATGCAGATAAATAAAACCCTTTTACCTTGTATGAATTTGTTGGATGTATGATTTGTAGTGCTCTTTTTCCTTTATGCAATATTAGGTGGTGATAGATCATGCTTATAGTGATTGGCCCCTTATTTGAGAGAAGTAACTAAGTATATATATGATTTACTTGTTTTAATTTCATAACTAACAACTGAAAGTCTGACCCAAAGTGTTAAAAGGTGACCAAAAAGTGAAAAGGACCTAAAATAGTAAAAATAACATCCAAGTGGGATAGAAGCACCTGGGTGTTTATGTCCTAACTGGGCGCTACTGTCCAACGCCATTGAAAAGTAAATTAGTCAAGTGCCAATAAAATTGTAAGATGTGTAAATCCAAAAGGATGCTTAGTTAAGCTCAGAAATACTAAAGTGCAAGAGATAAAATAAAAAGGAGTTGTCAACCACTAGTTTTCTTTCTTAGGAATCATGTATACATTAGTATGCTTTAGGACCTAGAAATGTACCCAAGTGCATAGATTTTGTGTTTGAATTTTCCCCCACTTTATGTTATAGAGTGAATAATCAATAGAATCAAGTAAATAGAAGATGCATACCTTGTAATCTGGAGATGAGTGTAGCCAATAGCGTACCGAATGGACAAGTATCCATGTGAAGCGTGACAACTAGGAAAGGGAGGTAGACCCTAGGGTGAATCGTATACGTAGTAGTGTGTTGTTGGAGTTTTTGATTTTTGATGTGAGTTACTTCTTATTACTTGTAAGGATAGACATGTAAAATATGAGGAAAAGAGTTTTCAATGTCTTGTATATGAAAAATCAGAGTAACATGTGTAAAATTAGTAAAAAGTAGTAGCTAAGGAAAGAGTGCACCATATGTATGAGAGGGTTTAGGATAGAATGTTATCATGTTTTCTTTAGAGATGTAGCTGGATGGGGTTGGGAGTGACTAATTCCCAACCAATAAATCTTCGAGCCACAAAAATGAGCATCCTATCGGAAATGATGAGGTTTTTGGGTGATCTCACACCAAGAGTGATATTTTTGGGAAATCTCACGCCAAGGATGATTTTTTTGGGTGATATCATGCCAATGATGAGTTTTTTTTTGGCGATCTCATGCCAAGAGAAGAGTGTTGGGGAGAGAGGATTGTTTTTATCTCCTTTCATGACACTTCTCAAATGATAAGTGGCACTGCAGATTGTCACATCCTGATTTGTGACCAAATTGTAGCTGAATGCCTAAATTTTGTAATTGAATATAAGTGTTTGATACTATAGATCCGTATTAAAAACTATACTAAATTAAGAAAATATTTTATTTTTCCCCCAGGACATAAGCGCCTAGGAGGAACAAAAGCACCCACCATTCTTGTCTAATGTTGGACACTAGTATTTGTTATGTTTCTGTGATCGAAGTATGATTCTGGACCACTTTGTAATTGTGTGGGTTTTTCCAATTATACACTGTGTCTTATGTTTTGGAGTACTGTGCTACTGGAAGGGTGATTTTTTCACCCAAAAGTTTCCCCCCTCATTTACAGTGCATGCAATAGATATAGGAGGATGCTTCCCAAATGAGAGGACCTAAAATTGATATGAATATATTATAGTGGATACCTACAGGGGCAAGGGATGTGTATGGAAAATACTAAGGCACATGTAAACAAGATAAACGAGCAATCAAGTGTTAGTGTAAAATAACTAGCATGTAATAACATACAATGTAGCAAACAACTACAAATACAAAAGATACCACAGAAAGTGGGTTGCATACATGGGACATCACTCATAATGTTACAAGATAATCAGGGACGATGATTCCATAAGAAAATAATGATCATGCAATACATATGGTATAGCCCAAAAAAAAGAAAAAAAATAACAAAAAATAAGTAATAGATAACCATGGTTGAATAGAAGCATGCAAGGCTAATGTTACACATAAAGCACCCGTTAGCATGTTAGAGAGATAAGTAGTATGTCAAGGCATGTATAGATCATCGAAAATAAATAGTGATATTAATAAGAAGTAGGAAAGATCATAACAATAAGACTAGTGAGTGTGGAGTATGAGAATAGTAAAGATAGATGCCCCCAGGAGCCTCAGTGGGATTGGTAAAAAATGGAGTTAAACATCATACATCATGTAAGAATATGTAAAAGTCCTGCATTCACCTCAAGATACGATGTGGACACACGTGTGTATAGAAAAAGGTAATGGCATACTAAGTATCCAACTAGCATAGGAAAAAAAGTGCAACATGTAAGTAGTATAAGATAACACGAGTAAATACAACCAAGATGTGTAGATGTTGTGTGAAAGTGATGGTGTGATGTTATATGAAATATGTGAATATGAGGGGATTCACGTTTCCCCTAGCGGATGTGTGTGACGTGAGGTTCATTTAGGAATTGTGACCTCAACAGTCAAGTATGAAACATAGAGCAAGAGCGTGTCATCGAGTAACAAAGGTATTGTATGTGATTGAGATTAGATACTAAGAAATATTTACCATGAAGCACAGAGCATGAAGTATAAATAATAAGATATGAGCATATGATAGATATAACCAGTAGTGATGGAGGAGGGGATAAAGTGTGATGCCCCCCAAGTGTGCGATTGATGGAAAGCTATCCGACGATAACAAAGAGTGAGGGACCTTTATCTGGTATCCAAGAAGGAGAAGGCATGTGACCATGGTCTAGGACTGGTGGTGTAGGAGAGTAAATATGTGTATGTAAGGGAGACTTATGTGGTAAAAGAGGTAGAGACAACCTATAGGAATTGACTTCCTGGGTAGGGGATTTAGGCCAAAGGTGTTGACTAAGGGACCAACGAGGATGACTGTGTCGTGATGTAGATTGTGTACGAATGAGAGAGCTAGGTGTAGAGATAGATGTAGACTTGAGATGTTGAGGAGACCTAAATGCCATGAATGGGGATCAAATGGAGGGGATAATTAGTCGAGGTAATGGCATGCATAGTGGAATACCTTGAATAGTGACAACTTGCTTGTTATAAATGAACTTAAGGCATAAGTGGATCATGGAAGGGATAAATTGAGAAGTCTGAAACCAAGGGAAACCTAATACCATGTAAGAACACTTGATGTCAAATGTAACAAGGAATGATTTTGGTATGGTAAGAGGCCAAATAATAATTGGAAGGATGACATGTCCATAATAAATGGGGGCTAGAAATGTGATTTGAGAAATTAGAAAGTTGACAGCTAGTAAGAGTTCTAGAGAGAATGCATTGAAAAGGCAATAGGGATGGACCATAATATTTTTGACTATATGAGCACCAATAGAAGCATTAATATCTAGTGAATTTGAGGAAATTTAGCATGGTATTCATGAACTAAAAATGTAATAATTGGTGGTGGTGTATCAACAGTAGAAATAAGAAAATAAAGCAGTGTTGATGAGGGAGGAGGCACCGTATGATATACGTGATTGGTAGAGGAATCAATATCCAAATTTTCATGATTTGGTAATGGTTCATTGAATATTTTCAGCTTTTGATTATCATTGACCAGTTTAGAAGTAGACGGCTCAGAAAGCTCAATCGTATGGCTATTGATACGATCTTGAATGAGATGCTTGAGCTTAAAACAATAATCAGTAGAATGCCCATTATATTGGTGATAATCATAGTGTGCAGTTTCATCGTAATTACATCCACGTGGTCGAGAAAGATCTATATTGAGTTGTGGAGGGAGAGTAATCAGATTGCTTTCAATGAGTCATGGGAATAGGAACCGAGGTGTGTAAGGTAGCTTAGTAAAAGTTCACCTCGTGGATTACAATTGAAGCTTATCTGGTGTAGAAACAAAATTAACAGTATATTTAGAGTTGGTAGGCTTAGTGGCTGGTTTGAATGTGGATTTGGATTGAAACTTATTGGAAGATGAAGTGGAAGAAGTATCATAATACCTTAATTTTCACATAGTAGTTTTCTTTTGCACAATTTGAATGCATGTGACATAATTGATCAAAAGAAGGAGAAGTCTAAAAAATGACACACTCTTGGAGTGGAGGTAAAAGGATTTGAATGAATATATCTTGCAATAATGAATCAGCTAGAACATTGGTCATTTTTGAAAGGTTATTCTTATACCGCAAGACATAGTCTGCAAGATGTTCATTAGATCCTTTCTTGAGTTTAGCTAGTTGTGCATAAGATATCTTAGTGCTGATATTCATAGAAAAATGAGAAAGGAATGCAATGACTAAAGATGTTACCACATGGACAGGTAGACCATAAAAGCATCTATAACATAGTCATGTAATCTTGAAGGAATTTTTTTTACCAATAACATAAGGCCATTGGCATTGTCAAGAAATGCAACCTGAAAGGAGCGAAGGTGTTATCAAGGTTTGCCATGTCCATTGAAGATAGGATGTTTAGGTTTGATAAAGTCAGGAGGAAACAAATATGATGAGATAGTGGGTGAAAAATGGATATGAAGGAGGAGTGAGGAATCTAGATATGGGGAGGAGGATGAAGATGCTAGTTGTAATTAGTAAATTTTGGTTTGTAAATCACAGTATAATGAGGCGAGGTCATGAGTTCCTGAATAAGTTCCATCTCGTGTATGGGAAGTATTAAGAGGAATGATGATTGTAGCAATAGAAACAAGAATGGTGGAAGGTTGGGTGGAAGTCATGGCGAACAAGGAAGAAACCACAAGAGGAAGTGTGGTGTCATCTTGAGAAACTTTAGTAGTGATTAGAGAATTTAGGACATGTGGAATATGCATTGGGTGTTTGCGTAAAGAGGAAAAAAAAATAGTGAGCTTGTTAAGTTGATCTTGATCAACATTAGTGTCCTCATTGCATGAGTGTTCACTATCAGAAGCTTCAATGTTTTCAATAGGAATATGGATTAAGTTAATCACGGGGTTATCAGATTCAAACATTGGTTTAGAGAGCTTATGGAGAGATGGGGGAAGCTCAATGTGCTCAAGAGGACCAAAACGACCTCTCTGGGTGATGGGCATAAAAAGAAGGTCTTGAAGTAAAGTAGGGTTTAAGTGAATGGGTTCACCAAATGATTTAATCTAATTTGTATTAAATATTATTTTAGAGTAACTACAATAATGATTTATAGTCAAGTGATTATATACAATATTGTGTAAGCACTAAGTATTAAACAATGTAAAACCCTAAGAAAATAAGAGAGGTATGATGACTTAGTTAATTTTGTGTAACCTGGGAATGATCGGGACTGTGTATCTATTGGAATAGGATGGAAAATGCATCACAAAGGTTCAATGAGGGTTTGGAACCCTAGGGATGTATAGGAAAGAAGTGCTTGGAAGAGGAAAAGAGTGCCCCAGGTGTTAATGACTTGTCTAGGAACTTGTGTCTACTTAAATGCTCAGAATCTGGTATTTTCTAGGTTGAAAGGTATTTTTGTTTCTCACTCTTTGTTGTTCCAGTTTTGTTGGTAGGTATCTAGTTGTCCCTGAAACCTAAAAAACAAATAAAGAGTTACACATGCCCACAAACCACATCAAATATAATAAAAAATATGTAGAATGTGGAGTCAAACTGACCCTGATAGTCACCCAAAGAGTGAACTTATTAGTGAGAATCGCATTACATCTCAGAATCTATATAGTTCTTTGTGTGTATGTGTATCCCTATCCCGTGCCCTAGGTTTCTCTTGTGCAAGTTACAATGTTAGCGGGATAGATTTAGATTTTTCCTGAGTATGTAAAATGTGTGTGATGGAATAAAATGAAATCCCCTCCTATGTACTGTATGCAGATCATTATAGCCCTTGTCCCTTGTATGAATGTGCTAGATGTATAATATTTAGTGCTCGTGTGCCTTTGTGCAAGATTTGGTGGAAATAGATAATGCTTATAATGCTTGGACCCTTATTTAAGAGAAGTAATTAAGTATATATATATATGATTCCATTGTTTGAAGTTTGTAATTGACAATAAAGGTAGACACTGATTAAACTAAAATGGAGAATAATATACTATATTCTAGCTTAATTTGATGCTATGAAAAGAAGTAAATAAATAAAATGAAATGACCTAATAAATATAAGTAATGAAATGAGAAACCCTAATGTAAAAATATGGTAAAAAAGTCCTTAGTTGATTTGCAGTTGCGTTAGAACTATGTCACAAAGGAGTCCAGTTGAATAGGAGGAGGTAATGTCCACACAAGAGCTTGGGAAAATGTAGATCTAGACTGTCTGGCTAGATTGGGGTGCATGGAGAAGGATATGGGAACTTGGGGTGCCTTATTCTGAGATATGGGTACCTTGGTTTGCGGAAATGACTAGGAAACCTCCTCTAAGGTGTCATTGAATGATCACCTATTTTTGCTTCCTATCATGTTAATGTCGTTGAACCTCGCTGGATTTCTCTATAAATCAAAGATGAAGGAAACACTTGTAAAATGAAAAAAAAGTATAAAAACCCTAAAAATAAAGATGCATGTGAAGGGGTCTGACTATCCTCAGCTAACAAATGGGTGGAATTATCACTAAGCCCTGCACTACATCTCAAACCCAATGTAGTTGTAGGTGTGTGTGTGTAAATCGTGCCCTAGGTGCTCTTGTGCATGTTACACTTTATGAGTAACAAGAAATAACTAGATGTAGAATGTAAATAGATGGTGCATGGAATAAAATTAACTCCCCTCCTATGAGGTGTGATGTAGAAACTAGCCTTATGTCCCTTGTGATGGAGCTAGATGGATGCAAATTTAGGTGGAGATACTAGTGCTTAGTGCTTGGTCCCTCATTATGTTCTCAGAAATTTATATTT
Organism: Taxus chinensis; assembly: GCA_019776745.2. NCBI lineage: Eukaryota > Viridiplantae > Streptophyta > Pinopsida > Cupressales > Taxaceae > Taxus > Taxus chinensis. The sequence continues at coordinate 731,706,501 of CM034147.1, read as the reverse complement.
ATATGGTTCTCTTGATCTAATTTCATAATTAACCTTGAAAAGGCCGGCCACCAAAAAGATAGAAAGCTCAAATGGCTAGAAAGTGCCCAAAAAGTGAGAGTAAAGTGTAAAGAGGATCAAGGCACCCCAGCAGGGATCAGGGCATCTGGGGCACCCTAGTCAGAGTGGGAAAAACATAGTGTGACAGAACTGACTGGGAAAACATGGGTGAAAGATCGAAAGTAACGACAACAAGCAAAGTAAAATGGCCAAAGACATGGGTTAATTAGTACTCTTTTTCACTTGAGAACTATATGAATAGTACTATGAAACTGGGACTAAATAATTACCAATGTGCGTGATTTAGTGACTACATTTTCCCCCACTTTATATTGGTAAGCGTAAATATCGGTAACATAAAGTAGATAAATATGTGTACCTGATATCCATGTAGAGTGTTGTAGAAAACATGTCGAGGGACTAGAAAAATCATGGAGTGATAACAAAAAGATGGAGCATGGAGACTAAAGATGAAAAAGTGATAAAAGGAAACCTTAGGGTGGAAGTGCGTGTGTAGATGCCAATGTGTGTGATGTACCTACATGTTAGTATGCTATGTGTAGTGTTGTTGTTGACAATGTTGTTTTTATTGATTGTTTGCTTCCCATACAAACAAACCTGTAAAATAGAAGATGATAAAGTATTCAAATACATCTGTATATGTATAAAAATTCATGTACATATGTAAAAATCATGTAATGAAAGTACAAAAATGAAAAAGGAACATGTGCACATGATCAGTGATGAGAGAAAGGGTGTAGAATGGATATCCTGTAATTGTTGGTGAAGTGAAAGTTTTTTGTGTGATCTCACGTTGCCATGGGCGAAGAAGTGTAGGGAATAAAGTCTATGTTCTCTAACCTATAATCACTTCCCTGAGACTATGAAGAGATCTGTGTATTACCTTGGTTTTTAGTGATTCTATGCCACTGGACAAAGTAGTGTAGGGAGGAAATTCCGTTGTATCCTCCAACTTGTAACAGCTCCCCAGAATGTTAAGGACAACCTGTCTTGTAAAATTTTTTGTGTATGGGGTTCTATAGACTAGTATGAACCCACTTGTTATATAACCCACTGTGTCATAGATGAAAAATTGAACAATTTAACTATACCAATAATGTGTTGTGTAAGGTGTATAAACCCAAGTGATGTCCCCCTCTTTGGGGGTGCATGTGACATCACAGATAGGAGAATGCGGCTCCAAAAGAGGATTGACCATGAAATTTGAACTCTGCATTGTAGGGGGAACATAATGTACTTGGTAGAAACCAAGGTACAAACAAATAAGTGGATAGGAAAAAAAGTGTTAGTACAAAGAAGCATGCATGTAGAAAATAAGTCTAAGATAGAAAGACAATGTGTAAGATAAAATACAAGAAAACACATAGAAACTAACATAGACTATGAAAATCAGGTTGCAAACATGGGACATCGCTCACAATGTCGCAAGACACTCAAGGCCATAGTTGCTGCAGACAAACAAACAAGTTTGCATATTAAACAAAGGGCAATGCCTGCATACAATAGTAAACAAAGGCAAACAAATACAAACAACAGAATCCATGGAAGAAAGTAATCCTACAAAATAAATTATGCACATGAAGCACCCATTAGCATGTTAGAAAGATAACACTTATGTCAAAAGTGTGTATAACCAATAAAGTAGTGTGCTGCGAAACAAAATGAAACAATAACACCTGTAGTATACAAAAGTAGATGTCCCCAATAGCCATTTTGGGACTGGTAGTGTGCCAAACATCCATGTTATGTGTAAAATATTTTTATCTATGATAAAAAATAGGAAAAGACTTGAAGTGCATGTGTGTATGGTAAAGATAATGACATATATGAGACCTATCTAGCATGTGTAGTAAAGAAAACATGTACAGGTAAATACAAGCAAGAGTAAAAGTAACCAAGATATGTAGCATGATGTGGATCGATGGAATAGAATGCATAATGGATGATAGGAGCTATGTGCCCCCTAGTGAATGGAGTTGTATGTATTAAGGCTCATTTGTGTGTGCCCCCTCAATAATCAAGAATGAACCGTAAACAAGAGTGCATCATTGGGAAATGGTTGAAGTGTATGTTGTGTGTAGCATGCTATGGTGAATGTGTAGTGCTGACATGCAACATAGATATGCGATGGGTGTGACACTGTAGCTTAAGCGTATATCATGAAAAGATGATCAAAGGATTTATGATTTAACCTAAAGCGTATATCACTAAATGATGATTATAATAAGTGATGGGGATGCTATATTAAGTGAAGATGTAACCTACAACGTATATCACTAGACTAGGAATGTCGTATGATAGAAGGTTGAATGATGAATTTATAAATGTGAGACTAGAGTACGGTCCATTTTTTATGTATACCCTAAACAGTCTAGTATGGACCGTGAGGCTAGATTATGTCATAAGGTAGTGATTTTAGTGCGTACAAGTAGATGTGTGTAGTATATGCGATGATGAGAGACGACCATGTGATGTGTAGAATGTATAAGGTGTAGTGTCTAATATGTAGAGTGTGGGGTTCATGTGTATATTATTCCCTCAACAATCAAGCATGAGCCGAAGCACGAGAGTGTGTCATCGGGTGATGTCGATGCTAGCGTGAGTGTTTTGAATGATTGTCTAATTGTGGTATGATGAAGATGTAACATGCATGTTGATGTTAGGGGGAATAAGTGTGATGCCCCTTAAGTGTACCATGATGATGGAGATCTATGCAGTGATGTGAGAGGTGTTATTCCATTATGGGAGAGTGTTATCTGTGTCGTGAGAAGAGTGAGGGCCAACACAATGGTAGGATGAAGCAATAGTAGAACCATGCTATGGTGAAAGAATTTGAAATTTTTCTTAGCCATCAGTAGGAGTAGCTGCTTTGACAAAAGTTATTAGTGGAAGCTTATGTGGGATTGATGACACTGCAGAAGACTTGATAGTAGAAGAAGGTGGACTGATTTTGAGAGGGGGTTGCGTGATTTGACTCAGTAATGTTTTGGATGACTTGAGAGGAAGAGGTATTGAACTGATTTGTAAATGAGGTTGATTATGTTGACTTGGTGATGCCTTAGATGACTCGAGAGGATGTGTTGTATTGATTTTGAGGGGTGGTTGTTTAGGCGGCTCTTAATATTCCTTAGAAATGAGGGCATGATGCCCATTAGATGAATCAAATTTTAGAACCCATTGAGATGTAACAAGTGGAGAGGACCATGTAAAAGAACGTTTTGCAGTGAATGAGATGAAACCTTGATGCTCAAAGTTCTTGATTCTTCATTGTAAAGCATAGAAATAATTGTCATCATGTCTATTGATTTGATGATAATTACAATATGGAAGACCTTAATATTTTAGAATCTGATAAGGAGGATAACAATGAGTAGATGGCAAGATGATTAATTGATAAGTTATGAATTTTGGGATAATATATTGTGTCTTACCATTGATTGTAAAATGGAGAGGTGCAAGGAGTAGAAAGGTTTGAGGTTCACTAATATCAGCACATGTAGAAGACATGGAATGAAGATGAGATGTAGAAGGAGAATAAACATGAGCATGAGAAGCATTCTTAAGATGTTGGATTCTATATTTTAGAGATGTATTCAAGGATTCCATACTCTAAAATTTATATTGAAATAAAGAAGGAAGGGATTGAATGGATTTTCAAATAGATTGATTGGATTTGGAATCAAGAGATTCCTTAGAAATACAATAAAAAAATAGCATTATTACTCTTTTTTATTTGAGAACCATATGAATAGTAATATGAAACTGAGACTAAATAATTACCCAAAGTGTGTGATTTAGTGACTACAGACACAAAGTGTTAAAATGTGACCAAGAAGTGAAAAGGACCCAAAAGAGTAAGAAGAATAAAGAGAGGGACAAGTGTGTCTAGGAGGGATACAAATGCCTGTGAACTTCTGTCCTAATTGGGCACTACTGTCCAATGTCATTAAAAGGTAAATCATTCAAGCATCGGCAAAACTGTAAGATGTGTAAAGCCAAAAGGATGCTCAGTCAAGCTCAGAAACATTAAAGTGCAAGAGATAAAGAAAAAATGATATTTCAACCACTAGTTTTCTTACTTAGGAATCATGTATACATTAGTATGCTTTAGGACCTAGAAATGTACCCAAGTGTATATATTTTGTGTATACAATATTTAATATATATGGATGGGTTTCTCCTACCATTTAAAAATTATTAATCCCGTATTTGTTTTGATATATTGATACAAACTATTTTTATATAAGTATTATGTGATTTTTAGAATCCTTGTGGATATATATATATATATATATATATAATCTTATATAGTTCATCTTTTTCATGTCATAGTAATTTTGACTGCATGTAATCCTTGTATGAATCTTATAAATAATAATCACTTGTAACACCATAAAAATTTTACCTTAAAGGGTGTGGACCCTTGAAACAACCTCATTTTAATCCTTATTTTTTCTAGAGACTCTTCAAGAAATACCAATACTCATATGATTAATTGATTGTTCATCCTTCTACATATGTATGATGTCTCTTATGTCTATCAAGAATATATTCAAATGGTTATCTTGTCTCCAAGAAAAAATACTTTATATCTTGATCTCATTCAATGGTACATGAAGATTTAGTTGTTCTCATACAATTTATATAAATTTAGAATACAATCCAGAAGATAACACACCAAGTGTTATGAATTATAACACTATAACAAACTATTATCTACTAAATTGACACATATTTTCAAGAGTAAAAAAATAGCTCTTTATTAAAATATAATAAGATTGAAATTAATCTTCATAGAAGATAAATAGGCTATCTAGTTTACGCTACAATAATACAAATCCTTGTTTTATAGCCTATCTAGTTTACGATACAATAATAAGTGTGGAAAATTTGGACATAAAGAGTCTGATTGTAGAGTCAAGATTAATAAATTAGTCAAGAATTCTAAAAACAACAAGACTAATAATTTTAAGAAAAATTAGAAGAAAAAGAAATAAAATGTAGCTGAGAAGTCTATTGCTCTATATACAACCCTTTCAGCTTCAAATGATAATGAATGAATTCTTGATAGTGGTGCTTCCTGGAATATGACTTGCATTTCTAATATCCTTTTAGATATGGTCAAATGTGCAGAGAATATCTATCTACGAGACAACTCTTTCATTAGAGCTGAAGGTTGTGGCAATGTTAAGTTATCTAATGGTTTAATTAGGAATGTCTTGTATGTCCCTAAACTGAAAAAAATATTTTGTCTTGCTCTCAACTAACTAAAGAAAACTATAAAGTTTTTTTGCTATAAGAAAAATGGTATGTCAAAGATCAGTTTAAAAATATCATTGCTTTTGGCATTCAAAAAAATGGTTTGTATATCTTTGATGGTTTTGTGCCCATCTCTTGCTTTTCTTCCTCTTCTAAGAATGATATTCATCTTTGGCATGAAAGACTAGGTCGTGTAAATTTCAAAAGCTTTTATGATATGTCTAGACTGAACCTTGTTGTTGGTCTTCCTAAGATAAAATCATATCATGAGACTTGTGAAATTTGCCTATGTGGTAAGAAACATGCTCAATCATTTCACAAACATCATGATCCAAATTATTTTCATTTACTAGAACTAATTCATAGTGATGTGAGAGGTACACTTGAGGTTCCTTCTCTTAGTAGTTCCTTATATGTTATATGCTTTATTGATAATTATTCTATGATGACCTGGTCTTATTTCATTCAAAAGAAGTCTGATGTCCTATCTAAATTTTAGGAATTTAAAGCTCTAGTTGAAAATTCTTCTAATATGAAAATTCAGAGAATTAGGACTGATAATGGAGGTGAGTATGTTAGCAAAAAGTTTGATGAGTTTTTTGTGTCATGTAGGGATTTTTTTAGTGGTGAATATTTGTAATTTGGTGAATATCCCATTTTAGGAAAATTTGAAAAGGTGAATTTTTCAGAGCAGGTCAGTGACCTGTTTGCCTCAAATTTACAATATATATTTTTTAGGGGGTCGGCTTCTCCTACATTTGAAAATATCTCCTATAAAAACCTAGGTGATTCCCCGAGTAGTATACTACTAACTTACTACTATTTTCATGAGATGCCGGTATATAAAGTAATGTGAGCTTGCATGGTAGGTTGTTGACAGATGTTGTGAGGTTTTTTATGTATAGAAGGAAGTTGTTAACACACGACATGAGGTTGTTGATGCATGAAAGTATTATGTTGTTGATGTACGATAGGATATTTGTAGTCATACAAAAACAAGGTTGTTTTCATGAAACAAAAAACCTCTTGTTATGTGACAGTAAGGTTGTTGTCACGTGACAATAAACTTGTTGTCACATGATAACAACCTTATTGTCATGTGTCAGTGAGGTTGCTATGACACATGAAAGGATGGTGGAGGATGCAAACGTATGAAATGATATTTACAGTCGTACGAAAAAAGGTTGTTTTCATGCGATAACAAACCTCTTGTCGTGTGACAGTAAGGTTGTTTTCGCATGATAACAAACTTGTTGTTGCATGACAATAACCTTGTTATCGCGTGTCAGTAAGTGTGTTGTTTAGACAAGAAAGTTTGTTGTCATGTAAAAGCAACCTTACTTTCACATGACAGGAGGTTTATTGTCACATGAAAAAAACCTTGCTGTCATGCGACTACAAATTTCCTGTCATACAAATTGAAAATGAAAGCTTCTTTCCAAAGAAACATTAACACATAAACCCCAGAAAATTTGCCATGTTCGTGAAAGTGGTTTCAGGGATATTTTTCAGGAATATTCCACCTTTGATTTCCCATATGTCTCTTAAAATGAACCCTTGTGTCATGTGGTATTCAAAGAGAATCGACCACTCCCTATTCCCCTCAGCAAAATGGAATTGTAGAAAGAAAGAATAAGACTATCTTATAAATGGCTAGGACTATGATTCATGCATCTAATGTGCCTAAGTTCTTATGGGATGAAGCTATGAAAACTATTCTCTATACTTTAAATATACTACCTATTAAACCTCTTCATCAAACTACTCCTCATGAGGTACAGACAAAGAAAAAACTAGAAATTTATCACTTAAGAATATTTGGTAGTCCTGCTTCTATCTTCATTCCAAAAGAAAAAAAGGAATAAGCTTGATCCAACCTCTTTCTCTTATATTTTTGTTGGCTATGGATGTAGAACTAAAGGATTAAGAGTCTATGATCCATTCAAGCATGACATTGTTGAAAGCAAAAATGTTCAAGTCTTAGAAAGAACTTTCTCTGCTGATCCTAATGAACCCTCCTCTATTGCTATAGATATTGATAATCCTCCTACTGAAATAATGGAAAAATAAGTTCAAGAGGATGACTATACTAATCTAGATATGATGGAGATTGAGGGGGGGGGGGGGGTCATCCCAAAATGTCTTACAACCTAAGATTCCTAAATGGGCCAAAAATCTTGTTCAAAACTCTTAGCCTGATAATATTAGAAAACTAACTAGAAGTCAACATACTTATCATGCCTCTATGACCCTATATGAGGTAGAACCACATTCCTTTGAAGAATCATCTCAATATGTTAGATGGATTCAATATATGAAGGATGAATACAATACTTTAATCAAAAATGACATTTGGGAACTAGTCTCTCCTCCTTTTAAAAGAAGCATTGTAGGATCTAGGTGGTTGTTCAAAATTAAATATAAATCTCTAGGAGAGATTGAAAAATTCAAAGAAAGGATAGTAGCTCATGGTTTCAGTTAGAAACTATGAATTGAATATGTTGAGACTTTCTCTCATGTTGCTAAGATGAGCACTGTAATATTTTTTCTTACATTGGCTTCCCAATACGGTTGGGAGATTCACCAAATGGATGTCAAAAATACTTTTCTAAATGGTGACTTAAAATAAGAAATCTATATTAGTCAACCTAAAGGATTTAAAGCACATGGAAAATAACTTTATTTATGTAAGCTCAAAAAGTCTTTGCATGGTCTTAAGCAAGCTCCTAGAGCTTGGTATGCTAAAATTAACAGTTTCTTTCAAGATCTTGGTTTTTCTAACTATTGTTCTGATAATGTTTTGTTTGTTAAAGTTGAAAACAATAATATTATCATCATTTTATTTTATGTTGATGATCTCTTGATCACTAACAATTATAAAAATCTAATAGTTAAAATCAAATAAAGGTTAAAACAATGTTTTGAAATGATTGATTTAGGTTTACTAAATTATTTTCTTGGCATGATTATATTTCAAGATCATAAGTCTATTGTTGCATCTCAATCTCATTATGCTATGAATTTTCTTAGAAGATTTAACATGATTGACTATAATCCTGTTGCAATTCCTATTGAAGTTGGTGTTAAGTTAGATCCTAAACTAGCTTGTGCTAAATTTGATCCTATGCTGTATAGGTAGCTAGTTGGTAGTTTAAAAACTTTTACTAGACTTGATATCTCTTATGCAGTAGGAGTAGTTTCAATATTTATGTAAGAAACTTATGAAGATCATTGGAAAATGGCAACAAGGATTTTGAGATATATTAAAGGAACAATCAATTATGGTCTTTATTATTCTTCTTGTAATGATGCAAAATTATTTGGTTATTTTGACTCTGATCATGCTGGTGATACTGCAGATAGAAAGTATACTTATGGATATCTTTTCAAGCTTGGTGTAGGTGCCATCACTTGGAGTAGAAAAAGGAAACAAAAAGTTTCTATCTCTTCTACTGAGGTAGAGTATAGGAGTGCCATGGAAGTTGCTAAAGAAGCTATGTGGCTAAAAAGGCTGTTGGCTAAGTTGCACATGGATGTCAAAGGGAGTACTAATATTCTATGTGACAATCAATGTTTTATTTCTCTTGCAAAGAATCTAGTTCAAAATAAAAGGAAAAATAATATTGAAGTTCATATGCATTTCATTAGAGAAAAAATTATTAATGGTGATATTGATCTCCAGTTCTGTCCAACTGAAGATTAGGTTGCAGATATCTTCACAAAACTGTTGTGTTCTATCGAGTTTTGCAAGTTACGTGACTTGTTAGGCCTATCAGAGTTTCCCTTGAGGGGGAGTGTGCATGAAAATACCACCTCTTAACGGCCTATTGAAAAATTCCAATACTTACTTTATTTGTAATAAGTAAGTGTGTCACATTTTGTGAAGTTACTTGTAAATCCCAGCAAAGCTTCACTTATAGGCATGCCTTAGGTTATAAAAGGCTCCATAGTCTGATATAAGTCTTCAAATGTAAAACAATGGTCTTAAGAATTTATGTATGGGAAGATCTATGGATTTCCCTTGTTGGCATGCTACCTTGAATCATTGTTTTAAGGTCTGTAAATCCTTTTGTAGAAAAAGGTATTTCTAGCTTGTCTGATTTGTCTTCCCACTTAACATTATGGGGGACTGTTGGGGTGATAATGTCAAGTGGGAACAACCACTGTAGTATTCCCCAACATTAAATGTAAAATTTTGTTGATAAAAAGTTATTGTGAAGGTATTTCACATTAAAGAGTGAAGCGGCTCGACCGATTCACCCACCCACATTGATTTGGGTGATCCCTCTCAGGATTGGTTGTCTAGTTGTCTACAACGTATACATGTTGTACAGAATGACTTAAGGACTTAGATATTATCATAATATATAGTTGATGATCATTTTATGATCTAATAAATAAAATAGCTAAGTAGACATTGTGAATGACTGTGAACTGGAAGTGGAAGTGTTGGGTTAAACTTGTGTTGAATTCTTAATAAAGACAATGCTTTACCAGTGGAGTTTTTACTTCAGGTTTCTCTACTTAAATATGGTGTTATTTGTTTTTTCTCTTATTCATTATTTACTTTCAATATCTAGCTCATTAATCTCTACATTCACTATCTATTTCAAGTTATTCATGTGTCTAATCGACTGTATATCATAATGTATAATATTCGACTTTAATGGTGGATATGTAATCTATGGATTATTGATCCCCTGCTAAATCTAACAATAAAGACTAGTTGGGTTGCACCACCGATGTTTATAATAATATAAATAAGCCTCTAACCACACGTCATTATCTACCTATCATGTGATATTTGAATGAATGAAACTAGATTAGGTAATTGAAAAATCCTTGAAAATGCTTGAATTGAGTTTAGATCTTGATAATACTTGTAGTAGGGATGTTTAAGTGCTTACAAGTGAGGTAAGATGATCCCTAGACCTATTAGGATGCTTCAAAATTATATTTATTGTTTTTCTAATGAATGTGCATGAAATTGGTAATATTTAGGGAGCCTTGGGTACATGTTGTGCTATCTTTTACAATAGGAATTAATAAGAATACTAGGTTGTGCCAGGTTCACAAATGAGGTAAGTTTGGCTTTCTTATATAGGGTTTCAAAGGTAAATTATCATGGAAAGGCCAACCCAGAGGGAAAAAATGACCTAGTGAAGAATATGAAATTGAAATATTAGATAGAGGATATGTTAGTTCAAATTCCTATAATTCATCCAAAAATGGATTCCACAAGCCGACCAAAGTGGACATTTTTGCATAGGGATGAGAAACATGAAAACTGAAGGCTACATCATGTCAAATTGAGTTTGTATATAAAGTTTATACATTTAACTCTTGTAATTTTTCAACATATCAGTGTGTATGAATAAAAAATTAGACATGGGAGCTTAATATGTATTGACCGGGGATAACAAGATTATGTTTGTCATAAAAAGAGTGTATTACCAAAATTAGTAGTGTCAAAGAGTAAATATACAAATTTGATTTTTTATGTTTTCTCCCTTTAAATATGAAATGAAAATTACATGTTTAAAGTAAAAGATACCTAAGCGTGCATACACACATTTTCTTCACTCGAATATTTTTTTCGATTGCACCATTGTGTTGGTGTTGGCATGATCTATGATGAAATCTACAACAAAAAGTGTATTCAATTTCCACAGTAAAGAATTGAACTTAACTCAAATGTAAAATTTTCATTTGCATTGTTATGTGTAAAATTTGTCATTAAGAATCAGGGAATAGTTCAGGGGAAAATAATACCTCCTCTTTAATGGGGAGGTTCCCTTATTCAGACAAAAATTTGGAACTCTAAAATATTTATAGTATTTACAAATTAAGAAAGTTTTATAAGGATTTTGGCAACATTGATTATTTTCATGATTTCAAATAAAAAATAAGGACCAAGAGAAGAATAGTCAGAAGAATGCAGCTGTATATGCTCCTTGACAAGATGAATGAATATGGGACACATAGTTCCTTTTCAAATTTATCTATCAAGGATTCACAGTTCCTTCTGTTGAACCCTGGTCATTGGTGTTGTCATTGATATCAAGAGAAATTGATGGAAAAGGTGTGAATGGTGAAGTGAGGCTCTATAAGGTACACAAAGGTTGATTGGTAGTATCTTCTCAATAATGGTTAGATCTCACAAAGAGGTGTTTCAAAGGTGCGAGGAGTGTTTCTTAGTACCAAGCTTGTAAAGGATGGAGAAGAAGTGTAAATAAAGAGTGAGAACATGCCTTGTACAAAAAAGGACAGTTTCAGACAAAAATTGTAGGTACAGGAGTGTGTTGGTTATTTCATGAAGAATGGGTATTTCATGAAGAAAGTTTTGGTGTTCTAGATATCTCGTGATGTCTTCTACATGATCATGACGTGTTTTGAGCAAGATGTGTAAGTTTTATGTATATCCCAGAGTGAAGAAATGAGATTAACATATATTGAAGGTTTGAAATGCTTATTTTAGGATGTGTAATGGATTTTGGTGATGGTGGAGGTATTGGTATTTGAGAACTCAAGAGGATCTTTCCATCGAGTCCAAATTTGTGAAATTTGGAGCTCTTTGTAGGCATTTATGGCCATTCAAATTTTTGCAGTTTGGATGAAAAGGATTTAATTATATCTCAGGCCTATGTGACGAGGCATATCAAAGGCAGGTCAACATAAGTCAATATGCTTGTTGCATCTCCATTCCAAAAATCTGATAGACATGTGGCATGGATTAAATAAAATTTTGGGTCCGCCCAGTAATTGCAAAGAAAAGAAGCAAGTTGCAACAAAATAAAGTTGGTTTGACACTACGAAATTAGAAGATGTGTGGATCCTTCTGATTGGCCCACTTTTCACAATATGATATAAAGATGGAAAACGTATAGATTGACATTGTAAAATCTATGAAGTTACATGGAGATTCTTTATTAGATTATGTGTTGCATTGGTAAGATATAGATTAAGAATAGTTTGACATTGCAAAGGTGTGTAGCCTTCTTATTGGTTTAAGCTTTGAATTTATAAAATATTGGAATCGTAGTGGCCAATGGAGCTTAAGAAAATTGTGGCAAGTGTGAAGTGTGTAGAGATTTATCATTGAATAAAATTACACAAATGGTACGTACCAAAGACATAAGATATGACAACTGAAGGAAGAAATAGGTGGACTAAGTAGAGGGTGCCACTTGACGTTGATCTAACAACCAAAGGTGGACACATGGAAGTATTCCACCATATTTTTGAGAGATGGCTCTGGGCAGATGTGAAATACCCAGAATGAGCCATAGTTAATAGGTGTTTGAGTCCATATAAGTCTAAAAGAAAAATATAGTACACAAGTCAACATGCACACAAGGTGACATGTGGAGGAAGTGACATGGCTAATTGCAAAAACGTTGGCAATATCCATAGAAAATCAGATGGTGACACGTGTCTAGCATATGAGACTAAAGAAAAAGGGAAAAAATGAAGAGATACTATTGAAGCTTTTCATGGAATGGGAAATTCATCAAATCTCAAGATTACACCAATGAAATTACCTAAAATTTTGAAATTAACTTTTTCCTAAGGGGCATGGATGTGTTGTAAAAGGAATCAGGTTGATTCATCTAAAAAAAGGAGAAATTCATGAAAAAAAATTGTATCATTTGGGAAAGTCTGTGAGAAACAGGTCAGAGCATAATGTTGGTTGAGCTTCCAAGATTATTTGATCATGTGAAGTTGTAAGGTATAATTCAAAGTAAAGGAGCTCACAGAGAAGCTCAAGAGTCAGTCACAATGAGTAGTTAAATAAGTTCCACTTGTCAACCTAAAAACACCAAGTTTCTTTAAACCGTTGTATGTAAGAAAAATGGTCATGTGATGAGTCATTAAACATTAAATGATAGGTGTTATGTTTAGGTGTCATGCTTCTTTATTTAAGCTCAATTTTTGAGCATGTAGTTGATGTTGAATCTTGAGCGAAGGTTATTGTCGGGCTTAGTGTTTTTATCAAATGAAGAGTTGTAGCTGTTGAATATAGGCATGTTGTTGAAAAGAGTGCAGATTTGAGTTCTTATTGTGAGAAAGTGAGAAGGGTGTGAGTGTACTAAAATCATGGAGAACTAAGAAAGGATAGGAGAAAACAAGTGAGCTGAAGAAGTGATCATAATAAATTGTGGAATACAAGACATGAAAGTGATCAATTTTTTTGTAAAAATTCCAAGTTGCAGCATAACATATAGGGGGTTGAAGCCTCCTTATAAGTAGTATATTACAGAAGATCAAGTGTTGCTGGTTAAATTTGGGAGTTGAAGATTCTAGACAAGTCAAAGCTTGTCAAATACTAAGTAGCATCTCAATTAAATTTTAGAATTGTAGCTCCATGTTGAGTTGAAGATGAACCATGAAATCATTGTAACTTTATAGGAAAGGTTTCCAAGCTAGTTCTCTTGTTTTCGTTGGTTTTTATCCCAAGATGGGTTTCCCAGATTAAATCCTATCTCCTCATGTGCTTATGTGTGTTTAATTATCTCTCTATCTCTCATGGTTGAATATGCATGGTTATCACGGTTAAAGTAATTTAAATATTGCATGATTTTCCAACTTTGAGTTGCAAATTTTTTTAATAAGCATTGATTCACCCCCCCTCTCAGTGCCTAGATTTCTAACACATTCCTTGTCATTCAAGATCACCATGCCTACACAAATGAAAATAGTAATGAAAAAGATAACACAACTTTCAAATAAGAAGAGTGCAGATCTTATTCTACTCATACATGCAAAAATAAATTGAGGCTATACATGTTTGCATAATGGATTTTATCACATTAAACAATATTTAAGCCAAATCATAGTTCAATAAATTCTAATCTATGCATAAGAATACAAAGTTTCAAAATCTAGATAATGCAAATAGTACATGAAATGTAACATAACCATAAAAGTAAAAAGAACAAAGAAGAGAAAGGGCAGGGTTCTTTTACTGTATTCAAAATCAATACTTTGTACATAAAAATGTACCAACATCCAACCCATTTTACATATAAATTTAAGCCTTATATAGGAAAGGGGAAGGAGTAGCTACCCTAACTAACTAGTTTCTTTAATTAAGTGATACAAAATTAATTAAATGAGTTACATTCAAATAAAATTATATTACATATTTCCATTTACACAATAATTTAAATGAAAAAATAAAACAACGAGTAGTATCATGAGCCTGAAAAATAATGAAGTTAGGAAACAAAAGAGGTAGGAACTTTCAGCTTGAGAACATACATCCGGAACTTGGTGACCACAGCTGAAATTTTTGTCTCCCTTTGCACAATGGTGTTGGTCAAGTTTCTCATCCATTATCCAAAGGAATTATCCATATTTGAACTTGTTCCACCATAGTGAGAGAGTCCCTTTGCAACTTATACAATTACATTGTTGAGCTTTGACAATTCTTCCATATTGTCCTTATTAACAGACTCTATATTAAACAAGTTCTCCTTGATGAGAATGTTAAAATATTTTTTAATATGATAAAAAATTCCTTTCAGATGAATTGTACTTAAAAAGTTAACAACGAAGAGCCTGCAAGTCTGTAAAAATATCTGCCTTCAAATATTCTCCTTTTTGGATCACGTTCTATAAATCAGTTGAGGCTTCTTCTAAGACCTCCCTTCTCCACTCAACGTTTAAAATTTTTTTTTATAAAGATTATTTTTAGAGACATTGAATTTTTTTTAGAAAGAATAATTTTCTCATCTGTAAGGGCCATAATGCGAAGATATAGAATGAAAATCTCCCAAATTTTAATCTCCTTATTAATGTTGTCAATGTTGATTCGAGAATACTTGTTAGAGAACATACAAGGAGTCCGCGCGGGAGAGAAGGCTAGGATCAAGGGCACGGAAGGACAGGAAGAACCCATGCGTGAAAGGCAAGTTCAACAATCAGGACTTAGCCGATTTTGAGCATGACGGCCTATTTTTAGAAGATGGCGTGCAGAAAAAACCAACGATGTAGAGATGTGCATGCCATGCATTATCTATTTTTGGAGGATCGGATCAAAGTGTTTTGCATGGAGATGAGATAAGAATAGGATTGACACTTCAGTTAACTTTAAGAAGCCTATAGATAGCACACTTGCATGTATGGCTATTCCTGTGAACGACACATGGCTATTAATAGCATGCGGCCTATTTTTGGAATAGATAAGCAGTGAAGGGAAAATCCCCACCCTATATATAAGAGTGTGATGGATGTACGAAGATATAGAGATATACACATATGACTGAATTACTGTAGGAGGTCCATACGTGCATTGGTATCATTTAACATTATTGTAAGGAGCTTCTGTGCTATTAATAGATGGAAGATATTGGCTGAATCTAAGTGTCATTCCTGTGTGTAATCGAGTAGTGTATGTTATTGATTCAATCATGATTACTATTTAACGCTTGTTCTGCCATAAATATGAATGTAGCATACAATGTAGAATGATAGATTAATTATGAATATATATGTTTCTTCCTTCATCACGCTAACATCCTATTATAGTAACCATAAAGAGGGACCTGGTACCTTTGTGCGCTTAGGGTGAGTGCTTAGTTTGGGCTGAGTGATGTGTCAGCGCGTCTAGGGAGTCATCTGGTAAATTCTAGGCCACATCACTGGTTCCATTGCTGGGACCTATTTTTCAGTTGTTTTCAGGATGGTTCATGATGAAGACATACCGGTTAACTCTAGCAAGTATTAAGGAATGGATACACGATATGGAGGAAGAATATGCATGACAGTTCAGCAGTGGATCTGAGTTTAATGCATGCACTTAGGTAGAATAGAATCTATATGACAGATTATATGAGAGATTTTTCACCATCTTTCTAATAGAATTATACGAGTGGCTTACTGCTTATGCATCTCAGCAGAATTAGAGGTATCGTGCACTTGTCTAGATGTAGGAATAATTTTAGGCCCTTTATGATTCTGATTTGATTTGGACTCGCACTGTGGATACATGGTTTTATGGTGTTCTAAATAGTTATATTTTGGAATATTCAATTTCGACGTACTCTTTCTCGGAGGTAGCTGAATTCTAGTTTTTGTGGTATCCAAGAGGATTATATTTACGAGGTATCCCACTAGCAATCAAGATCTTGATGGTAACTTTGAACCTAGAGAGTAAACTGATGGCTAGCTAAAATTCACCACGCGTAAGGGTAGGAATAGGTTTGGTGAAAGATGGTAGACCTAGTGGCAGAGAGGAAGAGAGAGGAAAGGTGGCTTAAGTTTAATGTGGTGTGTGAGAAGGAGATAGAGAAGTAGTGTTACGTTGCAGAAAGTATGGTGTTGAGGAGAAATATGGCTCGTGAAGGATTTACAACTCACGTAGAAGACATTGAGCCAGAGCATCAAGAACTCCCCCATCTTGGAAAACATGACAGAGATCCCCCCTTGGCCTCACACAGAAGTGCGCTAGCAGAGACTACCTGGACTGCAGGCGCGCATCTTAATCCACTTGGTGACCTAGCCATTTCACTTGGTTTTCCAGTATCTAGTACGACAAGCAACAAGAAAGCTAATTTGGGAAGTAGAAGAACAGGAGTAAGTCAGGGAACAAGTACATCAATGGCAGGATAGATGACTTCAATGATATTCAGAGGAACATCCTTAGGCGCATCATCCGTACAGAATGTTGGATTCACCTCTGGAAGTGGATCTACCTCATAGATGGTAGGGGTTCAATATAGTACTACTGTTGGAGCATAGGGGAGTACATCTACAGGTCATATTCCCACTACAGGTGGAGGATCAAGAGGTATAGGTGGTTCTAGTTCTGGTGGATTTGGTGGTTCTGGAGGTAGGGGGAATACATGAGGTTCTGGATCAGGTGGTTAAGGTCCGCAGGAACCACATAATATTTATATGGAGATGTCTCTTCATCTCCTAGAATATAGAGGTATAGAAGATGCTACCGAACATGTGCATATGTGTGAAATCTTGTGGCACGATAAAGGGATCACGGATGATAAATGATAGGCAAGTTAATTCACCACTACATTGCGCATAAACAGCTAGTATAGGAAGTTTGACCCTGATCAAACTTGCATGGATTATGCAGCATTGAAAGAGTTTCATATCTATGAGTTTAGGCATAAGAGTATTAGTGTGCTCAAGGATATCAAGTAAGGCACTACTGAGAGTGTACGCGAGTATGATGCTCACTTTAAGACACTTCTCTTTAAGCTATCTTATGGTATTCACGCTAGCTAACATGCACAATGGTTCGTTGGAGGACTGATTACACCATTTAGAAGGGCAATGTCACATAAGACATACACTGATCTGTGAAAAGCACTAGAAGCATCTTTACGTGTTGAGGCTATTGGGAGAATTGACACTGGTGTTAGTCCATTCTTAGAGGCACAGATTGCAGCTATGGAAAAGTAGTTAGAGAAGCTATCAGTAAATTCAGCCCATGAAATGCACTCAGGAATTTGGTGTACAGATTGTGAAGTGGAAGGTCAGACCAAGGATAGTTTCCCTCACAGATATGTACACTCATTATTGTTGGATTGTGAGATTATTCATTTGAATCATGATGCTAGTCACTGTCCTTTGTTATAATGCGTGATAAGGAAGAGTTTATCTTGATTTTGCAAGATTTTCAAGTCCATGACCCATGATACTGAGTATTTTCAGTTGATTGGTCAGATCCAGGATGCTATAGACATTGGGGTATGACAGACAAGTGTAACCGATAATTCTAAGGGTAAGAATGAGCCCCAAGATCAGGATCATAGTCCAATGTGCTATGACAAGAATGAGGGGTGTTTTGAAGGAGGACTTTGAAGGGTACGTGTATATCATGGTGGATATAGAGGATGAGGCCATGGTGGAGGAAGAGGTGAGCTCCCTTATGGAAGATGTTATATGTGTGGATCTCGTAACCACTATAGGCATGAATTTCCTTAGAATATTACATGTTCTTTCTGTGGGAAGAACCATTGCTATGAAGAGTTCCCAGACTTATATGAGAAGCTAAGTAAGCAACATAAGAAAGAAAATAATCACACCGGGGATGGTTATAATCGAGCGCGTGGTAGAAGATCAGTGGATGCCCAAGATAGCTGAAGGACCTAAGGTATTGAAATTGAAGATTACTACATGTGCTGAAGTGGCACACATAAGAGAAGCATTACACCAGAATCCTACGATCAACAAGAAGGAGGTTTTACATGCAAGGTACACAGATCCTTCTCATCAGAAGGAGGTTTACTAGGATACCATGGAAGTGCTAAGGAATCTTTAGGGTGAGATAAAGTACTTAAAGGAGCAGAAGAAAACATTAGAGATAGTCCAAACTGATATCGATGATCTACGATAAGTATACAGAATGTTGCGCCAGGAGAACATCATCCCACTATTAGGAAGTTGGTTAAAGGGGAACACTCTGTGTGCAAGTTTTGAAACTGGATGACAAATCTTACATGTAAATCTTCCCCCTGATAGCATTGACTATGTCAAGGAAATTACTCTAAATTCTGTTGTGCATGGGTAGTTGTTGAGCAACATATTGATTGATATAGGTGCGGAAGTAAATGTGCTTACATTAGATGCATGGGTACAAATGGGGAGACCTCCATTGTAGTCATAATCTAATGTGTTGTTTATGGAAAAATAGACTAAGGCTACTCCCATAGGAGTTTTAAAGGATGCATCTATAGCCATATAATGGGACAAGTTCACTGGGGATTTTGAGGTATTAGCACTTGCAGAAGAAGAAAAATTTCCATCCTTATTTGGACGCCCTTGGTGTTATGAGAATGATGCTGACTTGAGATTCAATAAGGGGTGTATTAGCTTTGAGAACAAGGAGGAAAAGGTTATGATACTGTTGACAGATGGGAATTCTACACCATATGTTGAGCCTCTAAGTGAGGAGGACTTAAACCAAATTTATGTACTTGTTGTTCAGGATCCATAGGTCAATGAGCCATCAAAAGAAGGCATCCTATAGTGGGAGAATTCTCACTCCATTAGGGATACTACGAGTATTGCTTGCAAAAATTGGGCTCATGGTACATATGAATTAGTATGGCATGAAGTAAAAAGCATGGTTGCGCATAAGAATGGACTTCATTCGGTCCGACAGATAGGTAGCATAGTACCTTGGTATATAGGGGTAGAAGATCTTCCTACATTTTTGAAAGCCATGGAAACACAGTGGACAAAAAAAATTAAGAGAAGAGCTATGTTTGTATATACCTTACGTGGGATAGTAGCACGCTGGTGGGTAGTCCACAGAGATAATCTTATAAAATGGGAAAATATTGGAATCACCCTATCTATTAGGTTTGTAAGGAACAATGCAGCTACACAGATCTTCACTTATCATGGCAATCAACCTGTTCAACATCACATTCAATAGTGTGAGAGACTTTGGGCAATAGGACATGAATAATTACCAGTTTCACTCTGGGTGCATAGATTATACTCTATGCTACAAGGATGCGCATGTTCCTGGTATGTATATGCAAAACTACATCGAGAGACTAGAAATTGGAAAAAATTGACTGCAGGGATGATCTAGACATTTGACTATTTTTCTTCTCAACCTCCAATAGAAGAGGCATTAAAATTTATCAAGCGCTTAACCATGGGATATAGTGAAAAAGCAAAAGAGCATATCCAGGAATTATTTGGTGAGACAGATTCTGGAGTGCATTTTAAGAAGGAAGAAGAAATGGACTTCATACTTCTTGAATGTGCTTTCCTTGCGAAAGAGAAGGGAAAGATGGTTTACATCGTGGATGATGAGGAAATTGAAAACCTAGATATTGAACATTCACAAGGGGTGCGCGAGGTCTTGGACAATGCAGAAAAGGATACATGCACCTATCATGAACCCATGAAGACAAAGAAGGTGAATATAGGTTCAGAGGCTGAGCCTAAGGAGGCCATAATTGGAGACTAATGGTTAGACTCGGATGGTAGCAAAGATCATTGAGTTACTCAGGATTATCAGGACTTATTCCCATGAGTATATCATGAACTTAAAGGTGTGCATAAATCATTTGGGGACATGAAGATAAAGCTTAAATATGGTGCATGCCCAATTAGAAAGAGGCCTTACATAATGAATCCTAATTTGCAAGAAAAGGTAAAAGAAGAAATTGATTAAATGTTGAAATCTGGAATTATCAAACCTCTCAATGAGTCAAAATGGGTTAGCCCAATGGTGATTAGTAGAAAGAAGGATAGATGGATTAGAATATGTGTAGACTATAGGGAGTTGAATGTTACATGCATCACCGATCCATTCCCAATGCCATTCACTGAGGAAGTACTGGAAGGCATTGCAGGGCTCGAGATATACTCCTTTATAGATGGGTTTTCTGGGTATCATCAGGTTAGGATTGCTGAGGAGGATCAAGAAAAGACAACATTTACTGCTAAATGGGAATTTTTTTCCTATACTATGATGCCTTTTGGATTGAAAAATGTGCCTGCAGTATTCTCATGCATATTTTTTTATGCATTCAAATATTTTATTCACAACTTCTTACAGCTTTACCTAGATGATTGGACATTATATGGGCTTGTGAAAGATCATTGTGACAATCTGCGCTTAATGTTTGAATGGTGTAGACTATTGAGTATATCTTTAAACATCAAGAAATGCATATTTCCCACACCATTTGGAATATCATTAGGATATATAATCTTCAAGGAAGGCTTTCTTGTTGATCCAACTAAGGTTGTAGTCATTTTAGGCCTGGAAGCACCTACCATTCAAAGTGAGGGTGCACAAATTTTTAGGTCATACAAGATATTATAGAAAAATCATCAAAGGGTATGAAAAAATTGCTACCCCCCTTGGAAGATTTACTAAAGGGGAAAGGTACATTTTATTGGGGGAGAACCACAACATCACACATTTGAGATATTAAAAGAGAGACTTACTACCGCACCCATTCTATGCTTTACCTCATGCGATAAACCATTTCATGTGCACGTGGATGCCTTTGGCATGGCCATTGGCACTGTGTTAGCTCAGTCTAGAGAAGGTATTATCGATCATCTAATTTGTTTTGCTAGTAGGAAGATGAATCCTACTGAACAGAATTATACAACTATAGAGCACAAAGCTTTGTCTATGATCTATGCATTGCACAAGTTTCGACAATACTTGTTAGTAACACCATTTGTGTTTTATACAGATCACATGGAATTGAAGTACTTAGTAAACAAGCCCATCTTATAGGGGCACATATGCAAATGGGTACTCTTATTTCAAGAGTTTGATTTCATAGTTGTGGTGAAGCAAGGGAAAAGAAATTCTAGACCAGACCATTTATCTAGAATCAAATTAGGATAGGAAGCACAGACAATTAAAGAAACCATGCTAGATGCACAATTATATAGGTTATAATGTGTGCCATCAGAATTAGAAGACATTGTTTTCTTTCTATGGATTGGTATAGCACCAGAAGGAATGAAGGCATTAGAAAAGAAACAACTTGCTACATGCCTGACACCGTTTATGTTAATCAGTGGTGACCTCTACAAGTTAGGTAGAGATGAAGTATTACGTCGTTGTGTATTAGAGCATGAGCACAAGGATATTATGGAAGATTCTCATGGTGGTATTGCAGGAGGCCATTATGTAGGTGATGTAAATTCCCAAAAGATCCTATTTGTTGGATCATGGTGGGGGGCATTGTATAAAGACTGTAAATAATATTGTAAGGTGTGTGATCATTTTCAGCGCTTAGGAAAAACCAGGGAAAAGAGATGAGATGCCTTTGAGACCAATTACTAGTGCAGAACCATTTGAGAAATGGGACATTGACTTTGTAAGACCAATTTTGCCAGCTTTACGCAGGATTGGATCACACTATATCATTACTTGCATAGATTATCTCACATGGTGGGTAGAAGCAACACCTACAAAGGACTGTACAATAGCTACAATGGCTAGGTTTCTATGGGAGAATGTTCTTACAAGATATGGATGTCCTTTAAGCTTGAAAAGTGATAGGGGTACACAATTTTTGAATGAGACAATCGGGATCCTATTAGATGAGTTTATGGTTGCACACGATAAAACTACACCCTACCATCCTCAAGAAAATGGAATTGTTGAGGATTTCAACAAGATTTTGAGCTAGACTTTGAAAAACATTTGTGATGTTGGAAGAAAGGATTGGGATGACAAAGTGTGAGCTGTTCTTTGG
The DNA here is from genome assembly GCA_019776745.2 of Taxus chinensis. Classification (NCBI taxonomy): domain Eukaryota; kingdom Viridiplantae; phylum Streptophyta; class Pinopsida; order Cupressales; family Taxaceae; genus Taxus; species Taxus chinensis. Next base: position 731,683,969 of record CM034147.1, on the reverse strand, counting down.
GCATATAGAACAAATTATAAGCGATTGAAAAAAGCCACACCGTTTCAGCTGGTGTTTAGTGTGGAATCCGTTCTCCCTATAAAATTTATGTTACCTTCTTTGTGCATTATGTGCGCTGGAGGTCTAGCTGATTAACAGAATTTAGAAGAGCATATCGAGAATATGATTTAACTAGATGAGCAACGAGCCATAGAATGATGGAGTCAGAAGCAGGAAAAGGCCAGGTAGAAGGCATGGCATGATAGAAACATAAGGGATAAGAAGTTTGAGATTGGACAAATGGTACTGCTTTATGACTCTAAGTTCTTGTGCCATCTAGGAAAGCTCAAAGTACATTGGTTGGGGCCATATGTCATCACTCACATAATTGAAACATATGCTTGCTAGTTAGAAGCACTTGATGGAAAATGGCTACCCAGTTACTTTAACGGGAGTAGGCTGAAGCCATACTATAAATAAGACTTCTTGGTGTTTGTAATAAGGTAATATTTATATTTAGATTAGGTTTCCCTTATGTATTTCCTTCATTGTCACTATGCTTTGTTAATTTAGTTGTTGTTCTTGTGTAAAGCGCGCTTGCACCCATGAATCTCATTATTATGTGAAGAATGTTTATGCGCAGATGACTGCACATACCTTTAGTGTGGGGTGGTTGTAGTTATCCAAGTAAAAGACTGTGGGAATTGAAAGGTGAAAGGAATAAGCTTCTATGGGTGCACTTTAAGTCAAAAGAAGATTGCTTCTCACAAGTGACCAAGGATGGAGATGAATGAAAGGACATTATAATGCGAGGCAAGCAGAGGCCATGATAACTACCAGGAGAAGGTACAGTGAAGAGGTACTCAGGCACAAGGGCATGCACTAAAGAGAAGTCTGTCACTAGAGGGTAGGAAGGCGTGCTAGAAGGTTATAGTTGGGGTGCGAAGATGTACCATGCGGAAAGAACAAATTTGGTCAGTAAATGAAAGGATATTTGGTAGGTGAAGGAGTAATAAATGCATCAAAATTTGAAAAATTGAAAAAAAATTATATAAGGATGGGATGTAGATTATTTTTTACCATTATGACTAAGAAAATTTAAGGAAAGAGCCAATTGTGAAGAGTTGGGTGATCGGGTTAAGGTGCAAAGGGTGTGAAACCAATCGTGATGAATAGATCTGTGTGAAAAGAAGCTTGTGTCCCCGGTGGAAAAGGGTTTGAGCGAAGAAAGGAGGTAGAGAGAAGTTTGGGCATGAATTTTCCACCTAGGGCACAACTTAATCGAGCTATGGTTTGATTCGCAAAGGGAAAAAATGGCACCCAAGAAGGCATCTGCAGTAGTAGAAAAAGGAAAGAAGAAGGTGTTCATTGAGGAAGAAGAGATGGCACCTGAAAGCCATTTTTTAGAAATGCAATATCCAGAAGGAGTCATCATTGGCCTAGAGTGGGATTCACCCATCAGAAAGAGAAAATTGAGTGAATACAATCACAGGACCATGCGGAGAACAAGAAGGAGCTCGATTCCTTGCTCACTACTAGGATGAACAAGCGTACGGTCGGATGACATGCCAGTTTATGATGATGTAAGTGAGAAGCTTCTAAAGAGAAATGGGGTCTACCAAATTATATGAGCTTCTATATTTTGGGAAGTATGAGCCCTTGTATCAGTGGCTCATGAGCAGAGTGCATGAGTACTTCTTCTACTTTATAAGATGCAAAGTTAGAATATCATATGTGCTTATCTCATCAGTTACAAGTTTGAAGGCCATAGGAGAGGACATAAAGAATGATCTCACAGATAAAGTCATGATCTTGAAGACCAGATAGGAGTTGGGATACCTGAAGGGTCCATGCATGGTATGGATATAGACAAATTGAATAATTGTTCCAGTTGTGTAAGCAGCAACACACCTTGTTACAAATTTGAATGATCAGGAGTGGTGGTCACCGGTAAATACTATGTGGTTACATGTTGTGCGTAAGATGTCAGAAGGAAAAATTTACAATATTGCAGGCTATATTACAAAAAAAATAGTCAAGGAAGTGCACACAGGAGGGAAGATCAACTTTGGGGCTGTTCTACTATCAGTAATATTCATGGAAATTGGAGTACCAAACGGGCCGAAGGAAAAAGTATGGGAATACCCCATGGAGAATAAGTCACCAGCTTAAAGGTTCAGTAAGTATCTATGTAAAGGGGCCATGATAGACAACGTAAAGTAAAGGGTGGAGAAATGGTATGACAAGCTCCACCTGGCATTTGGAGAAGAGTGGTGCATCCCAAAGGACCTACCATCAGTAGTAGGGACACAAGTCTAGTTTGTTGTATATCAACATTTCTGTATCCCACACTTCCCAATGAAAGATGGAGTTTGCATCCCTTGGTGTAAATTACCTTACGCATTCACTGCAAGGTATTTCCAAGCATCTATTCATAGATTTATAGACACACGCGGACTGGTATTCAATGCAGATAAGGTAGATTGTGATTACCACATGTTGAGAAAGAAGTATGTGTATCTTGGAAGAAGTACCTTCACCGAGAGGATCATTTCAGAGGTGTTAAATATTAAGCCAATAAGTTTGGTTATAGCAGATGTAGGGGCAACATTGGTGTATCTACAGTTGAAGCCAAAGATGAAGAATAACAAATATGTGGAAGGTGAGTTTGCACTTCCACCACTACCAAAGGGAAAGCATACAATGGAGAGCATCCCAGCACCTAAGCCCAGAGAGCCAATTGAAGTGGAGGATGATGAGGAGGAGCGCAGAGATAATGGTGGTTTGGAGCATAGAGGTAGGAGACATCCTATAAATAAGGGTGAAGAAGAGCACGCCATTACACCGCCTCAACCACAAGAGGGGGATGATGATGACTTGAATGTAGTCCAAATGGAGCACATATTTAAAAAGGTGTTTAGGAGAACAAGGACCCAAGGTGCCACTCTAACCACGGTGTGCAGATCACCCCGAATCTCTCCATATAAGGAGGAAACCATGAAAAGAAGAAGGAAACTAAAGTTAGATAAGGAGGTGGAAGAGTTAGAGGAAATCACACCTAATTCTCCTACACTCCCATAGAACATAGAATAACGTGGTGAGGAATCAAAGGGTAGAGAAGAGAATGAGAAGGGACCAAAGGAGACAACTACAGAGAATTTTTAGGACATGGAGACACAAGTGCCAAATTTGGAAGCTAAAGTTCCTAAGTAGCAATGTTTTAGAAGAACAAGTGGGGAGCACATTCCACCGGTGATGGGGTATGCAGAGGATGTAGATAAAATTATCTGTGCCCACTTCTAGAGCATGATAAAATAGAAGGATTTATTAAGTTGGGAGCTAATGGATGAGAATATGGTGACTGTGCGCATTCAAAAGAAACTATCATGGTCAATGCACACCCACATGGATGAACCTGACTTTGATGCATGAAAAGAGTCATGTATTTTGAGACGCCTGAAGAAGGAACCCCAAGCTAAACACATGATGGTAAAGCCTACTTTCATGTTCGATGAGCGGGTAAGCAACGCATTAGTGAAGGTTTCTACTGAAGTGGCTAGAAGAAACATGGACAAAGCTGCAACAATCAGAGCATGGCACGAGGAGATGAAGACAAAGGATGCGGAGATAACATGGATAACACAAGAAAGGGACTTCACGCAGAAGAAGAATGAAGTATTTATCAACATCGCAGATGATATTGGGGACAAGGTCATCAGATCAAGGCCACGCTTGGAGGCCAAGATACCACAGACGTTTCCTTCAGTGATACATTATGTGGGAAAGTTTGTGAACTTGGTACTTGAAGATGAACCTCTATGCATGATAGCACCAAGGAAGTCAGAGCAAGATGTAGAATGAGAGAAAGCATCAGTGATGCAAAAAATTACATCTTATGAAGGGTTGCTGTAAGTGTTACAAGAAGTATTGAAGAAAGTAGACCGGGCCTTGAATATCTACACAGCTTTAGAGGTGCTTATCACTATAAAGACCCTAGAGGAAGATAATGAGGTTTGAAAAGCAATGAAGGATGAGACATTGGGCCACACAGAAATATTGTCAATGGTTAAGCAGAAGTGCAAGGCCCTGGCAGCAACACAAGAGCCACACAAGACTCAGCTGGAAGAGCTTGGGAAGATAATTACGTAGAATATAGATCTTTTAGAAGGAAGAATGACATCAATGTCTAGCATTGTGTTGGTTCTGTAGAATGAAAAGGGAGAGATTGCGAGGGATGAGTTGGAATCCATTGCTGTGGACATCCCAAAAAAAGCAAAATAAGCACTCACTAAATGACAGGTTTTGGAGGTCAAAATAAAGGAGGAGTATCTAGAATTGATATTGCAAAGTGATACAAAGGAGGCTATCTCATAAAAATTCTTTCTTTGTAAACATTATTTCATTGTTATTCTTTCCAATATTCTATTCCTTACTTCAATTTTTGGAGGAATACCCATTGTCGGGATGACAATGAGATTAGTGTGGGGTAATGTTGATCAGAGAATACTTGTTAGATAACACACAAGGATTCCACATGGGAGAGAAGGTCGGGATCAATGGCATGGAAGGATAGAAAGGACAGGAAGTACCCACGTGCGGAAGGAAAGTTTAGCATTCAGGACTTAGCCTATTTTGAGCATAATGACCTATTTTTAGAAGATGGCATGCGAAACACACCAACAATGTAGAGACGTGTGTACCATGCATTTTCTATTTTTTGGAGGATCGGATCAAAGCATTTTGCATGGAGATGAGCTAAGAATAGGATTGACACTTCAGTTAACTGTAAGAGGCCTATAGATAAAACACTTGCATGTATGGCTATGCCTGTGAACGATGCGTGGCTATTAATAGCATGCGGCCTATTTCTGGAATAGATAAGCGGTGAAGGGAAAGTACCCACCCTATATATAAGAGTGTGATGGATGTATGAATATATAGAGATATACACATATGACTGAATTACTATAACAGGTCCATATGCACATTGGTATCGTTTGACATTATTGTATGGAGCTTCTGTGTTATTAATAGATGGAAAATATTGGATGAATCTAAGTGTCATTCTTGTGTGTAATCGAGTAGTGTATGTTATTGATTCAATCATGATTATTTTTTAACGCTTGTTCTGTCATAGATCTGAATGTAGCATACAATGTAGAACAATAGATTAGTTATGAATCTATGTGTTTCTTCCTTCATTACACTAACATCCTATTATAACAACCTTAAAGAGGGACCTGGTACCTTTTCATGCTTCGGGTGAGTGCTCAGTCTGGGCTGAGTGATGTGCCAGCGTGTCTAGTGAGTTATCTAGTAAATTCTAGGCTACATCAGTCAATACCTTCATTGATTTTGTCTTGGGATGAAACAATGTTTTCATAGGTCTTGTAATCTTTATCATGAATTCCAATCACATGACTAGAGTTTTTTCCACCTAAGCCTCAACTTCTTTGCTAAAAGTGACATGTTTATGAATTTCTTATATTTCCTATAGATCCATACTAGCACTTGTAGGAGTTGGTGGGAGTACAAACAAAGGAGTTGGATCCAATGGGGTAATATCAGATGATAGAAAGGATTTAATGAAATTAGCCAATTCCTGCACCAATTCTTCTAACTGCTCCTGGGTTTTTTTCCTTTCTCATCTATTTCAATAACCTTAGAGATGATTTACATAAGATTTTTCACTTCACCTTCAAGGGTTTATCCGCCCAAGGAAATTATAGCTAGATTGAAACCAGATACTAAAATATCCTTCTCATTCTTGTCCTCCTTTGGTCTTGAAATCTCTAGGAATTTTTGTCCTCTACATTTAGAGACAAGAAGGGAAGTAGTATTGGATTTTTTAGCAGGAAGAGAAGTACCAAGAAGAGTAGCTAAATACATCATATTTGGGAACTTCAATCCTAAATTGATCATTTCTCTTCTTTTTGTCTAACATGGGTTGAACCAAGGTGAATGAATACCCTAATGATGTTTCCATAAGAGGCAATGCAACAATAAGTTGAGAAGTATGAGTTTGAGTAATTGAGACTACTACTGTAGAAGTCACAAGAGAAGAAGAGGGTCTTGTCACATCCAATTTAGGCCTAGAAACATTGGTTTTTCCTAAATCAGGAGTTGATACTTCAACTATATCCTCTTCCTCAACATCATGTTCTTCAATATCTTCTCCTTCTTCCTCAACTTGTTTCTTTTCACTAATATCTTCCTCACCCTTATTTTTTTGTTCAAGGACTGCTTCCCCTCCCACTTCTCATGTTTCATCTTTATCATCATCTCCATGCCTCAGTGTCTCTACCTTATTTTATCCCTCTTTATATTTATCTTTATTATCATAGAATTTGGTTTCAGAGTCTAGAGGAGAGGGAGAAGGATATTACTGAGCACGAGTAGATTTTTGTGAGGAAGATGCATCTATAGAATAAGCTTCCTTTTGAGAATCATTGAATTCTTTGACCTTATTATTCAACCAATTCCTTATCCTCAAGAGAAAAGGAGTGTTAATGTCATTTGGGTTATCTTTTTCCTTATGTGACCAACTAATGGAGGGAAGAGGAGTGTACTGAATGGGATTTGTGAATTATGCAGAGAAGAGATCTGAACCATCATAGATCATTCCTTTTGGTACTACATACAATTTAAAATCATGGAGTTACTTTAGGGTTAATCTATCATAGGATCTCTTTCTGACCTCATAATCATCCACATAGTCCTCCTAGTAGTCCTTAAATGATGGTACATGATAATATGAGAGTCGAATATTATTTTTAATAAAGTTCTTGATGTGTTCAATCAAATATTTTACAAAGAGTTGTGGATATGGGGCAAGACCCCAAAGCTTTGTGTAAAATACCCTCAATGGACCATACGATAAGAAATGAGCAAGGAATCCTATTTGCATGTGTTTAAAACTTGAAATAAGCAAGAAATCTAACAAATAGAATTAAACTCTATTCTTTGAAAGCTTGAAATAATGAACCTAAGAGGATCTAAGCAATCAATTTTGTTGTTTTACTCCATGAGGGTGAATGAATCTCACTAAATGGCTACATGGCCAAGTTTAGCTATTCCATTACTAACCTAACATGGGTGTAAGATGAAGCTATTTTAATGGTGGATGACCCAAGATCAAATGCCTTATTAGCTTGGATAATGCAAATGATCTCTTAAGATTTTTTAGGCTTGTTTTGGCTTTAGCTTATGTAAAGTTGTATCTTTGTGTGTAAAGTTGTGTCTTTGTGTGTAAAGTTGTAGTTTTAATGGGTAGGCTTAACCTTGTATTTATAACTTTTGGTTTGAAATAATTTGGAATTTGGTTGCATGTGGGACTAAATCTAAAAAAGCACTTTAGGATTACATTAGGATAAACTCGCTTTAGGCTTAGTTAAGCTTGGTTTAGGCTAGTTAACTAGGGTTTAGGCTAGTTAAAATTGATTAGCAAGTGATTAGAGACTCATTGAGAGTTGGGAGGGGTCTAGATAACCAATTGTGACTGATAGATAGCCTACAAAGCTAATAGAAGTGGTCTAGAGAGAACTAGGGAGGTTCTAAATGGTTGAAAGGAGGAATGTTTAGCTAATAAGAGAATATTAGCCAAATAAGTTGATTATAGGAGGAATGCGACTGAGAAGGTGTCGTGCATGGGCATCTGATAATGGAGTGAAGAAGGGGGAATTAATGAAGTGTCGTCAATTAGTTTAATTAGATGAAATGCTAAGTGTAAGAATATTTTAGGTGTTTACATTTGCCCCTCTTTGATGTGGCATAAGTGATGTCACTTTAAAGAAAGTAGACAAGCAGAAACAAGTAGAAATGTTCTGAAGGGATAGAATAAAAATGAGTAGAATGGAGGATGCGCCCTCGATTGTCGATGGGGTGATAGAAGAACTCGATTGACGATTGAAAAAATGAGAACAGAAGAAATAATAGTTTGAAGAAGGAGAAAAGGGATATAGAAGAAAAAGAGTATGAGGAAGGGGGGATGAGCTAACATCCATCCAATGCCTTTTAAACAACTTTATTTTTCATCATATTGCTAGTGATCTTCATCAGCGGTCCTTATTAAAAAGAATGAACAAAAGTGTAGTATGACATGAAAATCCATTTACGAACAAATGTCCATTGCTAAAAACACCAACTCCATGCAACATACAAAATGCAATGCAATACGAGAAAGTAAAAGATGCCTAACTCCATGCAACATACATAATGTAATGCAATACGAGAAAGTAAAATATTCCTAACTCCATGCAACATACATAATGCAATGCAATACGAGAAAGTAAACAAGCTAAAGTAACAGAAAAACAAGATGTAATGTTTTTGTTGTCAATCTTCAGTTCCGACCTATGCGAATTAACGACTAGGGTTAATGATGGTGCCCCAAGAAAGGATACATGCAAGGAGAATAATGGAGGACACTTAGGTCCTATGAAAAAGCAATGTGCACTACAAAATAGTACAAGGCAACTTGTTGTGCCCCAGAGTATAGATGAAGTCAGCAGTGTAGCTTTTGTTGATGGAGGTAGATCAAGATGATCCACGAGTTACGCACATGAACAGGTGAGAACCAAAGAGTGATGTTTTGTAGGATGATTTTCAATTTTTAGAAGTTTTCTGAAACATATTTGAATGTTTTAATTTTTCTAACATATTGGAATGTTTTGATTGATTTTTCTAACATATTTGAATGTTTTGATTTTTCTAAGTTTTCCAAAGCTATGTACAGGAAGATGAGGTAGCATGGATGCCCCTAGTGATAGATGGGATGTACAAGGGCAGAATGCCACATGCATGAGAAAGGTGAAGATGTAAAAATGCCCTAGTGATTAGGTGGGAGTATTCAAAGGCAAACTCTTCACAGGTAGAAGTGGGACCCAAGGCCATTATGGATAGGTTCAACATGATTCCCCCAGTGTAAATTGGCCTAAAATCACATGATAGAAAGAAAGGAGAAGATTGTTTTTGTGAAAGGGGACAAAGGTGTCTGAAAACATGGAAAAAAATTAATCCTATACACATGGATGTTCTGAACAAAGTAGAAGAATGATGTGACTAATATGAATGTAGCTTAGAAGCCTCGCGATGAAGAAGTGATTAGCCAAAGACACAAATTGTGAGACAAGATACAGACTAGAGTAAGAGTGTGAACAAGGTCCAAAAATGACACTTGGTAACATACTAATCATGTTTACTCAAAGATATATAGTGTGTGCACATGGAATTCAATTACCTCTTGAAGGGAAGATTTAATAGACAACAAGTGAAAACACCCTAGCCAATGTGTAGGAATGATTTATTTTGACAGGTGATAGGTGATTTGGATGGTGGAAGGATAGCTGTACATTGCTCCGTTGCCATCCAAGTGTCCATAGCCCCGATGAAGATGTATTTGATTCTAATCACAACATTTCTCTACTACCATTCAGATGTCCATAGCCCCGATATAGATTATTGGAAATACCCCAAGAGAGAGTAATATATCAATTTACTTTTTCTTTTAGCTTTTAGCTTTTGATTTTTTTATTGATTTTGATTCTTTTGCTTTTTGAAAACTTATTTCAGCTCTCTTGTTTGACAAGGGGTTAAGAACCACTGATGGCTTGATGGAAGGAGGTGAAAGTGATTGTGATGAAAACATTGGCTAGTGTCAACAAATATGTCCAAAATTTCTTCACAATAAGTTTATTAGATGTTGAATGTGATAGGATCTTTAAGATGTCAGTCGTTCTTTAATTTACCAAGGTGATAAAAGACTAGGGTCAAATGGATACCATATACATAAATGTCGTAAAATGCGTGCGAATAGGCTAACCACAATATCACCAAAGGGATGAAAATGGTAGGAAGAATTATAGAAGAATAGAAAGGAAGGGAAGAAATAACATCCATGTGTACGTAATACCTGATTGCAATGTTTGATCTTTGTACCTTTGATTTTTTTTGTTTTCTCATGTTTTTGGATTTTTAAATTATTTTGGATTTTTAGATTTTTGATATTTCTAGGAGGTTAGGACTAACAAATTAACTCTGCGTGGTACGATCCAACAACAATGTTTGTGACTTCCTTGATAAGGGAGACCAGGTGTGTTTGTTTATCAAGCGTAATATTTTCTCCGATCTCAATGATCGAGGTGAGATTATACTCAACAAATGACTGCGATTTATCCTGAAACATGGAATTTGTATGTGGGAGCTTGAGTTCCCTATTCATAGGTTTCTGCACTTTGCACCATACTTTATGGTTATATTGATGTGTGTTCTTGAATCGTGTTTGATTTTGAACCCTAAGATTGTTGGAGTTGTTGGGAGCTTCAGAGTTGTTTGCAGTTCTGATCTTCACTTGATAATGAACCTGTTTGGGTTTCTTATAAGCTATAGCATACTTGTTTGATCCCAAGAAGGAGAAGAAAGTGAATGTGGACGTTTATAATTGATGTGAGAAATGACCGCAAGCTTTCCAGAACCATTGATAGAAGAAATATGTGATTGATGAAAAGGATATGGTCCAAGAATTGAAGAGGATGGGCTACTAGGAGGTGAGCCACTAATAAAAGATGATGAAGGGATACCAGGATATGGCCCTAAGATGAAAGAAGTTGGGCTATGAGGACATGGTCCAAGAATAGAAGAATATGACAAAGGGTTGCTAGGGTGTGGCCTAAGTATAGATGAGGAGGAACTACCAAGAGGTATCCCATAGATAGAAGAGGATGAAGGGCTACTAGGATGCGGCCCAAGAATAGAAGGTAATGGGCTACCAAGAGGTGACCCACAAGTAGAAAATGGAGGGCTATAAGGATGTGGCCCAAGGATAGAAGAAGACGATGGGCTACTCAGCAGTGACCCAAGGTGAGATTTTGATTGAGGAATGGTGATATATAATGAATGATTGGGAAATGAGAAGATAAGCCATGGATTAATGCTAGACCCTAACATCTCATCATGCTCAGAAGAAGGTGAAGATGGAATGGTAGAAGAATCAAGTTCTATGACCTTAGGATTTTCCTCTATGTTTTGATAAAAGGAATCAACTTCTTTTCCCCAATACGCGAGCGTATCGAGTTCTAGAAAGAATCCTTTTTTACAATCCTCTAAATGGATATCATCATGTAGTTTGATTGTTTCTTCATTATGAGAGAAATCAATCAGTAGAGGTAGTTGTTCTTTGCCCATAGAAGGTTGGATTGAAGAAACAATTCTGATAAGCGGGGATGATTGATTGATAGAAGAAGATGACTCAAGAGATGATGTAGGCTTGGTGGTGGGTGTCTCATGAATGGATGATTTGGATTCAGACCTATGTCATTTTTCTAGAAGACAACGTAATGTAGGTTGGAAAGTAGGATCACATAGCCATTCGTTAAGTTGCGATGTAGGATTCAAACTAGATGATTGACTAGAGGTAACCTAAGTCATGAAACTCTTCAACATAGGAAGAGGTCATTTAGATGACTGATGAAGTAGGTCTTGCGAAGAAAGGGAGGACCATGACTCAAGAACCAAATTAGATCTTCGATCGATCGAACATGGAGTCACATGAGTCTTCAAAAGAGGAAGACGTCATTGAGGTGATTTGGAATAAAGGTCCTGTGAAGGAAGGGAGGATCGTGATTCAAGATTTGATCTAGGGGTATTCGAACAATAGTTGGGATGCAAGTATTCAGAAGAAGAGTGGGAGTTCGAATGGTAGTTTCGATCTGAATCAGAAGAAGAAGAGTGGGGGGGACTTGAATAATAATTTGGATCAGAAGAATCCAAACTATACCACTGACTATGATTTGAAGGTGGGGAACAGGGTACCTGAATGGGCCCTCTAGCACGAAGAACCAAACGAGGTTTAGTTGTAATAGGAATCTTTTGATTTGAATTGCTAAACCTAGGTTCGATATTGTTGTAAATGTGAGAAACTACGTGATAGTCAGTCATTATTGGTGTTGTTTAGGTGTGAATGCCTTATACCTAGATAGTGTGATGGAACTCCTTCAAAGGGAAGGAAGTGACATGTCGATATGGGTAGCATAATGGCAACCAACTAGACATTTCGTAATTATGGAGATGTGTGCGTGATTTTTCAAAGAAGGTCTAAGGAAAATAGACATCGTGATGATGTAATCTCAATGAGATCAAAAAGGATTTTCATAGAAAACAATTTTTTCAGATGAATGATCATAAGGAACAATCATACAAGTGAGTGTGAAACACAAAACCAATCAACAAGGAAATAAACCCTATGCAAATGTGTGTTCAAAGTGAGTTAAATGCAAAGATGACCAACACAATGTCAGTATTTATGTCAAGTTTGAAATAAACAAGGTGTAAATATTAACAAAGGGTAGATGTGACTCCCAATCAAAGGATAAAACAACGTGTTCAACAACCAATAAGGCCAAAATGTTAAAGGGCAAGGGTTTACAAATGTAAACCATGTAACCACACCAATTGGACACGTCTATCCAGCTTCATGGAGAAGACAGATATTAGTGTCAAAGTGGTATTGAAATGACACAAACACAATAAGTGACACCTTTTAAGATTTGGGATAATGTTTGAAATAAAACCAAGTCAAGGTATATTGAGGATGTGTTAAAATGTACGTAGTGTAACTGTACGATGGAAAAGTGACAAGCGAGCGTGGGAATCTACAAGTAACTCTTCCTCGCACCCAACCTCCCGAGGTCGTGTCGAGACAGCCGGTGGGGATGGAATATGTATGGGATGCAGACAAACTAGTTAGGCAATCTAACATCTTCAATACGCACTAGTGGAACTTGAAAATCTAAGGCAAGGAAGGCCCTCCTAATCTGAACTGGTGTGATAGATCGATCGGCAAGGATGACTGCTCAAAAGCTCCAATCAATATCGATCTCTGGCATGATTCGGTCTATAGGTTGTGGAATACGTGGAAAATGACGTGGGATATTTTCGTGTATGTCTCCAGATAAGGTCATATAGATGGATGGTAAATATAGTTAACTCTATGGATGATTCTCTGGCCTAGTCTAGAACTCTCTAGCTTTGTTAGCTGCTGTATCTAGTAAGGATAACTATTCGATGATGATGGGTGGAAGTGGAGTGGATCTGAATACTAGCGTGCATAGGCCAATGTCTATGTCTGATTGACTTATGGATTCGTTGGGTTGTAGGATTTGTGGATCGCAACCGTGGGGTCATAGTTGTTATGGTCCTGCTATGGTCATACGTAGAATTAGTTCCTAATCCCTAACATCCAGTAATTGTATGCTTTCTCAGCCTCAATATTCAAAACTAGTAGTTGTGCAATCTTCTCAGAATGCCTCACAGGCGTTCTTGCAACCTGAATTCGTTAGGCTAGTATCTATGTCTATGGGAATGTCTCCTGTGTCTGGCTGTGGGACTAAAGGATCACAACCAAAGGTTTTTTCTCTTTCAATCCCTTCTATAGTCATACGAATGTTGCCTAGGGTAATCTGTAGTTTGGTTGATTTGACCAAAACTTGTGTGCTTGGTCATCTTCTATGTTTAACCCGCTTAACTGGGAATTGATTTGTTGCAAGCTTACCGTTGTTCGAAAGACTTGGATCCTAAGATTTTGATCTATATCAGTTATTGCTGTGATGAGATTGGGCTAGGGCACGATTGGCTCGAATACGTATTCTCTGGGCTCCCTAGGTCCCGTGATTGTCATAAAAAAGTAACAATGTAAATTAACTACGGCAAAGTGAAATTTAACTACTTTGAATATATCTATAGCATATATGATTTCTCTATTTTTTTGTATTTTCTGACGAACTATTTGAATGAATCTAAAAGAGTAACTGTTAACATATCTAGAATTTGACAGTTAATTTAATGACGAAATTAAAAACAAACAAGATAACTGAGTGTAGCTATTTGTCTATGTAATTTGTAGAATCTATTCTAAACAATGAAATAACTTGATCTTAATCTATTTGCAAGGCTCTCGATTCTACCTCAGAAGTGAGGAGTGAATCATAGTTTCTCAAAAACTATCAATCCCCACAGCTTCCCTGGCAATATCGAGAGTATAATTGACTGAAATAAAGTGATTGGCTACTTTATTTGATATGTTACTAACTAGAACTTTGAAAGCTAGAACCTGGATTCTACAGAACAGTGGTGAATCCGATGGTGTGTGTGATCTTGTCCCCTCAGTGTAATCTCCTCGTTCCTTTGTGTTCACGTGGATTCAGAAAAGCGTGTAATGCTAGCATCAACAGAAGTAGATATTGGGACAAAGGCAGCTCAAGATATAGACCAAATACAATGCGAGTAGGAGAGAGATAGCGCAAGAGTACAGAGCTTGGCTTATGCAATTCCTAGCGGGATTTATTGCGAGTCATGCAACATGAAATGTCCAGAACCTAAAACTATCCTGTTTGAAGAACAATACCTGCAACTTTAATGGCTTCCTATTGATAAACACACTATTCTACTCCAATGGATTGGATAAAATTTCAATAGCACCTGCACAAGATGGATATGTGGCTTCCTAATAGCAAAACAACACTAACTAGGCATGCAATGAAAGAAACTAAGAACTCTAAGAAAAATGAAAACTAAATCTATTACAAAGAGAAATTTAGAGGCAAATTTGAGGGGCCATTTGCTTGAGCACAAGCCAACTATTTATAGCATTTGCATTTACCCAAGGTAAAAACCAAATAGAACTCTTAAACTATAAACAATGGACAAAACACTATTCCAGGGAACTAGAATCATAAATGCAAGCTTATGGTGGTGAAAGAAAGCTGGTAAAATGTTGAAATTACATGAGTCATGTTAAAAGAGATTTCATGGAAAACGCGTAAAGGACTGCCGCCCTGAGCAGGGCGGTAGCTTATCAGGACCGCCGCCCTGTTCAGGGCGGCGGTCATGAGACCGCTGCCCAGACAGGGCGGCGGTTTCGTCACTGAAGAGAAAAAGGCCAAGAAAAGAGGGGAAAGGGGAAAAATAAAGTGCACAGGGGCTAAACGGGGCATGCGGGATGTTAACGCACACTTGGAGATCTTTTTTGGATCCCGAACACCTTGCGAGGAGACCTGTATCATCATTGGGGCACCTGTCATGTTGTTCTGGCAGTACAGTACCTTATAATTTTGGACAGTGGTTACTCCTGGCATTCCTATGGTGGCCAAGAGGATAGTACGTGCCAGAGGGAGAGCTGTGCCTCATGCACCATTGCTCTAGATTTTCGCGGGTCCTGCCCATAGCAGTGATGACCCTATTGAGGTAGACTCCGAGTCTAAGGAGTTTACAGGGGGAGAGACAGAGGAGGACACCAAGGAGGAAAGTGATCCTGAGTGGCATGACACTCAGGATATCATGCAGGCAGAGAGGGCTGAGCAGTTTGCAGAGAGAGTGACTCTGGTTTCAGAGGAACCACTCTCCCAGGGCCATGGGGGGGAGGATGAGTCCGTTGCGGGGTGATACGTTGCTCCAACCACAAGAGCAGCCCCTCAGTCGGCAGTGGCCTCCGTGGAAGGTACTGATCCCATAGATTCATCCTAGAGGTCCGAGTGAGTCACCCTCTCTCCTTTTAATGTTTGTTTTTAGTTAGAATATCCTTAGTTACTATCTCTCCTTTTATTTTATCTTGTATTTCTAATCTCTTGTTTGGTTTCTAATTTGTTTTCTCCTTTGTTTGCAGAGACTACCGATGAGTGGCGGGACTTGATTCGCAGGGTATGTACTGATACCCTGATGATCCCCATGGAGAGGACCCACACAGATATGTTTGTAGATGCTGGGGAGCCTTCAGCAGCTGGTAGGCACACTGACGTCTTTGCCCCAGTCTGGTATGTGGCCAGGATGGTATCGAATCTCTGCACGGAGTTAGCAAGGTATAGGACGGCTGAGTGCTTGATGAGGAGCCACTCTCGTGGTGAGACTGTGGCTACCCTTTGGATCCTGAGCCTTCCATGCACTCAGAGTGCCGGCGTAGCCAGAGTCCTAGGCATGGGCGTGCGCCATCAGAGGGGTATTGTAGGGATTGAGAAGCCTGATGGCTCTCCTAGATGTTGTATGATACATTATTTTGTATACCCTGGGATCTCTGAGCGTTTTGACCATGCTTAGAGCATGATGGCATTGTATATATGATTATATATATATATATATATATATATATATATTTATATATATATTTGTTCTAGATATATATATTCTTTGGATCGAACCTTTGGCATTTATGGCTTTTCTTCTTTTCTAGTTTCCTCATGTAGATTATGATGTTTATACTTGTATGCTCTTTTTAAAATGTATGCAATGGAGAACAAATGATGCAAGTGTTTATTTTCCTTTTGTATTTCATGATGCTGATATATGATAATGTAGATATAATGTGATTTTGAATCTTAGTTTCTGTAAGTAATTTTAGATACTTCATATTTGTTTTGGAAAAGTGATGAAGATAACTGATATGATGAGCAGATAAACCTGCCCCTACCCCAACTCCATGCAACTAGTAAGATGCGAGGGCTCATCACCGAGAGTTGGGAAGGGTGCAAGTTAGGAGATGTGTTGAAATGATATTGATGAAAGACAGACAAAGCTTTGGCGGAACCAAATTAGGATACCACAAGCCCACTCCACTCGAGTGACTTCATAGTTTTGGATGCAACTTGCTTTGCGGTTTATCCAGACTTAGATCCTTAGATGGCCACATGGTAGAAAAAATCTGGGTTTTTAGGATTTTGAACTCTTTTGGAATTTTGGACATCTGATTCATTTGTTTTTGACTCAAAGACTTTGAGATTTGAATTGTTTTCTTATGACCTTTTGCATTTATTTGTTAAGAGGATCCCCTACACTTTTTCCCACGCTACTATCACCGTGGGCAAAGCATAGGCGAGTAAGGGCATTTCCATCCTTTCCCAACCCTATGTCACTAGTAAGAGACGCAAGCTCATCACCAAAGGTTGGTGGGGTAAGGAAATGTGTAAAATTAAATTTTTTTGTTTTGATTAATATTTGACTTGTTTTCTTGAGTAAAATGTCAGTATGTGCTTATTTCCAAAGAGATATACATATGGGATAGATGTGACACCATGAAGCTTCTATAACAGACCATAGGCAAGACACCTATCCTAAGAAGAAACCAAAAGTGAGAACAAGCCCGCAAATCTTGGTATGGTTACCGTTTAAGACTTTGTCATATTTAGCTTTATTTGATGACATGATTCCGAGATAATTTGATGATATCATGAAAATGGAGAGGTATTGTTAGTGCAAAATCACAACACCCCTAGATGTTGATCAGGTTCTAAATGATGTCTTAGGCATCCAGTGTGATTGCACAACATAGAAACCTCTCTCCAAGTGTGGGACTTGTGAAACTGAGAGAGGAATCTTTAGATTAGAGGCTAGTTCCTCAAACTCCTCTGATTTAGATCTATATTTGCACAACTACAGAGGTTCAGATCCTACTCCTACTCTTAATTGCAAGGAGACAGGGATAGAAATGCAAAAATTAAAACTAACTAAAGATGGTGATGCACCAAAAGAAGTGGTGAAACATTTTGTCATGCAAATAGACACAAATCAAAGATTGCGACATAAAACATACACAGGCTGATAAGATATAACTTAGGATCTGAAATGAAGCAAATAATACAAACAAAGGATTGAAACCCATTCACAAAGCTTGCATTATCATTTCCAATGTCAAAACCACTGCATTACAACCTCAAAGAGGTAGAAAAACTATTACAATCTTTGAAGAGGTCTGATTCTTGAAACAATCACTTGCTGGAGGTGAAAGAAGAAGTTTTCTTTGCCAAAAAGTGTTCCCCCCTGAAGAAATGAACCAAATCTGGCTTTTACATTGCATGGGTCGAGCCCAGGAGAGAGAAAACGTACAAAACGTGGGAGCCCATTCCTCATTGACTGCAAATGCATTAAATCAGCATGGAGGACCTTACAAACCCATACCCTATCATTTTTGACCAAATTGGAGGAGAATACGACCCATTTTGTATTAAATTTGGTCGCTGAAATGTCATTTATGGCCATGGACGCGTGGCAGAGCTGTTTTTGAATTTTCTCTCTTAAAAATGAACTAAAATTCAATATTGACCATGGAATCCTGTAGAGAATTTCATAACCTTTCCAATGATATAAAGAATGTGCAAATCTGAGCTTTGGATCAAAAGATATGAAGGTCTGAAGTTTTAGGGCAAAACGGCCCAAAAAACGGATGTCGGGCAAAAAATTTTAAATTTTGACCTTTTTACATTTTGGAAATTTTTTTTAAAATTTTCTGCGCTCCGCCGGTTGGATGCCACGTGTCAGGTGCTGATTCACTGAGCAATTCTCTCTCCTCCATCTTTCCGCGCGCTTTCCTTTGAAATTTCGACCTTTTTAACTCTTTGGAAAATTTTCCATTTTTTTTTCCCGTGCCCCGCCACTTGGGACACGTGGCACGCTTTGGTTGGTTGACAAGGGTGCGGGGGCATCTTTTACCTTTTAGTTTTTTGGCCAAAACTTTTGCCAAATTCTCCAAATCCTCCCCGAGCTCCGCACTCCCCTTCTCCTTAGGACACGCGTCCTCTTTTTATTGGCTCGGGTCAACGCTCCAACTCGCTCCCTTTAAAAAACTCGGCCAAAAACACTTAGTCGAAATTTTTTCATTGCGCCTCCCCTTGTGACACGTGTCACATTCTGATTCGTTGGTGGATTTTCTGAGTCTTTTTTTCCCTCACGTACTTTTGGCCCGGATGTCCCAAACCGTCTGGGACAAATTTCTCTGATCTGCCCGATTCAGGATTCCCTATCCCTCTTTGAGGCGAAGACATGTGGCACATTTCCATTCGCTATCGGCTCTTTCAGCTCTCAGTGTCCCTCACGTACTCTTGGCCTAGATGTCCCAAATGAAAGTCCTTTGTTTCGGCCGAACCGGCCAGTTTGCATCCTCCGCGTACTTTTGGCCCAGCTGTCCCGGACTGTCTGGGACAAATTTCTCCGGCCCACCCGAAATGGACTGTCTTTCGGCTTTTCAACCGGTTCGCGTACTTTTGGCCCGGATGTCCCAAACAAAAATTGGTGATTTTTTCCACTTTTGGCCGGTTCGCCCTTTCGTTTCCCGACTGTCCCAGACTGCCTGGACTAGGACTTAGCCAATTTTCATGATTTTTTCTGGCCCCCCAAGATCTGATGCATGTTATCAAAATTACCCTGAGGGGGTGAATTTTGGATAACATGTATGATTAGAAAGTTTATGCCAACAACATCATGAGCTTGTAATGAATTGCTTTGAGAACAAAATTCCTTGATCACAATTTGTGTATGAAACAAGCAGACAAAATGATCTTAATCTATATGAAGATGCAATGTAAATATGAATATAAATAGTGCTAGTTGCTTACGTGTAGAACCACTTGAGGTGTAGGGAATTGACCGTTTCACCAAATTCCTCACCTTCCAGCGTACATAAGAGGTATGCACCATTTCCATAGTCCTTCATGACTCGGTATGGGCCCAACCATTTAGGCCGGAATTTCCTTCCTTCACCGGTCTTCTTGTCGATCCGGCTGTCTAGCCTTAGAACTAGATCACCTTCATATATGTCACTTTCATAGACTTTCTTGTTGTACTGTCGGCACATCCAGTCAACATAGGCTCTGTGTCATTGTTCAGCATCTAACCTAGCTTCATCTAGGCTTTCTAATTGGGAGAGACGTGCTTCCCTATAAGCGTCTTCATCCAGAATCCCTTGTAATGAAATACAGAGACTGGGTATTTCAACCTCAAGTGGGAGAATTGCCTCTGCCCCGAATACTAGTGAGAAAGGAGTTGCTCCCGTTGGTATTCTTATTGAGGTTCGGTGGGCCCATAAGGCCGGATACAACTTCAAGTGCCAATCTCGTTTGTTTTCCTTTACCATTTTAAGGAGAATGGCCTTTAGTGTTTTATTCGTCGCTTCAGCCTGTCCGTTGGCTTGAGGGTAATACAAGGAAGCCATATGATGGCTTATTTTTAATTTATTGCACAATTCACAAATTTCATCATTCTTTAAAGAAGTCCCATTATCTGAGATAATGACTTACGAGACACCGTACCTGCAAATGATTTGGTTCAAAATGAATTTGGCGATTATAGAACCTGGTACAGTAGTAAGAGGCATAGCGTCTACCCACTTGGTGAAATATTCGGTGGCCGTGATTATAAAATTATGGCCATCTGTAGACGAGGGAGAGAATTTCCCTATCAAATCTAGGCCCCGCGTCGAAAAGGGCCATGGAGTAGCAATCGGTTGTAGAGCTTGCGCTGGCATGTGGATCTCATGGGAGAACTCTTGGCACTTATGACACTTGCGTACAAATTCTACTGCGTCATGTTCTAGAGTGGGCCATAAATAGCCCATTCGATGTATCTTACGAGCGGTGGCATGGCCACCAAATTTTCCTCCACACATTCTGGAGATTCGTGGAGAATCTTCTTGGATTCTTCTATGTAGACACGTCTTAGGAGCATTCCATCGAACGCTTTTCGATAGAGCACTTGCTCTATAATGATGTATTTAGCAGCAATAATGCATAACCGCCTTCTTTGTTGTGGTGTAGCTCCTTCTAGATATGTGTGGTCCATGATATAATTAATGATATCAGTGTACCAGGGACACTCAGAGATAGGATGTCTGGTTTCAATGTAGTATACGCACTCATTGGGAAAGTCTAGATTTACTAGATCGCCTCCGTCTAATGGGTTATCAGCTAACCAATACACGATGATTTGTCCTTTAATTGACTTCTGATTTACAAATGTTAATTTGAATTCCCCCATCAAGGTTATAAAATGTCCAGCCTTTTTAGACAAGGACCCTTGTTCGAGGAAAGTTCATAAATGGTCCATTTTTACCATGACCCTTGTTTCTTGATTCAGCAGATAGTGTCTTAAGCATTTGGTTGCAAAGACTATGGTGAGGCATTCTCATTTTGCTTGTGTATAACGTGTTTCATAGTCGAGCAGTGTTCAGCTAAGGAAATAAATCACACGTTCTCTCTTGTCATCGTCTTCTTGGGCCAACATACAGGCTAGCGAGACATTGGTAGCTCGTGAGTATAAAATTAACGGGTGATCTAGCTTAGGTGGCATTAGCATAGGTGGTGACAACAAGAAACGCTCAACTGTGTCAAAAGCTTCATTGAAATCTTTAGTCTAATCAATGCTATGATATTTCTTGAGTAGATTGTTGATTGGATGGATGGTGAAACTTAAGTCCGGGATGAATCTTCGGATTGCACCAAGTTTTCTGAGAAATGAATTGATTCCAGATTCATTCAAAGGTGGGACCATTTCGAGGACAGCCCAAATTTTGGTTGGATCAACATCTATCCCTCGTGACGATATGATGTAACCTAGGAGCTTTCCTCCTGTTACACCAAAGATGCATTTCTCTGGATTTAGTGTGACTCCGTATTCTATTAGATGTGAAAGAATGACGCAGAGCACCTCCAGGTGGTCACAGCGCTTCTTGGCCTTAGCCAACAAGTCATCTACGTAGGATTCCACGATCTTATGAATTAGATCGTGAAATATATATGTCATAGCTCGCTGGTATGTAGCGCCAGCATTCTTGAGACCGAATGGCATAACAGCGTAGCAGTAGGTTCCCCAAGGAGTTATAAATGTGGTTTTAGCTTGGTCTTGTTCAGATATTCTAATTTGATTGTATCCCGAGAATCCATCCATGAGAGACAAAAGTTCAAACCCAACTGTTGCATCAACAATGACATCTATGGATGGTAATGGGAAGTCATCCTTAGGACATGCTTTGTTAATGTCTTGCAAATCTATGCAGATGTGTATCTTCCCATTCTTCTTGAGAATGGGAACGATATTAGATACCCATTGAGAGTAATCAACTAGTTTGATAAATCCTACTTGGAGGAGTTTTATTACCTCCTCTTTCACCATGAAAGCTACCTTGGGTTTCATGGGTCTTGATTTTTGTTTAATTGGTTTTGCATCAGATTCAGTGACGAGGTTGTGCACTGCAATGTGGGGTGCAACGCCTATCATTTCCTTATAATTAAATGCAAAAGCCTTCTGATGTTCCTTGAGGATTCGAGTGTGTATTTCTACTTCTTCTGGAGTTAACGAGGATCCTAACTTCAATATCCTTGGTTCATCTTCCGTTCCGATGTTAACATCAATTGTTTCTTCGATTAAAGAGGCATTACCTTCTTCAAACTCAGGTGGGGCTGGAGGTAAATCCAAATCGTCCCTATTTTCTACTGTGTATACGCTAGGCTCCATTTCCGAGGGAAGATCCATCATGGGATTTCCGAAGTAGGAAGACGAATGTGGGATTAAGGACAAATCTATCATATGATAGGAGAGATGTAGTGCCGCATAGGTGTTTAAGTAATTCAGAGTGGCCATATCACTATCAATGTGGTCTAGGATAGTAGATTCATTTCCGTTTAAAAGAGAATTTGTCATTGTTTTTATCAATGGTTCATCACGAAGGGATACCATGAAACAGGTATCCTCTAACTTACTGTTTGGAGTAAAGCGTGATGCCGAGGTTGCTATAGAATCATGCGAGAAGATTGTGTTCTCGCGGGATTGTTTCAATTGATATGAAGTCAAACTCCTTGCTTAAATCTAATATAGTTGTTTTGTAAAGCTGTAAGTGCTCGGCTTTGGTTTCATATACCTCAGAGACTTGGTTTGCTACCAATTGTGAGTCTCCTAACACCCTGATGTTATTAACACCGATCCTTTTGGCTAAAATGAGGCCAAGGAGGAGGGCTTCGTACTCAGCACCGTTGTTTGTACATTCAAAATTTACTTTGAAGGTGAAAGGTAAGACTTTTCCTTCAGGGGAAGTAAAGATTACACCTGCTCCCACTCCGTAACAGACATCTAGCTCCATCAAAATGGAGTGTCCAATATTTAGCTAGGAATATGGATGCTGGATGTCTGTTGTGTTTTTGCATTCTACTTCCACCATACAGAGATCCTCTGCTAGAAGAGAGCCAATGCCTAGGGAACATCCCATGCCTGTAGAGTCAAATGGTAAGAACATTGGTAGATCTTGTTCTAGTAATTCAACGATTTTTGCAGTAGTTCCTAATGATACTATTTCTACGGTGTTAGCCTCATCTTTGGGGGTTGGGGTTGCCTTGGCTGGGCTTATAGTCTTCAAGATCTGTCGTAGGTATTAACTTTTCTTTTGGTTTTGCGTCAGTAGGTTTATTAAGTTGGTTTGTTGGGAGTTCAAACTCCGAGTGCATGCCTGGTCTTTTCTTTAAGTCAGCTAGGTGTACATCGAATGGTTTTGGATCACCTTTGGCCACAAATATCTTTCCTAAGTGTAAAAACCTTACTTCTTGAAATAGTGTAGAAGGGATTGCCTTCATGCAGTGTATCCATGGTTGGCCGAGGATCATATTATAGTTAGTTTCCCGATCTATAATATAAAACTCAGTCAAGATGGTTTTGGGTCCTAAGGTGACCGGTAATATTATAGTTCCAACCGAGGTGGCTTTAAGGCTATCATAGCCCCTTAGTGTGTTTCGAGTTGTGGAACAATTGGTTTCTCCATACCCTAGCTTTTGAAGGAAAGAGAAGGGAACTATGTTAACTGCCACCCCATCGTCAACCATTACTCGTTTCACGTAGTTATTATAAACCCATACTTGTAAGTGTAAGGCTGGATCACCTCGGCGTGCGATCTCAGCATCTGTCGGCATTTTGTTTATCTCGAATATGAATTCAACATCCCTATCTGCCTGCCCTGGAGGATGAACATCGAAGTCTATATGATTTACCTGTGTTTCAGGAGGTGGAGTGATGTTAATTAAATGACCTAAACCTAATGCTTCTAAAAGAGCAGCCCTGTGGGCAGGAGAGTTCTTTAGTAAGTCTAAAAATGAAATGTGCGAGAAGGTTTTTGTTAGGTCATTAATTAAATCATAGGCACCCACAGGCTTTGCTACTATTTGTTGGATGTTATCCGCCTCCGGCAGGTGGCTTGGACTTGGCTGAGAGAAATACTCTCGTGTCCTTGTTACAGCTTCGATGGGTAGTTCGGCGTCTAACTCCACTAAACTGACTACCTTAGGTCGTGGCTGACTTCCCATTTGTGGCGCAACTGATGGATTTAGTGAAGTCGAGGCTTCATGATCATTGTTTCCTGTCATTACACCCTTGTTTGTCCCAGTTAGATTTAGCCTGTTGTTATCATGATTTGGGAGTGGATCATTAAAGATCTTCAGGGGTGCGTTTTGAGGGGAAACTACCCCTGGAAAAGTATTTGATGTTGGTGATGTAGGATCTGCCAAGAACATATCCATGAAAAGTTGTCTTTGTTCATCTGGCAAGCGTTGCATGAATTTGTTGTAGTCACAACACGTTCTAGTGTCATGGCCCTCGAATTTTGTGGAAACCACAATACGAATTAGGATTGTAATTCCTATTTTGTTGGTTTGGTGCGTATTGTGGTCCAAAATTTTGATCAAACCGTTGTCTACTAGGATTAAAATTTTGCGTTTGTTGTCTTTGGTTTGAATTCTGGTTTTGGTATCTAGTTGAATTTTGGCTCAAACCCTGTGTGGGGTTTTGCCGTTGTTGTTGTTTGTTGTGGATGGTTAAAATCCACTGTATTGATTGTTGGGGTAAATTTGTTGTTTCGTTGGTTGTTTATTTGTGATGGAGTATTGACGATATTTACTTTCTTAGGCTGGTCGGTTACTCCATCTGTTGTTACACCCCAATTTTTATTAAGGATTTTAGGTCCTTGATTGACGTTCGTGGTAGTAGGATAAGTTGTAGTGTTCTAGGTTGGAGGTGACTAACCTCCCATTTGCTCCATATGTTTTGCGACCACTATCAATTGCCGCTTGATCTATTCGAAGAGCACTCTCAAGTACTTCATCGTAAGTTCTTAATGGGAACTTCTGGACTTCTTCCTTCACTTCTCTGCTAAGAGAATGAAGGAATAAATCACATAGTTCCATTTGATCCATGTTTGGAGCACTTGCCGAAGAATAAAGAACTGTACACCACCTTTGGATGAAATGGGTGATAGATTCATTATGTTCTTGTTTAATGTGTAAGAACTCCCTGATTCCTGTCCTTAATAGTTTATTCATGTCAAAGGCCTTGATGAAATCTGACACGAGTTGTTTGAACGAATGGATGGAAGCCTCAGGTATTCTATAATACCAATCGAGAGCGATGCCTTCCAAGGTTTTTGGGAATATCTTAGCAACAACCCCATCCCATGGGAGTAGTTCTCGAATGGCCATAGCGTAAGCTTTGATATGTGCATTTGGATCTCCCTCACCTTTGTATTTGGGAAAATTGGGAAGAGGTCTTGGAAGCATGACACTTCGTATGGTGAAATCTAAGGGCTCTTTCAAGTATTCTGAATATGTCCCTATCGCATAGGTTTCGACCATTGATGGTGCCTGCTGAGGGAGCAGAGGTGGAATGGGTTGTTGATGTGGCAGTTGCATATGCATTGGTAGGGGCATAAGGGAACACCTGTGTTTGAGAAAACATGCCGGGAGAGGAGAACATATCCCCTTGTGGTGATTTGGAGTACATGTTTAAGTATGATGGGGTACTGTCCAGGAATGGATTGTTTTGTACTAGACCGGGAGGAACAATGTTAGAGATGGTGGGTCTAGTTGGCGTTTGTTGTGAATACTGAGGAGTCATGCCTAATGTTCCTATTCCTGTGAGAAGGTCTACTTGGCTAGGATGATGTGGAGGATTGGAACTTCCTGCCTGCATAAATTGTGAATTTTGGCTTGCTTGGGCAAGTTCTAATCCTCTAACCTTTTCTACTAGAGTTGAAATGACTTCATTTGGTGAAGTCACGGTGTTTTTCCGTAGTGGCATTTGTTGTATACCATGGTGTTGTATAGGCATGTGATATCCCGCTATGAACTGATCGCTGCCCTGCCAAGTTTCCCCGAGGGCATTTCCCATATGTAGTGGGATGGAAGTATTTTCTTGAAAAGAGACCTCAGGTTGTGTTTGTAAACCTCCTATAGGTGGGTACATACTTCGAGAACGTTGGTCGTTCCTGGCATAACGTACCGAATATTCATCGTCTAAACCTCGGTATGAGTATGATTGTCTACTAATTTGTGGTCTAAGCAGCATCTGAGGAGATGAACCAGATTCTTTAGTGAACATCATGTTATTCGAGCCCGAAGGCTCTGTTTGTTGCGTTTGAGCGAGCTGATCTAACTCCTCAGTTTGAAATGATGAGTTATATCTGATTCTTGGAGTTTGTGTTGACAACTGGTTAGTTGAGTAGTTGTCACCCCATACTGAGAGTGAGGGTGATGATTGTCTATTTTGTTGGGCGTAGTAAGCCTCAAGGCCCAAGAGGGGCCTGCCATATGCATCGAATCCTGACATATTCAGGGGGTATATGAATA
This sequence comes from Taxus chinensis, assembly GCA_019776745.2. Classification (NCBI taxonomy): domain Eukaryota; kingdom Viridiplantae; phylum Streptophyta; class Pinopsida; order Cupressales; family Taxaceae; genus Taxus; species Taxus chinensis. The sequence continues at coordinate 731,657,582 of CM034147.1, read as the reverse complement.
CCCATAGAATAATGGGAAGGAGCGAAGGTGATGGTGAAAGCTAATGAGGCGAAAAAGATGAAAAGTATACTAATTTGGAAGAACATGTAATAATATGACTCCGAACTAGAAAGTAGGAAGTTCACGTCGGGTTCACCAATTTTGTACAATGGAAAAGTGACTAGCGAGCGTGGGAATCTAAAAGCAACTCTTCCTCGCACCCGACCTCCTGAGGTCATGCCGAGACAGCCGGTGGGGATGGAATATGTATGGGATGCAGAAAAACTAGTTAGGCAATCTAATGTCTTCAATACGCACTAGTGGAATTTATGAATCTAAGGCAAAGAAGGCCCTTCTAACCTGAACTGGTGTGATAGATCGATCGACAAGGATGACTACTCGAAGGCTCCAATCAATATCGAGCTCTGGCGTGATTCGATCTATGGGTTGTGGAATACGTGGAAAATGACCTGGGATAGTTTCGTGTATGTCTCTAGATAAGGTCATATGGTGGATGGTAAATATAGTCGACTCTATGGACGATTCTCTGGCCTAGTCCAGAACTCTCTAGCTTTGTTAGCTGCTGTATCTAGTAAGGATAACTGTTCGATGATGATGGGTGGAAGTGGAGTGGATCTGAATACTAGTGTGCGTAGGCCAATGTCTATGTCTGATTGACTTACAGATTCGTTGGGTTACGGGATTTGTGGATCGCAACCGTGGACTCGTAGTTGTTGTGGTCCTGCTATGGTCATGTGTATTATTAGTTCCTAATCCCTAACACCCAGTAATCGTATGCTTTCTTAGCCTCTATATTCAAAACTAGTAGCTGTGTGATCTTCTCAGAATGCCTCACAGGTGTTCTTGCAACCTGAATTCTTAGGCTAGTATCTATGTCTGTGAGAATGTCTCCTGCATCTGGCTGTGGGACTAAAGGATCGCAACCAAAGGTTTGTCTCTCTTTCAAGCCCTTCTACAGTCATATGGATGTTACCTAGGGTAATCTGTAGTTTGGTTGATTCGACCAAAACGTGTGTGCTTGGTCGTCCTCTATGTTTAACCCGCTCAACTGGGAATGGATTTGTTGCAAGCTTACCGTTGTTCGGAAGACTTGAATCCTAAGATTCTGATCTATATCAGTTATTGCTATGATGAGATTGGGCTGGGGCACGATTGGCTCGAATATGTATTCCCTGGGCTCCCTAGGTCCCGTAATTGTCATACAAAAGCAACAATGTAAATTAACTACGACAAAGTGAAATTTAACTATTTTGATTATATCTATAGCATATATGATTTCTCTATTTTTTTGTATTTTCTGATGAACTATTCGAATGAATTTAGCAACTAATTTAATACATCTAGAAATTGACAGCTAAGATAACAATTTAAAAAAAAGAAAGATAGACCGAGTATAGCTATTTGTCTGTGTAATTTGTAGATCTACTCTAAACAATGAAATAACTGATCTAATCTATTTACAAGACTCTCGATCCTACCTCAGAAGTGAGGAATGAATCATAGTCTCTCAGAAACTATCAATCCCCACAACTTCCCTGGCAATATCGAAAGTAAAATTAACTGAAATAAAGTGATTGGCTACTTTATTTGATATGTTTCTAACTAGAACTTTGAAAGCTAGAACCTGGATTCTGCAGAACAGTGGCGAATCCAATGGTGTGTGTGATCTTGTCCCCTCAGTGTGATCTCCTCATTCCTTCGTGTTCACGTGGATCCAGAAAAGTGTGTAATGCTAGCATCAATAGAAGTAGATATTGGGACGTAGGCAGCTCAAGATATAGATGGAATACAATGCGAGTAGGAGAGGGATAGCGCAAGAGTACAGAGCTTGGCTTATGTAATTCCTAGCGGGATTTATTGCGAGTCATGCAACATGAAACATCCAGAACCTGAAACTATCCTATTTGAGGAGAAAAACCTGCAACTTTAATGGCTTCCTATTGATAAACAGACTATCCTATTCCAATGGATTGGATGAAATAACAGCAACACTTGCACAAGATGGATATGTGGCTTACTAACAGTAAAACAATGCTAACTAAGCATGCAATGAAAGAAACTAAGCATTCTAAGCAAAATGAAAACTAAATCTATTGCAAAGAGAAATCAGAGGAAAATTTGAGGGGCCATTTGCTTGAGCACAAGCCATCTATTTATAGCATTTGCATTTACCCAAGGTAAAAACCAAATAGAACTCTTAAACTATAAACAATGGCAAAACACTATTCCAGGGAACCAGAATCATAAATGCAAGCTTATGGCGGTGAAAGAAAGCTGGTAAAACGTTGAAATTATATGAGTCGTGTTAAAAGAGCTTTCTGGAAAATGCGTAAAGGACCGCTGCCCTGAGCAAGGGTGGCAGTCACAGGACCGCTGCCCTGTTCAGGGCTGTGGTCATGAGACCGCCGCCTAGTCAGGGTGGCAGTTTTGTTACTGAAGAGAAAAAGGCCAAGAAAAGAGAGGAAAAGGGAAAAATAAAGCACGCGGGGGCTAAGCGGGGTATGCGGGATGTTAACGCACACTTGGAGATCTTTTCCAGATCCCGAACACCTTGCGAGGAGACCCTGTATCATCATTAGGGCACCTATCACGTTGTTGTGGTAGTATAGTACCTTACAATTTTGGGTACGTACAGTAACGCCACAATGTGGATACTTAGATCACGTTTATGAAAAACATGAAATAAGTATCTTAATTGTGTTGAGACAATGCAAACAAGGTAAAACATCGAAGGGAAGATAAAATGATGACTCAATTTGAAGTATGATGATGATCTTGAAATCAAGATCAAGTGGCCATCAAATATATAAGGACGCATCCACACACTTTAGACGTTTAACAACTTAGCCGCAAACATGGATGAGCGTAAATGGACAAAAAAGTGGTGAACACTATCTATGACAACACTCCCAAAAGATGCCTTCTATTGCCCCATATGGGCAACAAGAATGCAAAGCTGTAGATAAAAATATGACAAATAAACTAAGCGCCACTTGGGCAGAGCTTCGCCTTGTCTGAAGGTGAGAAAGAAGCTAAGTTACGTGAAACGTCGTCTAATTTCTGTGATGAAGGGAACTTAGATCAAACTCACAAGGGTTCTTTTCCTTGTTTGAAAAACAAGGTTTAGATTCTAGATGAGTTGTCACTTTGTGATGGCCAAGATGCAATAAAGTACTAGCAAAGTGTGCCTCAAGACAAAATGGTCTCCTTAATAAGATCTCTCAACTAGGTGTTACAAAGTCATCTAAGAGTGGGCATGATTTACCCAAAAAGTCACACTGACTAATTTGGGAGTATCACGGCTTTGCTCCCTTCAAGTACAGTGGGCACTAAATGCATCCATCATGTACTCTTGCTAGGGTCACGATATGGAAAACTTTGTAATGCTAACTCACAAGGAAAACTAGTTAAGTGGGTAAACGAGGCACTTCCAATTTCATCCACGAGGTTACACAATGGTGGACTACTTTAGGGTTCTTGGAACCACCACCATTGTTGTAGCTTAAGGTGTTATGCCAAAGGGGTTACATTCTAGTTAAGCAGAGAGAGACATACCCTTTTTCGAAACTTGTAATACAGTGTTTTGAATATGGTGTGTTTTTTATCTTGTTTAGCTTAATGTGATTTATAAGTAGCACACCGTTTGGAAACCTATATGAAAACACATGTTAGTGGGTTCTTGATGTTGTTTTTTTTTTACGCCTTTCCTTGACAAGTGATTTTGTTCCTACATACCAAGGTTATTAATTTTCCAAAATGCCATATAAAGGAGATAAGATGTTGTTTTTTATTTCCCAGATCGTCCTAAGACACAAGGAAAGAGCATACACAATAAGGTATCTCACTCAAATTTCCAATAAATTGAAAACTCCTAAGTACAATGCGAAAATGAGTTCCTATTAACCAACTTTCAAAGCTAAATAAACTACTTTGTAAATATGAATAAAATAGTGAAGCGTTTCTGATTCCCAAGATCACCTAGAAAGGTGCGAGGTAAGAGCATACGCACTCACACATTTTCACGAATAAAGATGCAATTTTTTTTTTTAAACAAGTTAGTATAAAATAAATTAATGAAGAGGAAACCTGTAAACTTCTATTAAAACCCTGCAAGAGTTACAAAACCAAGAAAATCAAAAAATTCTAGAAATCCAATTTTTTGCACTTTTTTAATAGTTTTTAGTAATTTGCATTTTTGGAGGTCTTCAGAGCATTTTTGGAGTTTTGTGATAGAAGATAGTATACCAAAGGTATCTTACTTTTGGAAGTTCCCTCAAAAATTACGCTTCGTTATCTTTCCGACGCCTATTCAAACTCTGAAAATGGGTTAACAAGTCAAAAGATATGAACAAAACAAGTAGCATTAAAAATAAAATGTATGAATCCAGACTACACAGAGACCCCTGCGTGCCCAGAATGACATATACATGCCCCAGCCAATAGATATGTGCCCAAGTAGACATGTAGGTGGGCAAGGTAAAAAAAATTCAAAGTCAATAGAGTGGAACAGGACACTTGCACGCCCAGAGTGACGCATACGTGCCCAAGCATAAAATAGACAAATTTTCAAGTTTTTACATAGTCAACCCATTTGCGCGTATGCAGCCAGAGAGGCAGATACGCAGCCCTAGATGATGGAGATGCATGCTCTTCCTTGTAGAGGTGAATTTTATAGATTTTTTTACATAGTCTAGTGCCTAATGCATACATGGCCAAAGAGGCGGATATGCGACCCAGATGACGGAGATGCTGGTGCGCGTCCCTATAGAGGTAAAATTTGCAAAAGATGAAGTCAGCCAGATAGGTACGTTCCTGATCTAATGGGTACGCTGGGGTTTCAATGTGTACGCACCCCTTATTTTACACCTACGTACACCCTGTGAAAAACCTACAAAAAACATGAATTTTCAAATTTTCACAAGAAAAATAGGTTAGTTGTTAGTCAAAGTGTCCCATTTCTATATCAAACCCACAAAATGTATGTAAATGAAGGTCATTTATCTAGGGTTAGAAACAAAAATGAGGAAATAACAAGTGATTTGACCAAAAAAATTGAAAATGAACTTTGAAAAAACCTAAAAGAGCTCCATTAATGGAGGGGTGGACATAAGTGTCCCACCGGGCGTGCCAAATGTGTTCAATGAAAGATTTTGCAAAGAGCTATGGATATGGGGCAAGACCCCAAAGCTTTGTGTAAAATACCCTCAATGGACCATACAATAAGAAATGAGCAAGGAATCCTCTTTGCATGTGTTTAAAACTTGAAATAAGCAAGAAATCTAACAAATAACATTAACCTCTATTCTTTGAAAGCTTGAAATAATGAACCTAAGAGGATCTAAGCAATCAGTTTTGTTGTTTTACTCCATGAGGGTGAATGAATCTCACTAAATGGCTACATGGCCAAGTTTAGCTATTCCATTACTAACCTAACATGGGTGCAAGATGAAGCTATTTTAATGGTGGATGACCCAAGATCAAATGCCTTATTAGCTTGGCTAATGCAAATGAGCTCTTAAGCTTTCTTAGGCTTGTTTTGGCTTAAGCTTATGTAAAGTTGTATCTTTGTGTGTAAAGTTGTGTCTTTGTGTGTAAAGTTGTAGTTTGAATGGGTATGCTTGGCCTTGTATTTATAGCTTTTGGTTTTAAAGAATTTGGAATTTGGTTGCATGTGGGACTAAATCTCAAAAATCACTTAAGGATTAGATTAGGATAAACATGCTTTAGGCTTAGTTAAGCTTGGTTTAGGCTAGTTAACTAGGATTTAGGCTAGTTAAACTTGATTACCAAGTGATTATATACTCATTGAGAGGTTGGGAGGGATTTGGATAACCAATTGTGACTGATAGATATCCTACGAAGCCAATAGAAGTGGTCTAGAGAGAACTAGGGAAGTTCTGAATGGTCGAAAGGAGGAATGTTTAGCTAATAAGAGAGATATTATCCAAATAAGTTGATTATAGGAGGAATGCGACCGAGAAGGTGTTGTTCATGGGCATCCAAGAATGGAGGGAAGAAGGGGGAATTAACGAAGTGTCATCAATCAGTTGAATTGGATGAAATACTAAGTGTAAGCATATTTTAGGTGTCTACACTTGCTATCCAAATAATCCCTTTTTTATATGGGTGTAGGATTAAAGGAGAGATAGTTCTCTTAACATTTTGAGCATCTATGACTGATTTTCATATGTAATTTCCCAAACTAATTAGAAATTGCATACTAGAGATCTTCTTGTCTCTGCATGTTCTATGAAGGAGGCCCAATTTCCGAGAAATATCAACAAGAATAATCTTATCACTATAATAGATTGGGATCTTGTAAGGGGATCCCTCAATTTTTTTTCTTAATATAAGAAAACTTCCCAAACTATATAAACAAGATGTCATGGTATGAGATCAACTTTCTATCCTCTTAGGAAACTCTACTTGTCAAATTTCCTTCCAATAACCTTACCAAGAACATCGTGAAAGCATCAGTCACCCTCCTACAATGGATCTTGTTGTTATCATATGTTAGTTGTATGTAAAAATCATAGATGGCCAAATTTTTCCTACTCTCCTGGCTTGAAAAGACAATCCATATCTTGTACCAAGATATGGTGTACATCAAATAGGAGGTCATGTAGAATGTTTTGGTCTGGTGTACTTGGGTGAGTTTTTGAGTCAAATTTTCACATATGATCTCTCCCTAATTTAGTGGTTGTGATCCTTCACAAATAAAATTGATGTAGATACACATCTAATTTTGGAACTCTTGAGTGGATGGTAAGCCCATTACTCTTTCCAATAAAGTTATCATGTTTGACATCCTCAACAAACTCAATTTTATATAAATTTTAGGTATTTTTGATGGCCCTTTCCTTTTGACTTTGAATTAAAACTTGGTAATCATGGATTAGTACTTGTTGGGAGTGAGGTCATATTCCTTTTGAGCATTAAATTTAGTTAATACTTTATAACTTTCAAAAGTAGGAATTCCCATAGCCAGTTTGATATGGTGGGCATCTAATTATGTAATAAATTTTCCTTGAGGATGTTTTAATTCCTTGGTTTAGGGATAAAAGTAGGAAGTAAAAGCTAGAACTGTGTCAGTACATTGGACAAATGTAGGAAATACCCCATGCATGGGAAAATCCACTATTTAAAACACTTCAGGATAAACATTTTGGGGCTATTATCATTCATCCTCACCCAAAAGTAATTTAGATCCATGTGTTTTAAGTCATTTCCCCCTATTTTAGGGACTGAGGTCTCCAGGTAGGAATTATGTTTGTATCCAACATACCAAAACTTTATTTTGATAGATTGGATATGAATTTGGAAGAAAATTAGTTTTGGTAAAGGATTTTTGAATGACTTTGAAGGGAAGGGCACCAAAAATAATATAATTATAAAAGTGGGTGAAACATGGATAAAACCACTCACATGATATATGAAAAAATAGGTGACCTCTCAACATTCCCACTTCAACTCAATTTTTTTAATTTGGTTACCATATGAGGGAGAAACAAGAAAAAGAGTGACCTAGATGTAGGATAGGAGGGGCACAAAACGACAAGTCATGAGTGGTCTTTTACAAATATGAGGAATAAATTGGAGTGTGCGAGTTTATAACATGCCAATGCTAACAGTTTTCCACCTACTCTCCTAATCAATCTCTTGAAACAAAAAGTTGGATAAAAAATGCCTGAGGGAACAAAGTTTATAACTTTCAAAAACCCATTTTGGTGTTTAAAGAAGACAAGTAATTTATTCAAGGAATGGAGGGAACTCGGGAACATTTCTCTTAGTTCTCCAAGTTCTTGTAATGGCTGCTTCAACTGAAGATGGAGAAGGATTTGGGTAGAGTGGGGAATCAAAGAAATGGAGGCAAGTAGGAACATTGATGATGGTGCCATCAGTGCACAATTTCACCAAAGTTTCTAACGCAGTAGGAATGGTAGAGAAGTAAATAACTAAGGGAAGTGGAGAATATGGATGAAGGTTTCATTGGTGCCCGAAATACTCGATGGGACTGACAAATCCTACAAAATAGTAAAAGAGGTGAAGCGGGGAACATGAGGAACAAGGGAATAGTTCTTAATGTTCCTCAAAAATCTGATTCATCTGATCTAAGTACCCTCAACAAAAAAAATTGCTAGCTCTAAATTTACTTCTCTTCAAATAGAACTAACATAAGGTAAGTGTGACTAGGAAATGCAAGAAATTGCCCAAAACTCAAAAAAAATGATTTTTTTTTACATTTTCATGTCTCATGACAACACTCGGCTCTTTTAGGGGCCTGATTGGTTTGAATAAAAGAAAAATAAGGAAAAAAATGAACTCCATAATCTTATGGTTCACAAGAATAGTGTCTTATCCATTGGCATAATAGAGAAATATATATAGAAGAGAATCAAAACAAGGGAACAAGAAATAAACACACAAAGACACAACTAAAAACAAATCCAAAACAAAGACTATATACAAAGGATTGACACCCATTCAACACTTATACAACTTAAGATATTTTCAGTTATATGGAAATATGAGAGAGGCCCCATCCATATACACTAAGTAATATGATTTTTCACTAGAAAAGTGTCGAATTTGATATGGACCCAACAAAAGGGATTAAAACTTACCTTGGATCCCATAAGGCTCCCTTCTATTGTCCCAAGGTTGAACAACATCTCCAACTTGGAAGAATTTTCCTTCTTGTCAAATAGTTATTTAATTTTTTGTTGATGAGCCAAGATGTGATCAATTAGTTGTATCCTTTCTTCCTCCAACTTCTGTAAGTACATAATTCATTTTTAAAAAGCATCCTGGAACTAGACATTCTATATGGTTTTGGATAAGTGTAATTTTGGTAACTCAAGTGTAACAAAAAATTGAGCATCCATTCCATAAACCAATTGAAATGGAGACATTCCAATAGCTCTCTTTGGAATTATGTGATCAGCCCAAAGGTCATCATATAACTTTCTATGCTAATTCTCCAGTGACTCATCGAATAGCTTCCTAACTATAGTCACTAGATTTTTGTTGGTTAATTGGGTTTTCCCATTTACCTGTGGGTAATAGTCTAAATAATGTGAAATGGAAATTCCATATCGATAACAAAAATCTATGATTTCATAGGAGGAAAATTTTGGACAATTATATGTTATAATTTTATTAGGAACTCCAAACCGAATTAAAATATTCTCCTTGATGAAATCACAAATGACTTCATAATTTTTCCTTTTTACTGAAATGGATTCCACCCATTTTGTGAAATAGTCCGTTACACTTTTAATATGGATGTGTCCCGCATTGGAGTTTGGATTGATATTTCCAATGAAGTCTAATCCCAATTCTTGGAAGGGTTTTTCATTCAAAACAGTTGTCAATGGAATATTTTCAAGTTTAGGTCATCCAAAAAATGTTTGACAAGCTTCACATTTAAAATCCCACTTAGCTACATCTTTAAACAAGATTGGCCGATAATAACCTCCCCAGATACTTTATTAAGCAATCATAGGAGAAAATAAATGTCCCCCACAAGCTTGATCATGGTAGGCCCTCAACAATCTCTTTTTTTGTTCCTTATCCACACACCTTAAGAAATGACCATCAATCCCTTTTTTGAAAAGAGAGTTATCCCAAAGAACATAGATTGCAACTCAAATTTTAAGTGCTCTATTTTCTTTAGCATCAAGGTCTATAGGGAATTCTCTGTATATTCGAAAGTGGGAAATTTTGGAGTACCATTCATTTATAGAACTCAGAAATAGAATAGTTGGCATTTTAATAGACTCATCATTACTCAAATATTCACTCGAACCTTCTGTTATCAACTAGCACATACATAGTTCTCATACCAATTTGATAGGCTTTATACACATAGCATACTCATGAAACTTTGCAATCCAGTTACCCCTTCTAGAACCAAAATATTTTTTTTGTTTAGAACAGACTTCACAGAAAGATCTGGGAAAAAAATAGTGGAATGGGAATTAAGAATATAGAACCTGAATTGTTTTATATCCTTGAATACTGTGAAGGCATACTTTTCGATCTGAGAGTACTTCAATTCACGGGACTTTATAACATAGCTCATTAAAATTAATTGGTGCTTCAACTCCTTCATAATTTCTTTGAACTAGAGTGGAAGAGAGGGTATGCTTAGATGCATTACAATAAATAATGAAGTCTTTATCAAAATCAGGAAAAATAAGAACACGTGTTTTTGGAATTGCTTATTTTATTTAATTGAATGCCTTCTTTCCTTCAGAACTCCAATGGAAAGACTATTTTTTCCTTCATAATTTATGCTATGCTTCAAGTTAATTTGAAAAAATATGGGATAAATCTCCTCAAGAAATTGATTTTACTAAATAATGAGTGAGTTCCTTTCTTACTTGTGGGAAGAGAAATCTTCTAAATTTCTCACACTCACTTAGGATCGATTTTGATTCCATCTCGAGAGACAATATGGCCAAGAAACTTGTCTTCTATGACTCCAAAAATGGAATTATTGGAGTTAAAAAATGAGATTAAGGTGGTGAAACTGATCTTCCCTAATTTTAGAGAAAATTGTAAGATCATCCATGTAAATGAAAATACACTTGTTTTTTAGATCTCCAAAAGCTAAATCCACATCTCTTTGAAAAGTGTCACCTATATTAATAAGAACGATAGGAATTCTTTGATAGGAAAAGGCACCCCATGGATTTGTGAAGGGATTTTTGTGTTTATCTTGGACATCAACTTCAATTTGATCACAATCAGAAAAACCATCAAGCATCAACATTTATGAACTAGTTACTGCCTACAAAATCTCAGCCATCATGGGAAGAGGATAGTTATCTTTTAAAGAGGCTTGATTTATTGTGAAAATATATAAAAATATTTATCTCCTCATTTTTATTTCACACTGAAACAATAATATCAATCCAAGTAGAATGGTGAATAAGAAAGATAATTTTAGCATTCAATAATTTTTGAATCTCTTGGTAGATCATCCCTGTAATTTTGGGGTTATACTATCTTTGTTTCCTTGATATGATTGATTATTTTGAAAGACCTTGAAGAAGAAGAAGCTTCATGGTTATCAACTTTAGGGATTTTAGTTTATTTGGAAATAGCTGTTGGAGATGCATGAGTAATTGAAGGTGCAAAATTATTTACCTTCTTAGGAGTAGAAGGAAATGACAATACCCTCTTTGCGATAAATGGAATAACAATAGGATCCTCTTTAAGTTTATCCTTATTTTTGGGGTTGAACTATATATTTCTTTTTACTCAATTATTATCTGGTCATAACCACATAAGATTCATTGTTCATTCCTACCACTATTTCTTCATAACCATGTTCCTATGATTCATAGACAACATAACCAATTTGAGAATATTCAATCTCTTCGTTATTTTCCTCAAGTTCTTCCTCATCCTCTTTAACTTCTTGTATAATGATTGCATCCTCTTCTTCTTGAACTTCACAAGTTGCATTCACTGTGACCTTTATAGGTGGAGTCTCAATAGAAAGCTTAGGCTGAGTAAGTTAGTAGATGATTCCTTGGTTGAAAATTCTTCCTAGGAATATCTTTATAGGAGATATTTTAAGAAAGTTTCTTCTTTATATAAATCAAATCATTAGCCAATTTCTATGGACTAATTGATCAAAATTAGTTGGAACTGAGGTGGAAGCTCTTAGCCTTAGAAGGTTCTTTCTTTAACTTATTATACATTGATTAAGTCATCTTCAACACTTATGGCTAGTTCTTGATCATCGGCCAAGTTTGTTAAATGTGATCTCCTTAATGTAAAACTCCCTTTAGAAATTTGAGCGTTGATGAAGAAACATTTCAAATTATCTATAGTGGGTCGGGAAACAGCTAAATTCTTTTGAACCAATCTTTTAAAATTTTCCACAAATTATCTCATTGGTTCATAGGGTTCTTTCTTCATCTGGGAAATTTATGCTAAAAGAGCATGGGCATATTCCACTGGCTTAAACCTAGCCTCAAACTTAGATTTCATCAAATCCCAATTGGTGATATTATTTTGTAGGAAGATGATAGAACCACTCCACGATGTTGTCTTGAAAAATTTCAACAAATAACCTGACTAATACATCCTCGTGTGTAACCCCAAGAACTCCACAAGCAACATAAAATTCTATGAGATGCTTCATCTAGATGAACCTTTCCATCTCCTCTAAATTTTGGGAAGATTCTTACATGGCTTCCTTTGGGAAGATCATGGAGAGGTTGAGCAAGGGTTAAGGGCCCAATATTTTGTCCCCAGGGCACTAGTGTAACCATTCTAGGAAAAACATTTTGTAAAGGAAGGGTAACCCTAGCTAGAATCAAATATTGAGTTGTACTTACTTGTGAAGGATAAAACCAGATTCCTTTGAGTTAGAGGTGTACGTGTAGACCTCTTTCCTTTACCCCTTCTTTTGGAGATAACTAAAAAGAATACGTTGTTGTTGAAACTGGAAGTAGGATCTTTTATGCCTTGGTAATCTCAGGATTCTGGTATATCTTCATTCATCTAGTTTAGAAAATCATCTTGAAAGTATTTCTATTCAATTATGGTGAGTAATATTCTGTGGGAACTTACTCAAACAACACAATATGAACCCCATCGGTGGGTACCAAAAAATTGTTGGGTGAAAAATATTTCATTAAAGATACAATCAACATTTTAGGGGACAATAGTCCCTCCTCTTTAATGGGGAGGTTCCCTTATTCAAACCAAAATCTGGAACTCTAAAATATTTACAATATTTACAAATTAATAATTTTAAATGAGGATGTTGGTAGCATTGATTAATTTCATGATTTCAAATACAAAAGAAGGATCAAGAGAAGAATAGTCAAAAGAATGTAGCTCTATGTAGACTTCTTGGAAAGATAGATGAATCTGGAAGACACACAATTCCTTTTCAAATTTATCTATCAAGGATTCATAATTCATTATTTTGGTCATTCAAGATCACCACACCTACATACGAATGAAAATAGGAAAGAAAGAGATAACAAAACTTTTGAATAAGAAGAGTGCAGATCTTATTCTACTCATACATGCCAAAAGAACTTGAGGATATACATGTCTACATAATGAATTTTATCACATAAAACAATATTTAAATTAAATCATAGTTTGAATAAATATTTATCTATGCATAAGAACACAAAGTTTCAGAATCTAGATAATGTAAACAATATGTAAAATGTAACAGAACCAGGAAAGGAAAATAGAAAGAAAAAGAGGAGAAAGGGTAGGGATCTTCTTCTGTATTCAGAATTAATATTTCTTACATCAAAGCGTACAAACATCCAACCCCTTTTATAATAAAATGAAGCCTTATATAGGAAAAGGGGAAAGGAGTAACCACCCTAACTAACTAGTTACTTTAATTAAGTGATAAAACAATTAATTAAATGAGTTACATTCAAATGAATTTATATTACATATTTCCTTTTTACACAATAAATTGAATGAAAAAATAGAATAACTAGTAGTATCATGAGTCCTAAAGAAGAATGAAGTGAGGAAACAGAAGAGGCAGGAACTTTCAACTTGAGAACATGCATCTGAAACTTGGTGACCACAACTAAAATTTTGTAGTCTCCCTTGGCACAATGGTGTTGGTCAAGTTTCTCATCCATGCTCCCAAGTAATTATCCATCTTTGAACTTATTCCACCATACTAAGAGAGTCCCTTTGCAACTTCTACAATAACATTGTTGAGCTTTGACAATTATTCCATCTTGTCCTTATTAACAAACACTGTCTTAAACAAATTTTCCTTGATGAGAGTGTTAAAATATTATTTAATATGATTAAAAAAATTCCTTTTAGATGAATTATCCTTAAAACATTGACAATGAAGAGCCTGCAAGTCTACAAAAATATCTACCTTCAAATATTCTCCTTTCTTAATCACATTTCTGCAACTCAGTTGAGGCTTCTTCTAAGACCTTCATTCTCCACTCAATAGTTGAAAGACCATGTTTTAGAAAGATTATTTTTAGAGTCATTGAAAATATTCTTAGAAAGAAGAATTTCTCATCTGTAAGGGCCATAATGACAAATATCTTGAATGACATTTTCCCAAATTTTAATCTCCTTATCAATTTTGTCAATACCTGCTTTGATCTGTTCTTGGGATGAAACAATGTTGTCATAGGTCTTGCAAGCTTCATCAATGAATTCCAATCATGTGACTAGAATTTTCTCCACCCAAGCCTCAGATGCTTTGCCAAGAGTGACATGTTTATGGATTTCTGTTATTTCCTTTCATATATATGCCAACAGTTGTGGGAATTGGTGGGATTGCAGACAAATAGGAGTCAGATCCAATGGAGTACTATCAATGATAAAAAGGATTTAATGAAATTTTCCAAAATTTACACCTATTCCTCCAATTTCTCCTGAGTTTGTTTTCCTTTCTCAACCTTTTCAATAACCTTAGATACAGTTTCCCTATGAGGTTGTGCACTTCACCTTTGGGGGTTGATTCACCCAAGGAAATTCTAGTTAGCTCAAAATCAGATACTGAAATATCCTTCTCATTCTTATCCTCCTTTGTATTTAAAATCTCTAGGAATTGATTGTCATATAGATTCAAAGACAAGACAAAAAGAAATCTTGGATTTCTTGGGAGGAGGAGGAGAAGTAACTAAGAAGAGAAGTTACTGCATCATATTTAGGAACCTCAATCCTAGATTGATCCTTTCTCTTCTTGTTGTCTACCATGGGTTGAACCCAGGTGAATGAATCCCCTGATGATGTTGCCAGAGGAGGAAATGCAAGAGAAATTTGAGAAGTAAGAGTTTTAGCAACTGAGAATTCTACAGTATAAGTCACAAGATTATAAGAAGGTCTTCTCACATCCAATTTAGGCCTAGAAACATATGGTTTTTCTTGAATCATGGGAGTTGATACTTTAACTACATCCTCTTCCTCATCATCATTTTCTTCACTCTCTTCTCCTTCTTCTTCCTCAGCTTGTTTCTTTTCACTGATCTCTTCCTCACTCTTTTTTTTTGTTTAGGGAGTGCTTCCCCTCCTACTTCTTGTGTTTCATCTTTATCATCATCTCCTATGTCTTGGTGTCTCTACCTTCTTTTCTCCTCTTTATATTTATCTTTCTTGGCATAGAATTTGGTTCTCGAGTTCTAGTAGGAGAGGGAGAAGGAGCTTTCTGGGGAGGAGTAGATTTTTGTGAGGAAGATGCATCTTGAGAAGAATCTTCATTTTGAGAATCATTGAATTATTTGAATTTCTTGTTCAATCAATGCCATTTCCTCAAGAGAATAGGAGTGTTAAGGTCATTTCAATTATCCTTTTCCTTATGTGACCAGTCAATAGTGGGAAGAGGAGTGTACTAAATGGATTTTGTGAATTTTGTAGAGAAGATATCTGAACCATCATCGATCATTCCTTTTTAGTACTGCATACAATTTAAAATCTTGGATCTTTTGTAAGGTTAATCTACCATAGGCTCTCTTCCTGGCCTCATAATCATCCACACAATCTTCCCAGTAGTCCTCAAATGTTGGTACATGAGAATATGAGAGTTAGAGAGATTGTTTCCCAATAAATTTATTACTATCAAAAGAATCCCTCTTCTGATATGGTACAGGTTGAAAGGAAAGATAGTTCTCTCAACATTTTGAGCATCCATGATAGATCTGCATGTATAATTTCCCAAATTTATGGGAAATTGGATGTCAAAGATATGTTCTTATCTCTACAAGTTCTATGAAGGAGGTTTAATTGTCCTACAAATATACAACAAGAATAATCTTCTCACTTCAATAGATTAGGAGCTTGTAAGGGGATCCCTCAAACCTTGTTGTCTTAATATAAGAAAACTTCCTGAACTGTATGAACAAGATGCCATAGACTAAGATCAACTGTCTAGCCTCTTGGAAACTCTACTTGTCACATTCCCTTCCAATAACCTTACCAAGAACATTGTGAAAGCATCATTCACTCTCTATGGTGGATCTTGTTGTTCTCATAATTTAGTTGTGTGTAAAAATCATAGATGGCTAGATTTTTCCTACTCTCGTGACTTAACAAGCCAATCCATATCTAATTTTGGGCATCTAATTGTGCAATAAATTTTATCCAAGGGTCTTTCAATTCCTTAGTTTTGGGATCAAAGTAGGAAGCACATGCTAGCATTGTGTCAACACATTGGATAGATGTAGGAAGCTCCACTGTATGGGCTAAACCACTATTAAAAACACTCTAGGATAAAATGGTTGGGATATTATCATTCATCCTAGCCCAAAAGTAATCTAGATCCATGTGTTTTATGTCATTATCATCTAAATTAGGGACTAAGGTCTCCAGGGATAAAATATGTTCGTATTCAACATATTGAAACTTTATCAGATATGAATTTGGGAGAAAATTGGTTTTAGTAAAAGATTTTTGAAGGAATTTGAATGGAAGTGCACATAAACTAACACAATTGTAAAATTGGGTGAAACATGGATAAAATTAATGACCTGATATATGACAAGATAATTGACCTATCAATGTTCCCAATGTAACTCAAATTTTTTAATTTGGTTACCAGTTGAGGGAGAAACGAGATAAAGAGTGACCTAGACATCGGAGAGGAGGAATAAAAAAAAAATACAAGGAATGATCTTTTTGAAATGTGAGGGATAAAGTTAGAGAGATTATAACATGATAATGCTAACAATTTTCCATCTACTCTCCCGCTCAAGCTCTCAAAACAAAAATTTAGATAAAACAATGCTCGAGCAAACAAATTTTATAACGTCCAAATCCCCCTTTTGGTGTTTAAAGTGGAAAAATTGATTATGTGGGGAAAGGAGGGAACTTGGGAACACTTCCTTGAATTTTCTAAGTTCTTGCAATGTTTGCTTCGACTGACAACGGAGAGGGAGTCAGAAGGATCAGGGAATCAGAAAACTAGAGACATGGAGGAACAAGGATGGTTGTGCCATTGGTTCTCAATTTCATAGAAGTGTCTTATGCAAAGGGAATGGAAAAGAAGAAGAGTACTTAAGGAAGTGGACAATATGGGTAGAGGTCCCGTCAATGCCCAACAAACCTGATGGGACTGACAAAGCCTATGAAATGGTAAAAATGGGAAAGAGGGGAACATGAGGAACAGGGGACAATTCCTTCTATTCCTCAAAACTCTGATTCATCTGATCTAAGAACCCTCAAAAAAACATTTGGCTAAATCTAGATTTCCTTCTCGTTAAAGTAACCTAACATAAGGAAAGTGTGACTAGTAAATGCAAGAAATTGCCCAAGACTCAATTTTTTTGAATATTGTCGAAATATTTTGGTCTCATGACAACATACATAAAGTAAAATAAATACATGTAAAACATGTAAGGAATACACATGGTTTTTTATGGAGAGAGAGGTTCCCGTTATTTTCTTGAAATTAGAGATTTAGATTGCTAAGCTTGGTGAATGATTAGGGTGACTAGTCTCCAAATTGTGCCAAGGAGAACTGGAGTATTAGGTGCAAGAAAACAACTTAGAATGGATAATAAGAGTGAATTGCCAAAGCACCCCTTGAAAGAATAAGACCATGTATCAAAACTATTCAACAACTTTGATATCTTCCCTTTGAATGTAAGAGGAATAGAAGGACTGCCTATGAAGAAATTAAATAATTTTATACCTTCCGCATCCCCATGGACCACACTGTTGTAGATAGATCCTGGCCCAATTATGTAAATAAAAACATGCATTAGAAAAAATAAAAAATTCCAAATGCCCTTTCCATGTGCTATAAAAGTGAATAGAAACTAAATAACAATTGTAATGTACTAAATTATATATGGAGAAAGGAGACCCATGCCCCCAAGATATCTGAAACTATAACTAAAACTGAGTATTATGGTGAATAAGTGAAGTAATTTGTACCCCTGTAACTGATATTAAGTAAGTTGAGTGAGTCTAAAATCGTATCAATAAATTTTACCTGTCGATGAAAATATGAAATTATTGAGAAAAATGATGTAACTATATAGTGGGAAAAACTATGTGAAAAGGTCAAACCATCCATATGTTCCTGACCAAGCTATACGTTTTTGAACTTGTGCATGATTTTTTATAGATTTTTATATTTGATGTTGTTTCTAGGTACATGTACCTTGTGTATACATGTGTATGAGCCGAGAAGTCTATATGTATCTACCGTGGTTGTATAATATACCTGGATGAATGCACCCTTTTTTGAGGTACATGTGATAAAGCATTTGAGTACACATCTCAAAATAATATATATGTAGCCACGTATAATGAATCTTATAGTCTTTTTAGAAACACATGGAAGGGTATAGTGGTGGCCACCAATAATGAGATCCAAAACTTGCAAGGGAATGCACATGGTGGATACCATAACACAAAACAAGAGAAATAATAAAAATAATATCAATAATAGTAATAATAAATTTATAATAAAATAAGTGCTGAGATATATAAATAGTGATATCAGAGTAAATGTTATGCAAATAGTGTCACACAAAGGCATAGAGTTGTAGACATGGGATACCCATGGTGTCATAAGAAAATCAAGACCCTCAATCCTGTAAACATTAAAATCAAGTTCACTCAAGATAGACATAAATCCAAATACATGAGACATCCATTATGTCATAAGGAAAACAGGGAACTCTAGCGATAATCAGTGAATCAAGAAAGTGCTAACACATACAACTAGTAATCACGTATAAAATATAAGTGTGTCAATATGTGATGAAACAATATAGCAACTAATATAGAGAGAGAAACATATGAATTAAGTGATGTAAATGTTGCAAAAGATACACATGTTAGTCCTATTAAGTCAAAAGATAACATGTACACAATACATGTAATCAAAAGTAACGAGGACTTAAAAAGTAACTATAATGAAATAATAACACCTATGTATAGTGTATAATTGATTCTCCCAGATGTATAAGAGGTTTGGATAAGGATCCGACCATCACCTATCACTTTGTATATGTTCTGCATCAAACTAGATATACCTCATGAATACATGTCTATAAATATTAAAGAAATACGATATATATGAAACCAAAGTGGAAAACAACATGTTTAAAGTAAAGTGCTAATAATGTAGTGTATATGTATAGATCCTGGTTTTGTGTTTTTGAAAATATATGAATGTTTTTTGTATTTTGTGACTTTTTCATTCTTTTTGTATTTTTGAATGTTTATCTATGTACAAGGAGTGGAGTAGCACAATATCTACCCAATGAGAACCTCCTAAAGAGGACAATAAATTGTCAAAAAAGATGAGGAATCAAGCCTCAATTGTGCCATAGAATGTGAATCACATGTAAGAGGTAAAGTAGTAGTGATGTATGCCAAAGAAGGCATGATATATGAATTGAATGAAGTAGATATATGAGTATTGTGTGAAGTAGAAAACATGCACTAAAGAGTAGAAGATAAATTGATCCTAGACATACCATGTGTACTCAAATACTTGTGATAAACTGTAGAGATGAAATGTGCACTAGAGGACCGATGTGAGATCCTATGAGAGTTTGAACCATTGGAGATAATATGTGAAACTGAAGGTCTATCTAGAGACATAAGGGGACTATATCCATGAGAGACAGTGTGTGCAACCAAAGGCCTATCAAGAGACCTAGGAGGGCTAGAACTTCTAGAGGCAGTGCGTGTAATGAAAGGCATATTAGGATACCTATGAAGGCTAGAGCTACTAGAGACAATGTTTGTAACCAAAGGTGTATTGAGAGACCTAGAAGGACTACAACTGTGAGAGAAATTATGTAAAATAAAATATATTTTTATAGATGTACTAAGAGTAGGGATATAAACTATATAATAATTATTAGGAAGGTGAAGAGAAGGAGCCTTAAAGAGAATACCTCAAATTGTGATATCCTGCTGATTATGCATAAAATTTTCAGATTGGTGAATGATTGATGGAATAACCTAAAGAGAATGTAGCCAAGTGATACCTAATCATAATTCACCAAAGTTAAGATTGGTAGAAACCTATAATTAAATTGGTGTATTAATAGAACCAACTATAATAGGTAGATCTATGTGTCAATATTAAGGATTAGAATCGAATGTAAACTTCTTTATAGAAGTGCCAAGAGATTTAAGTAGTGTAAGAGAGAAAATATTATCCTTTTTTTGAGGGTCAACCAAAAAACCATATATATGTAATTCATTAATAGAGATAAGTATCGACAAAGTATTGGAAATAAGCATGTCATATATATAAAATTCATAAAAAGTGATAATCATTATAGGAGATGATATGTGAGTGATAGTGCCAATAATTACATAGAAAGGGTGATCATAAGAGGGTAGTGGTGGCACCACACAATAATTATTGTGCACTTATGAATTACATTTTTAATTTTTATGCTTAGAGAGTGGATCATTGAATATTTTCAATTTGGAAATATAAATGGTTGGATTAGAAGATTCAGTGGGCTCATCTCATTTAATTGTATTTGAGTCATTAAGATCTTAAATGACATGAAAATTTTTTATACCTTGATTAGTGAGGTGACCAATACATATATGATAATCACAACAAGAATTAACATGAAATTATTTCTTTGGGAATTTATTACATCAACCTCAAATAGTGGAGGGAGAGACATAAAATTACACTCAAGCAATTATTTCAATACAATGTGTGGAGCACAAGGTAAACGTCTAAATTTTCATCATGTGGGTTTTAATTATAACTTAGTAGGTTGGGAAATAACATTGAAGATGTTTTATTAGTAGACTTAACATCAATAGTCTTTCCTTTGTATGTGTATTTTATTGTAAACTTTGCATAGAGGTATTAGGAGTGCTAGAAACATAGTTGAGTTTGTTCATATGTACCAACTTAGCTCCATGCTCTTTGAGTGTGTGACATATATGGTCAAGTGATCAAAAAAATTCAAATAAGACCGATTCTTGTGTAGACACTATAAAACACACCTTGCTTATAAGGTTTCCTATTCAAAAATATCAAAAACATCATAAAACATAATAATCCCAAAAAATCAAATATTGCCATAAAAGCAACTAAAATTATATAAAACAAAACAAAATGGTGTTAAAAGACACATCATCACTCATTTACTAACCATCGCCCAAAAACATTTAATTATGTCCATCCCACCGACCCATTTTCATGCCCAATGCATAATGGAACCTTATCATTTCACCCACATATGCACATTACAACCATATGTTTCACATTATTCTATGCACTCCAAACACTATAAAACACACTCACACCCATAATTTCACCCTCTTGTTTTTCCTTGACAATTTGTGCACTTGAGCGCATACTTGATTTTTTTCTTCTTTTCTCGCATATTTCAGTATTGTAGCTTTTAGAGAGGTGAAGGCAGATCACAAAGGGATAGTGTAACTCACAAGATCACTATTTTTGTGAAATTTCAATGCACATTTCAGTTGTGCCTGCAACTAGCCTATAACTTCTATGTGATTTATAGAAAATCACACCCATGATTAGTTTGCAACTGAGTCAAGTATACAATTCATTTTCATGCATTTTTTTTTTATCATTTTTATTAAATAAAATGTCATTTTATCTTCTTAAATGGTTAGGGATCTGACCGAGGCAGGTCCCCTAACCACAAAATAAAAAATAAAAAAATTTAAGTGTGTTTGTGTGTAGGTTATAGATTTAAATTAGGAATATTTTACCCACTTTATTCATTGAAATAACCCATAATTTCCTTTCTCTTCTCAATGAAAACATAATCTCATTTATTTAGTAGCAATGATTTGGATATTTCTATATTAACTAGCACATCTTGTAGGTGATCCAAATATAGGTTTGTGACCAAGTCAAGTATACCATTTATTTTCAAGCATTTTTTTGTCATTTTTATTCAATAAAATGTCGTTTATCTCCTTAAATGGCTAGGGGTATAAACAAGGCGAGTCCTTTAACCATAAAAAACAACTAACATTTTTCCAAGTTGTTTGCGTGTAGGTATATATTCAGATCAAGTATATTTTTCCCACTTTATTCATTGAAAGAACCCATAATTGTCCTTTTCTCAATGGAAGTGTAATCCATTTTACTTAGTAGCATTGATTTGGGAATTTTCATATCGATTAACACATCTTATAGGTGATTAAAATATATGCTTACATTTTGGTGACTAGAGGGGGACCATTTTGGTTGTGGGTAAATAGATTTGTTTTCTAAATCTAATTGTGTACTTTTTAGGGTTTTTTAGTCCTTTTAATTTGGTTTTATTTTTTACCTAGAATTTTGGTTGTAGATCTAACACTTGGTTTTGTAGATTTGCTAAAAATACAAAAAATAACAAAAACTATGGTCATAAGGCAATCATAACCATGACTATGTTGTGATTTTTCTGTAACAAATCTAACAATCTTGTTGTAGGGTAGTTGTAGACGCGATTGTTTTGTAATTTTTATTTCTATAAAAACTTGAAAATATGTGTTTCTTCTTAAGGGAATGAATTGGGAATGAATACACATTAAATATAGGTTTGAATATGGGTAAATAACCATCCACATAATTATGGAAAATACTTGTGCATAAGCCCTAAAAATCATTGTGAGGAGTACCACATGAACCTCGAAGGCACATTGAGAGGACCTGCTGACGAAAGGGGTCAATGAATCAACCTAATTAACTAGTTTCACTTGTGATGTAGAACCAATATTGTCCGTGGTTATGGCCCCACCTTGATTGATCAAGGGGTAAAATCCTCAACTAGAAAATTTCTAGTGAATGGTATTCGTTTGGATAAAATTGGTAGCTAGAGAGAGTTCTTTTAATCCCTAGGAAACCAAACTAACCAAGCCCATATTTAACCTGAAAACAAGGAAAAAACAAAATCATACCGATCAAAACACCTCATTTTAACCATTTCCACTATAGATGAGTTATATCTACAACTTTTCTGGTTATACACCACATTCTGTCACATTCCCATATTAGTTTCTAACATTTATTATGAGTCCTAATTTATTTCCAAACTCAATTACAAGTGGGACTTCCCTGCGATTGTTTTAACATCTCGCAATTTTCTTAGACCCAGTTGCAGACACCAAAATTGGGTCACATTCCCCTTGGTCCCCTTTCAAATAACTAACTTAAACATATTCACCTAACATTAATCCCCCTTTCACCCCATATTAACATTAATTTAATTATCCACAATTAATTCAATACTCATCCTCACTCCATTTATTAATTTAATTACTTTAATTAAATGGATGCACACCTCACCTAGCCACCTCACATAGACACCTCACCATAGACCTATTCATATCATGTTTCCATAACTAACTAAGACTTAGCCCTAATTACGTTAATGAAATAAGACTTAGTATAACCATAAAATCACATGCCTATTCTTCCTCTAACCATATTCTCGTGTATCTAAGCGCAACATTCCATTTAGACCCGAAACCAACTAGCAAAGCTGGAAAAAGATAGCCAAGATTTGCTATTTCAGGAAACCTAGGATATCCCACATTAACTGACGTCGGTCAACCTGAAACCGACTCCGGTCACCCTAAACCATCGTCGGTTACCATATAACCATTTTAGTAACCTTGTTTGAGATGGCTAGTCACATTCTTGATTTTTGGAGTAAAAGAGATCTACATACAAGCAAGAACTAGAGCTCTTTCACACACCTAGATAGTCATAGCCAACACAACCATTGATAAGAAAGTATTTGCATTCACAGGAGCATTCCGGGAAGCACTGTCGTGACACTGATCACCATTTCAATGATCAACCATCACCACCACCTGGCCATTGAACCTGCACATCAGTAAGTGTGTTTCTAACCTGCACCATTTAACTTCTATTCAGTTTATAAGGGTTCTTCACCTTTGTTTATCAACCACCATTTATATTTTTACCTCACCACTATTGCCTTCTTATGAACTCGATCATTCCCATCATTCATAACCATTTTAATCACTTATGTCCATTCCTGAGTACATCTGAATATTCCTAACACCTCCACAGACCTAAACTAACTCCTTACCATCTCTGATTCTGCCTCAAACAGATCCCCAAAACCATGAACTATTGAGTTGTTATCTACCCACCTTAACTATCG
Source organism: Taxus chinensis (assembly GCA_019776745.2). Taxonomy (NCBI): domain Eukaryota; kingdom Viridiplantae; phylum Streptophyta; class Pinopsida; order Cupressales; family Taxaceae; genus Taxus; species Taxus chinensis. Next base: position 731,633,457 of record CM034147.1, on the reverse strand, counting down.
TCATTTTTTACTAAACTGTCATCGGTCATACCAGATTGACGTCACTCTCTGTATTTGGCAGTCCTGCTAATACCATATCCCTATAACCTTTTTCCAAGTGACCCAAAATCTGACCCTGACCTGTTCCAGCACCTTGATTATTTACTTTATTTCTAGATCTAATCATAGCCTAGCCTATTATGTTAGTTTTTCTTATTGTATTTGTATGAGATACCTAAATCATATCAGCTACAGTAGAACCTTATTTATTTAAGTCATTTCTTGCATTAAATTGTATTAAACAGTGGGTTGATTACCACCAAGGAAGTATCACACTTCTTGGATCTAACATACGCTAGGCAGCCCACTGATATATATTATTTAACTCTTTCTTATGGTCTTGTTTTGTATTTCAGGTAGTTCCTCCTAGCCAAAAGGAATATCTCACAGTCAGCATTGGATGAACAAGTTATAACACGTGCAACAACCTTCAAACTGACCATTCGCAATAGGTATTCCTCCTTAGCCTACACCCTTATCTGTTTTTTCTAAATCCTTAAAGAAAATGGTGAAACACCAGTCACAAGTATGACTGCACTAGAATTTTCCATTAGTCACATTTTTATAGGCTATCATTATTCATACCTTATCTACATCATATTTCCTACATTAAGTGATTTTTCATATTTTTCCCTATCACATTCAATGGTGTGACTACCCTACAATTTTTTGTTCAAATTACATTCCTTTTTTCTCCCATTCTGATCATCCTACTTATTCAATTCATTCATAGTTCACACATTCCCAGTTGCAGTTGTAATTAACCCACATATTTACTATATGTTGCATGCTCCGACCTCTTGTGTGCTCTAGTATGCCCCTTGCATGTTTTGGTCCTTTACGCACTCTAGTCAACCCCTTATGCATTCTAGTCCCTTACAAAATTGGTCATCCCTTTGTGTGCTCTAGTTCCTCACATCTTCCTATCTTCCCCTTGTATGTTCTAGTCCCTTACGCACTCTGGTCATCCCCTTGCATGTTCTAGTCCCCTACGCACTCCGGTCAGCCCCTTGCATGATTTGGTCCCTTACACGCTCATGTCAGCTCCTTGCACGCTCCATTCTACCTCTTACATGCTTTGATCCATTACATGCTTTGGCATTCCCTTTGCATGAACTGGTCCTTTGTGCACTTTTTTCTACCCCTTGCATACTTTGGTAAGCCCATTATGCACTCTAGTCTACCTCTTACACGTTATAGTCCCTTGATTGGTTTAGTCTGCCGCTTACACATTCTTGTCCCTTTTTCACTTCACTCTATCATTTTATCCAGTTCCTCTCTTCACATTGGTCACAAGCATGACCTCCCTATAACCATCCTACACCCATCCTAAAACTATCATATAGCCACCTTGCAACCTTCCTATTATTGCCTCATAACCTTTACTCATCACTTTCTTCGTCTCACCACACCAATTTTGATCACTAACTACTACAAATTCTCCACTCACTACTTGTTGGTTGGTGCAAAAACTAGGCTATCCCTAACTCTTCATCCACCAATGCTACCCCCATGATATTTTTCAAAGGCCCTATGCCTTGCACTACTTCACACCACCTACACACCAATGTCAGTCATGCATGCACTCATATATTCCTTTTGTCTCCATTTCACTACCCTCCACACCTCTCCATTGACCTCCTCACAACTCAACCCACTTATAATCATGACTTTGACCTCTCCTCTCTACCACCTACCCACCCCCACCATACCTTACTCGTTGGTCACCCCTGCGAACACTTTCTTACCCACTGTTATGCTTCTAAACTCCATCCCTTTCACACTCGAGTTGAACCTTCACTTGTTTAGTACCCTCCCACTCTACTCTCCGCTCACCACCCCTCAACTCTCCACTCCATATGCCTTCGAACCATTCTCACACTGATCTTCTTACAACTCCCCCTTTGACTACCATGTTGCCTCATTAGTTGCAATAATGACTAACCCACGACTCCACCTCCTTTAAAATCACCTCCCACAACTAAGAAACCTTTGTGCCTTTGTTGCATCCTACTGAATTTCCACCAAACTACTTACCATTACAACACCCCAAACTCCACGCCTCTACTTACTATTCTAAAACCCACTCCCTCCTTAGCTCTAATGTTGTTACGACTGCATTGTCCTGTTTCCAAACCTTGAGACACCACACTCCCCTCACCATTTTTTTTATGATAACTGCAATCGAATACAACCTTACCCCTCTCCTATTACTTTGTGTCTTACCCCATCTCCCACCCCATCCCCTACCTTGTTAATCACTACCATGATCATCTCGTTACCCACTCTTTCCCCTTCCCTTTTTGTGTACTCCTCTCCCTCAGTGAATAAATGTTTTCCCACCTCATACACTTCCCTAACCCCCCCCCCTTGCATGCCTCACCCCTACCCCAACCAACTTTTCCGGGTCACACTCACATCCAAGAAATTTCCTACGCCCCTCCTCCATTATTAGTTGCACCCATGAATGAATTTATCTAAACTACCTCTCCTCCGAGTCACAAGAGAAACTATATTTCCATTTAAAAATGTAAAAAAAACCAAAAAATTAAAAAAAAAATTACCACGAGATAGTCGTAGCCGCGACCAGGTTCTTCTAGGCTAATCATGCCCACAACTTGGAACTTTCCCACATTTTCCATAAAACACCTATAAAACCATGAAACAAACCCAAAAAAAATTGGCACATACCCCTTCACCATTCCACATTCACAACCCAAGCCCCACGTGTTCTTCCTCTTGGGATCGCACCCTCTTAGCCTTGCTCTCGCATGCTCTCCACCTTTTTTTCTTGTGTTCTCTAGCCTTGTATGCTCTCCACCTTAGTCTCACATACTCTCTGCCTCTCCCTTACGTGCTCTTAACCTTAGGATCGTGCCCATTTCACCTTTCCCTCACACAATCCCCACCTTGGGATCATGTGCACTTAGCCCTCATGTGATCTCCATATTGGGATTTCACACTCACCTCCTTTCCCTTGTCCATGCTTTACCTTGGGTTTGTGCATGCTCCACCTCATGTGCTCTCCATCTTTCCCTTGTATGATCTCCACCTTGGGATCATGTAGTCTCCATACTGCATGCTCTCAACCTTTCCCTCACACACTCTCCACCTTGGGCTTACTCATTCTCTACCTTGTGTGATCTTTGTGTTTCCCTCACACAATCTATACCTTTCCCTCACTCACTCTCTTCATTGGCATTGTACACTCTCCACTTTACCCTTGATCTCTCTTTGTCTTTCCCTCATGCACTCTTCACCTCGGGATCTCATTCACTCTACCCTTTAGGCTTTCATCCTTTCCCTCATGCATTCTCTTCCTAATGAACTCTCCACATACCCCTTCTACCTAGCTATTCCAAATGGTGTATATTCACTCCCATTATCATTCACTCACCAACATTTTCAAGCTTAAGTCCCACCATTTTAGGGGGATTCCACCCATAATGACTTGTTACATAATTTTTAATGAGCCTATCTACCCCATGGCACCACAACACCCCTATTCACCACATTTCACATTACCCACATTTGAAAAAATTGATGCCACTAAGGAAACATAACACCACTTTCATATCTTCCGCAACACATGCCACCTCATCCAACATGATAATGTAATCCTCCTCTGCACCTTCCCACTTTCACTCATTGGCCAAACACATGACTCATATTCCTACCTACCACAACATAGTATTTACACATTCACACAAATTTCAGACACATTCTTATCCCACTTCTTCATCCATATTGCACCCCTTTAATAGTAATTAACCTTCAAACACTTCACCAATCCCATAATGATTATATTCTTTACTTTGTCATGCGTTGGCACACACTCATTCACTGCCTTTCATTTCCACTCCCAAAATATGAAATCATTGACCTCTTTTCTTAAATTTGTGTCCCTCACATATCACACCACTTAAAAATTCATCTAATAAGAAAATTTTATGAGGCCATGCATATGGAAAATTTCATCAAGGATGTGCATTTTGGGTATCTTACTATCTTGCCACACATTTCAGTTTCTCTACCACTTATTCCACCATCACACTTCCATGTTAATAATGTAATCCAACTAGATCCTCCTCACATTTCATTTCATTCTACACCCACATCTTTGTATTTGTCATGTTCTACTAGGGTTGTGGCTTCATGACTGACCCACTCACAAATTCAATCCTTTGACAAAGTCCCTTTCTTCTATTCACCACAAGTTACTTGATTCCCATCTAATCATTCTACCTCCCATTCCAGCTCCCCATTGTGGTGCGCCTCTCATGAAACATGTGCCTATCATCATACTAGCGGTTATTCCACTGACTCATGTCCCCAAATTCACAACATCATTCAAGCCCTTCTCGACAAGGGGTCCATTATTGTTGAGCCTCCATCTCATTCGAATTCACCTACTAACAATACCTCCTAATCATCTTGTGCACCCATTGTTTGATCATCTATGTAATCCACTTTAAAATCCACATTGTTTGACATGTTTCCACATTGGACTCCACACCATCATGTTTCCCTAGTGTCTCATCATGTACATCACCCCCTTCTCAATTTCCATTATTATGTTCTTCCACTTTAGACCTGATCTCATCCTCATCATTTCCATATTCCTCCATATTGTTACCACATTTATCAAGATTTCCACCACCTATATCATCATGTGATTTTATCTTTCCCACCGTGTCCTCTAATTCATAACACATATTAGTCATATACCACCCACTTTTCATACACTAATTTTTCACACCTAGATGACCTTCGTAAGCACTCATTCAGGCACCATTCTTGCTTCATGAACCTCTATTTCATTCTCTACCATATATTATGTCCATTCATATTCCTTTTACATCAATTCCTTGTCATTCATTTCTACTTATTATTACATCTCTTCCTCGGAAGTCACCTACACTTTCTCTCATTACTTCACCTCTTTTGGAGCATTCTTCCACATGCTCCTTCTTGCCTCCATTACCACTCGTTTAATCACCCTTCTTATTACTGGATTATCCTTATTCATTCAAATAATATATTACGACTAGAAAACCATTTTATTTTTACACATTTTCCTCACAAACCTCCTCCACATTAAATTAACCTTTCACATCAATTTGATCTTCTCCCACAATCTCATTTGTTTAACATCCACTCTTACATACCCATTCTTATTCAATACAATCATCATATCATCACACATATTCATCGCAAGATCACACCCTTGGCTCTCATTCTTCCTTCAAACATCAATATCTTCTCCATTCTTCATCCACCTAACATCGTCACTAACACCATACTTCATATCACTTTATCTTATACCATTGATCTATTTTCATGTCCTCATCCACCTAAAATCATCACATGTTCACCACACTTGAAATATTCATGTTTGCTTCATTCCCACACTCACATTTTCTAAACACCACCATTTTATGGATTCTAATTTCCATCATTTCTTTACTTGTCATCCACATCATACAATCTAATTCCATTATCTACCTTATCTATTTCTTAACCCTTTAACTCATGTATCACACTCATCTAGTCCCTACAAAGACCGGGGTATTCTCATTTATCTTCACTACTACATTCTACATGCTCCATACATTATCCTTCTCTTCATTCGGTTTATATTAGAAATATACCCTGATTCTCCACATTTGTTTTCTATCACCATTAACAAAAATACAAACACACAAAATCTAACAAAACTAAATATATTTCAAAATCCAAAAAATTTATATATCCCAACATATGTAATAAATAACACTTTCTCATGTATTTTATTCCACATTTTCTCCATTCATTCATATTTCAATCCACTTCTCTGTTCACTACTACATACCTCATTTACAATTCATTCACATTCTACACCTTGGTTTATTTCACAATTTTTGGAGAACTCTTGATTATGTTGTTGTCACATTTTGTGATTCAATAGTATCATAAAATTTCTTCAACTTGGTCTCTCCTTACTTGGTGAATTAAGAATAATTTTCCTCTTAGAGAACTATGAACTCTTACACACTTAACAACATGTCTGGAAGGCCCTATAGCATTGTTTTTTATGATTTCTAATTTCATCTCCATAATCACTGCCACTCCCTCCATCAAGCCACTAGTGGTTCTAAACCCCTTGGAAAAACATGAGATTTTAATATCACGTCAAAAAAAAAACATAAAACAAAAAAGAGAAATATCAAACACTCTCAGGGGTCTTTCTAGTATCTCTACCGAGGATATGGATGCATGGATGGTAGTAGAGAAATGTTTTGAATAGAATCAAATGTATCTTTATCAGGGCTATAAATGTTTGGATGAAAATGAAGAAATGCACGACTTACAATTACCTTCCATTCCATCTATTACCAATCACCTCTTTCAATCACACATATACAACAACTCGTGCTTTCACTCATTGTCTTATTGGTATTCACTTCAAGTATTGATTAATTTTCATGCACACACACATGATCTCAACAAAAAAGAAAAATAGCATGTCTCCTTTTAATGTTTCAAACTTTAGCAAGCTCCTATTTTATCTCACGTTTTGTCTCATTTCTCATACCTTATTTCTCATCATGTGTTCACCAACACTCCTTTTGTAAATCATGTTTATACACCTACACACTTCTTACATTCCATTATTAAATCCATATCACTTTCATACTTACATTCCACCTCATTTGGAATAAACAACCATGGGCATCCATTTCCTTCTGTACATTTTTTCATAATCACCACTTTTCATATCATTTACCTTACAATCATTTCTCATCACTTTAGGCTGGGGAAACACTTCTCTCACACTCTCTAACTTGCATCAATTTTTGTACATATCTATCATCACATTTTCACCTCCATATGGCTATGGCAACATTTTCCTTTCTTTCAATCATCACACCTTCACCAAGGTTCATTTTATATCATTTTCAATTATCAATTTTCATCCCGCGTTATGTTGGGGCAACATGTAGCTCCAAAAATTGTCACTTGAGGGGAGATATCATAAAAAATATTTCTAATCAATCTTATGACACCTACTCATCAAATCATCTTAGTCAATTGACTCAATAGTATCATCCTTATGAAATTAAGCTATCAATACCTTCATAAACTCCACCTGAAGTGCCCCATTGACTGTATTTCTAGGTTCATATCTATCCAGTCAACCATCTAATCATGCAACTATGAAAACCATTTTCATAGGGTTAGATGACCCCCATCTCATCTTCAATTTTTATGTTACATCATGCCTACTATAACTCGTAACTCAAAAAGGGGAAAAAATTAGACACTAGAAAATGCACCTTATGCATAAGGTCTCCTATTCAAAAATACCAAAAACATCATAAAACACAATAATCCAAAAAATCCAAATATTCTCATAAAATTAACTAAAAAATATAAACCCAACAAAATGGTGCTAAAATACACCTCTTCACTCATTTACTAACCCTCACCCACTCGCATTTAATTTTCCATCCCACCTACCCATTTTTATGCCCAATGCACCATGGATCGTTATCATTTTACCCACCTGTGCACATTACACTCATATGTTTCACATTCTTATATGCATTCCTAATACTATAAAAGAACACTCACCCCCATCATTTCACCCTCTTTTTCTTCCTTGACTCTTTGTGCACTTGAGCCCATACTTGACTTTTTGCTTCTTTACTCACATATTTTGGGATTGCAGGTTTTGGGTTGGAGAAGGCAAATTACAAAGGACTGGTATGACTTGCAAGATCATTGTTATGGTGAAATTTCAACACATGTTCTACTCGTGCTCGCAACTAGCCTGTAACCTATGTAAATTTTTTAGTGAATCACACTGGTGACTAGTTTGTGACTAATTTAGGTATATCATTAATTTTCATACATTGTTTATTCATTTTTATCTAATAAAATTTATTTTATCTCCTTAAATGGTTAGGTATATAATTAAGGAAGGTACCCTAACTACTAAAAACAAATAACATTTTTTTCAAGTGTGTTTGTGTGAAGGTTATATATTCAGATTAGGAATATTTTACCCACTTTATTCATTGAAATAACCCATAATTGTCTTCTTCTCAATGGAAGTATAAAACCATTTATTTAATAGAATTGATTCAGATATTTCTATATCGACTAACACATCTTGCAAGTGATCCAAATCTAGGCATACATATTGCAAAGGAGAAAGCAATATTTGTGTGAAGAGATCTTGTAATTCACTATCAACCAAAATATTTCTATCTTATTAAGCATTTTTTACTGTAAGACATAATCATCTAAAGGTTCATATATCCTTGGTGTATTTAATAAATTTACATAAAAGAAACCTTGTCCCCATTTTTGATAGAGAATTAAGCCAAAAATTTATTTTTCAAAGTAGTAAAGAACGTACAGAGGGTGTGGGGATATCATAAAACCATTGTAATACAAATTCCTTAATACTTCTAGGGAATAATTTGGTGAATAAGATGTCATGATATGAATAGTCAAAACAAGCCACATGAAATGATAGAAGTTGTTATACGGGGTCCCTTTTTCTGTAGATATTGATTTTAAGAGTAAAAAATCCAATAGGAACATGGTAAGTAGCCACTTCGGGTGCAAGTGGTCTATGAAGCAACTAATTAGAATCCATAGCATGAGGAGAAGTGGATGCACATTTTTATAATTGTATGTTTTTTATCTTGCATTTTATGAACAAGGGTTTCACGGGCCTAAGTGCTAGAAGAAGAGACATGAGAGCCACTATGGTTTCCTAGAGGATGTGTAGTAGAAACATTGGTGGTAGGAATAGACATGGAGGCATCATGCATGGAAATATTAGGTTCCCTCAAGGATGAAGGTACCGTAGATGTAGGAACAAATAATGTTTGTATATAAGATAATGGATCATGATTGAGTTAATCTCTTATGACATATAAAATAATATCAATATTAACAAGATTCTATTGTAAGAGATCTATAATATGTTGTACCTCTTCTTCGGGAAGGTCATGATAATGGTATTCAAAGTTATTATTGGAGCCTTCACCTTGCACATGATCAGACTAAATAGTAAAACCAGCATTGGAAAATATATCATCCATAGAATAAAGCTAAACATTATGAACCATGTTTGTATGATTAGAAGGTGGATTTGAAAATAGGTTACCTTTATAACACCAAGTATGAGAATGTAAGATTTAGGGCTTGGTTCAAATCTCATAAAAATTTGAAGGAAACAACATGATGAGGTAACATAGAAAAATAAATACAACACCGAGAGTGAAGAGGAGGAGAATAGATAAACCCTAAGACAACTAGGTTTGATGAAGATATCGAGTCACAAGTCAGGTTCACCAAATTTTTGTACACCCTTATTATATTATTATATATTTAGTGAGTTAATTACACTTAAAGGATGTAAATGGGATTTACATGAGATTATTATTATTAATTAAATTCCAACATTAATTATAAAATATCATAATAACACACTAATTCTTGCAACTAATCTATATAATATGATATAAGCTCAAAAATAAGAGAATGGGTGCACTTAGCTGATTGCATATGGATATGAGAATTTATGGGTGTGAATAGTGTTGGAACTAAGAGATGTCGACCTAAGAATACTTTGTTCCTAGGAACTATAGCTAGAAAATGACTGGGGGTAGGATCATATAGATCTATTAGGACCATTTGCATGATTTTGCACCTCCTATATGGTTTCAACCTTCCTTGAATCCATCTCTATAACTTCTTAAGGTTATCTCCTATCTAGAAATGTATGTCACTATAAAAACCTAGTTTTTGTTCATGCTATAAAGACCTTTAAATATTTTGAGTGAGGTCTCAAACCATTTCCATGAGTGGGATACCAATAAAAAAAATTACTTGGGTTGAATTGCAATCCTTGCACCTCCGATGTTAACAATACTGTAAGGAGGCCTCAAACCAAATTTCATTCTCAACCTAACATGTGATCTTTGAATGAATACAAATAGATTTGGCAATCTAAAAATTTGTGAAATTCTTGAATTGAGTTTGAATCTTAGTAATGCTTGAAGTAGTGATGTTTGAGTCCTTGTAAATGAAGAAATATGATCCATAGACTTGGGAGGATGCTTCAGACATGTAGAGATTGTTTCCCTAATGGTTGTATATGATTTTTTGTAATATTTAGGGATCCTTGGGTTCTTTTTGTGCTATATTTTATAATAGGAGTTCATGAGAATGTTAGGTTGCAATGGGTTTTGAAATGAGGTAAGTTTAACTTGCTTATATATGGTTTCAAAGGTAAATTATTATGGAAAATATGAACCACATGAAATAAATGACCTAACAAATAATATAAAATCTAAATATTATATGAAGGATATGTCTATTCAAAACTATACAAGCCAACCAAGAATATATTCCACAAGTTGTCCAAAGTGGACATTTTTACATAAGGATAAGAAACATGAGAACTAAAGGTTGCATCCTGTCAAATTGATTTTTATATGAATTTTATGCATTTAACTCTCATAATTTTTTGACATATTAGTGTGTATTAAAATTAGAAAATATACCTCGAGATACTAAGTGGGAATATAAAGAGTGTGTTTTTCTTAACAAGAGTGCATTGTCAAAACTAATAGTGTCAAAAAGTGAATTCCCAAATCACATAGGGACAAATACATCAACCCTAATTCAAAAATATATTCAGTAACATTATTCCACTCACTGGGGGAGTATGAGGTTAGTCTAGGGCTTTCATTCTTATGTTCTCTTTCTTATTTTCTAGGGATAAAAACAGGAGAATACATTACAAAAACTAAATTACATGTCATAAATAAATCCAGCTAAGGTCATTTATCATTACAAATAAGTGAAGCAGAACCAAAATTTTCAAATCATTAAAAAATTATAGGTTAGGTTCAACCACATAATACAAGTTTGGAAACCTGAACTTTTCTATGCCATATTAAGTATCCTAAATTTATTTCTAGGGATATAACAAGGATAATTCATTACAAAAACTACATTGCATGTCATAAATAAATATAGTGAAGGAAATTTATCATTAGAATCAGTTAAAGGAAAACCAAAAGTTTCAAATCATTCAAAATTTTATAGGTTAAGTTCAACCATATAATACAATTTTGGCAACCTAAACTTTTCCATGCCATATTCAGTATCCCGAATTCATCTTTCTTTGCTAAATATGATGCAGGTAAAATGTTAGATCACCAAATTCATATAGCCTATATTTTTATGAGCCTTGTCTAATTTTTTAAGTCTTTTATTTTCTATGATCATGTCGCAATGTTTTTTACTCATGCCCTTTCATTTTCCCTTTTTACTTCCTATAAATTCTATACTAATTTTATTTATGATTGTTATTATTTTAATTATTATATTATTGGTAATAGCTAGGGAATGTTGTAAGCTATCTTAAGATATTATACTAAAAATAGTTAAAATAGGTTATTGAACCATATTTATTATATTAAACACATTAACATTAGGGTTTAATTTATCCTTATAGGGGTTTATATAAATCCATTCTAAGATATAGTTTTTAAATGATTTATAACTATTATATTTTCATATTCCCTCTTCTTCTTAGGAGATTAGCCTCTCCAATGGTGGTTCATATGAGTGACATGTAGTTTTTATCTATTAGAGTGAAAGTGTTAGAATGAGACTCCATATAATTGTGTTTTTAATTTGATAAGAGTAAATTTCTCAATGATTTACAAGTAGGGATTTTTACTAATGAAACCATGCAAGTGTACTTTGGAATAACCAAGAATCGTCAATTGTTTCTAGTATGGAGAGTTTATGTTTTTCCAAATACATGTGTCTTTGTGATTTTTTCACCCTTGTTAGCACTCTCAACATATGTTTAAAATATAATACTTGAAAAATGGCATGGACATATGCCAAAGCGTATTGGGAAGGAGATGGTTATGAGTGGTTTGTTACACATGTATGCAAAATGTGGAAACATATGGAAGGCATGCATATTGTCTAACAAGATGGCTCATCGAGATACAGTCTTATGGAATACCATAATTTATATACATGCACAAAATAGGTTAATTGAAAAGGATTTAGAGATTTTAAGCAAATGAAATTGGAGGGTGTAAAGCCAAACTTAGAAATCTTCTCTAGTATCCTCTTAGATTGTGTCAAAATTGGAGCTTTGAAGTAGGGTATGTCCATTCAAATAATTTTTAAATTTGATATTTATCAAAATGAAGAAACACATGCAATGCACATGAACTGGTTGAAAAATGATCTTTGGGTGGACTTGTAGCTTGTGTGTGTTCAAACTAGCTTGGAGCACCTTGTATACCCCTTCATCAGTTAACAGGCATGGTTTTATCACTTACATCTAACATCTTTTTCACATTGATAGTTTTCCCTTCATAAAGGTATCAAAAATTAAAATTAAATGAAGAGTATGTTGTTGGTTAATTTGAAATGACTTTTGTTGCTCAAAATGTTAAAATTTACTTTATTTTCCACACAACTAGATTGACCATTTTTTAGTGTTAACCTTGCTCTCGAATCACATCTTGAGATGATGGAAACTTAGATGATGAAATTTGATATAGTAAACCTTTATATTAGTGATTGAACCCAAGTAATCATTTAAACATGCCATTTAAACACCATGAAAAATTTAATAAAACAAACTTAAAATGACATGTAAAACACCTTCTCGACTCCCATAAGGGATATGCCAGCATTTGACCATGATCCTTGTGACATGGATTGCCATGCCAACCCCTTAATTAACCTTGGATGATAATTTGAGCCCTTTTGGATATTTCAGAACTTGGGACGGTTGTCAAAAGTCATAAAATTGGTTTTGGTTTTGGCTCATAGTTTGGGGATCGATGTTGGGAAACAAATATCTACCACCAAAAACCTCTTGAGTGCCATCATGAAAATAATTATCAACCTTTATTTTTAATAAAAAAACTTTGGAATCTAGTTCTGCAAGTGGGTTTTGTAGGCCACTTTTCATTTTGCAGCAAGGATGAATTGGTGCATTTACAATAGCCAACTCCAAAAAGTTAGGTGTAGATTGAACTCTGATTACTAAACATGAGATCCATTGATTATGAGGGTTTCTCTATATATATGGGAGTATATGGAAATCAAAATAATGTTTGTTTGAGTCTTGCATGTTGGTTTTTGAGTCTATCAATCAATTTATTAAAAAAAATTACTATGGATAATATTGTTTTTTCTCTCTCTCCTCTCTCTCTCTCTCTAAAGTTGAAAATGCATTCAAATTGGATATGTACCTATTACCCTCTCCAAATGCATGTAAGATTTTTTATACCATTGTGAATGGAAAATGTGCATACACGAAATGTGTTAGATCATAGGATATTTTCATGCCATGTATTTGGGATAACCATTCTTTTGGTTGCAGGTACCCTAGACAAATGGATTTAGTAGTGTTATTATGTTATTTTACAATAACATTTATATTTTGAAATGTATGTGGTTGTTATTGAAATTGAGGCCTCATATAGGCAATGATTAATAGAAATATAATTGTTGTATTATTTCAAGTGAGAACCACATTTTATTTGTGAGGAAATGATAGTGGTATAGTATTTGCAATTCAATTGACTAATATTCTTGTATGATTAGAAATATGCTTTCTAAAGGAACAATATATAGTCATGGAAAGTAAAAATGTGTTAACATGATCGTAAGAGAATAATGATAACCTGACTAAAAAAGAAATTTAATGTCATAATTTTTTGAAAGAATAATACTTTGATATAATGGTATGTGTGTAAAGATGATATTATAAAGTAGAAAAGGAAATTAAAAGATTCAAACTAAACTTCATTATAACCATTAGGTCATGTAATAAAAAATAACATGAATTATTGTATGTAATGCATTAGGCATATTCAACATTTGAAAAATTAAAGGAAATAAACCAAGCATATAATTTGTGATCATAGTGTCAAAAGGGTCGTATGTATCTAATTTGTGTACCATCTTAATGGAGTTTACTTGTATCACACATAGGTAGGGTTATGTTTAATAGGATGTGTAAATTGATATTCCTTGTAAATTAAGGTCTTCGTGTTGATCAAACATTCTCTCTTTTGTTTGATATTAGTGAAGGTAATAAAGAAAATAAGAAACTCCACTAATTGGAGGGTTTAAGGCTACCTCTAGATGAGATGATGATGGATACAGGAGAAAAATATCCTCCTCATAGAGAGCTTGATTACCCGCACAAAAAAGATAAAATCAACATGAAAATAGAGTAGTAGAGAGGATGGTGGGTTGCCTAAAAATTCCGGGTCCCGAGAAGTGAAAATTTCCTAGGATGGATGTCAACTGACTTTGATAGAAAATAAGGATAAAATGGTAATGGATAATTGATATGATGCAGTAAAATCTATGCTGAAACAGAGAATCTGAAATGAACTAGATAAGATGAAATACAGATATGATAACAGTAAATGATGAAAAACTAAACAAAACCTGGTTACGGTTTGACGATGACCCAAGAATGTTAGGCATAATAGATGGCGACTAGGATAGTATGAGCCAAAAATAAATGTCATAAAAGGAAGATCTTGAAGGACTAGTTTAAAGCTGATATAAAACTGAAATATGATGTTGAGATGATGTAGGGAGCTTGGATCTGAGTGAAATAGAAAGGATGCAAGAAAATAGATAAATCAGATTGAGATAATGATAACTTCCGATTAGATCGATGGTTGACAATAAACGGGTTATATTAACAGCGTGACTGGGTGTGATGCAAGTGATGATCTGAAGCAACAAGAGTGTAGAGTGGAAATATGTGGTAGATCTGAGGGGTTGTGGGATCAGAAAACAAATAGTTGGCAAAATGGATGAAAAAAAATAAAACATATGTGGATCGGGTCAACGATAATTGTGTTGATTTGACAGTGATCAGGAAGGGCTCTAGGGTTTAAGTGATGAAAATGGATGGAAAATACGAACTACAAAGAGAGATTGATGATGACTAATACAGGGGTAGAGCTCTGAGAATGAAGATGAACCTATAAATTTGATGCACAATAATGATAGGATGGTAATGAGGAGTCCAACCATGAAAAAATGTGATACCAAATAAAGAGAAAACTTAAAATATCCAAGGGTAACATACAATATCTCCAAATTAGCTCCAAGGTGGTGATAACAACTACAAAGAAGAGCAAGAAACAAAGCATGATTGCAAGAAAGCTTGAAGTCTCAAAAAAATGCATCCTCAAGAGAGGAGGGGTATGGTTGTATTCATAGCGTCGAAAGTGACTCGAATGGGTCATCGATGACTGCATCAGTCCATTTCTTTAGGCAATGGAAATGTGATTATCTCGATGCAAAGAGCTCTTATGAGGTGAAATTAGGGTTTTGGGTGGTTAATGTGGTTTACGGGTGCTTTGGAAGGATAAAAAGTGGTTGGGAGACAAGAACACATTAAATGAAGGTAGATGAGAACCTAGGGATGGCAAATAGGGTGCTTAGGGAAGATAAAAGGATTAGATGAGGATTTAGGGATAATAATTGGTGATTATGGGTGTCTAAGGAAGATAAAAAGGATTAGATGAGGATTTAGGGATAATAATTGGTGATTATGGGTTTCTAGGGAAGACAAATTAATGATATGACTAGGATGGGATTAACATGGAAAATAATAATTAAAGGGATAAATGAAATTTAGGAGGGAAAGGGGGGAATTAAAATATGAAGAGGCATATGTATGTGAGGAATGACGATGAAGGGGAGTGGATGTAGGATGAAGGACATAGGATACCAAAAATTGGTGTCTACATTCTCCCCATTTTTCAAGTAGTTTGCATTAGGCAAGCCATGAGACAAAAATGAGAAGTGATAGAATATGATGATGGTTGAGGTGTTCCCCCTGAAATTAGAAATTGATAAAAAAGGATCAATCACTAGGTTGAGAGAGATATATGAAGGGATAAAGAGTGGAAAGTATCAGAAAAATAAAGAAGATAAAATAAGATGCCCTAAGTGGAGAAGGGATAAAAAATAAAAATAATAAAAAACAATATATGGCAGTGACTTTGGAATCACTTTGGTAGGGAAAAAATAATGACCTCAATAGAGATGATGTAAATTTCCTACTGAACAATGAGTTGGAAAAAATCATGAAAATATAGAGGGATTCCAATGCAAATCAACTAAGATGGATATGCAAGCTGCATGACCAACGCGTTGAAGGAAGACATAAAAAATATGTGAAAATAAATGCAAGAATGGTCAAGGAAAATCTTGTGACAAGATGCAAGGGTAAAAGAGAATGCAATATCCTTCATATATGAGAAATTGAAAATATGCATTCGGGTGAGGTGAAGATAAAAGATGGCCATGATGGTGGGCTTAGGATGAAATATGGTTCCCTAAGAGGGATACAAATATGATCACATAGCAGGCTGCTGGATGTGATTTAGGAGGCATGAATATGTTTTACGATGTTGGATAATTAATAATATATGATGGATTGATAGATTGGATATAGATGTTAGACATATGATTAGAAAAAGATGAAATGATGATGAGAGTAGCTAGGGTAGATAGGGAAGAGATAACATGGAAAGGGTTAAGAGAGTGTAATTAGATAGGATGTGACCTTGATAGGTGACCTAAATGTGAGAAGTGTACACTTCTTGGTATAGGTCAGGAGTGTATGTATAAAATATGCATTGGAAATGGGGTCGGTGGTAATGCGCCGAAGGGGAACAACACAAAACCATGCACTTACGACCATTGATAGGTGTTAACACATAGCTAACGGTAGTTAGTCAAACTTAAGATCATGAGGGAAAGATGGAATGCATACTTATGGACCCACTATAGACATGACCAAGGGGGTAAGATGGAGCTTGTACAAGGAAAAGAAGTGTTTCCTCAGGTAGAAGTCCTAGGTCTATGCCCCAAGCTCTGAGCAATATAGTGCAAACTAATCCATGCAGAAATTTTCTTGCAGATGGGAAAATTGATCGATGCGAGAAGAGTTTTGGGGATGCTTGATCTTTTGATATTGTTAAGCTTTTTCTTGTAGATATTTGGAAGGTTGATCAGTATGGTAAGCCTTTTATTGCCATGATATAAGAAAGTAGCCATCCTTCAAGGGAGTGGTCTACATTAGAGACTTTTATTTTTGGATAATTGGATTTTTTTGACATTTTAGATGACACAATAAGATATGCATGATAGTTGTCCTTTGAGGGATCAATCTATACTTTTGAAAATTTTCTTTGAATAAACAATTATCCTTCGATGGAGCATTTTTTTTAGATATGATAGCTTTTTGTTATGAGCATCTAGAATTTTGACTTTAGGATAAGAGTTGGGGATAACCAAGTAAACTAATTAGGAGGGGATAGTAAGATGTATGAGAAAAACTTGTGGACCCTTAACATGGTTCCAATAGGTAGAAAAGAGGGTGATGAATGTAATGATTGTGGGGTTCCTACCTAGAAAGAGAAACTTTTCCATGTGCTAAATATGCTATGGGAAGAGCTATGGTACCCATATTCAAGGTCATAGATAAGAAATTGATAGTAAACCGCACGATTCCAAATCATTATAATGAGATATGGAAAGTATGATGAGGGAGATAAGATCTTTGATATGAATAAGACTATTTTTGTAGGCATGTTAACAAGTATAAGGGTTCTTAAGTGCAAGGCGTTGAGAGGTTCCATTTCAAGTTTACCATTAAGAGATGCTAAATGATAGGCTCTAGATCCATACTTATGTGTGATAATGGATGGTACAATCCAGTTGGGATAAAACTTTCCACGTTGGATCCTTTCTAGAGTAGTGAGGTTATGATTTTCATTTAAGATTAGGTTACCAATAGTAAAGTTGCATTCTTTTATATGTTTTTTATAGGCATGTTTGATGCACTCTTATAAACATGATGATGTTGAAGAGCGAGTAAGCGATGTTCATCTAAAAATTAAAGTTTTGCTAGACACTCTTGACGATAGTCCTTGTCAAATAAAAATTCATGAAGAGAAACACCCATGGGATATGGGATTTGGAATTCAAGAGGAATAACCACCTTAGAGCCATAAAAAAGAGAGAAAAGATTAGTTCCTGTAGAGGTATATATGGATTAGACCTATAATCCCAAAGAGAAAAGGGGATGTGAAGGTTCCAATTTCAACTTTCCTTATCAACAATTTTAGCAGAGGATATTTTGAAGAGTCTTGTTATTATATTTGGGATAGCCTACCTAGAGGACAGTTGAGATGAAGCTAAGATTAATATTAAAATATTCACCAAGATTCTTAAGATATTTGTTTTTGAAGGAATTACCATTATTCTGTGATGATTTTATGAGGAATGTCGAAACGACAGATGATATGTTGATAAAAAAACCATTAGTCTGTTAGCTTTGGTGGATGTGAGTGGAATGGATTCCACCCATTTGGTGAAGTATTTGGTTGTGCATGATGATAGAATGGTGAAACTGAGAACAGAATGAATTGATGAGACCAATGAGGTCGAGGCCCCATTGTGAGAAAGACCACAGATCTTGAACTGGTTATAGGGCTTGACTAGGAATGCATATCAAATTATCAATGTTGTTGGAACTTGAGACACTTTTTGACATATTCATAGTAGTATTGATTGAGGGTGGGCCAATAATAGCCCATGCAGGAGAATATGTTATGGCAATAGCCAAACCACTAAAGTGTCCACCACATATACCATCGTGGACTTATTGGATAGCATGGGTAAATTTATGATATTTTAAGGCACCGTAAGTAAGATGTTGTCAAACCTACATTTATAGAGGATGCCACAAATGTATAACATAGCAATTAGTGCATTGAAGAAAATACCTCCTACCAATTTTTTAGATAGGTCGGAGGGATATATTTGGATACATATATAGTCAAAGATTTTATCGAACACCATAGATTTGAACTGATTGGTGATCAATATGATTGATATGATAAGGCTCATGGACATGAGATGGTTGATCGAGATGATGAAGAACAATGAAGATCTTGGATTCATTTGTTTCCCATGGGATGTTAGAGATGTGAGAGAAATGCCATTGTGTCTGGTGAAATGATTAGATTACCGAGGGATGGTTTGGATGGTGTATAAATCAAATGCCTCAAGAAGAAAGATCAACGATGTCCTTATATTTTTGAAGGAATTTGTTTTTACATTGCATAGGTTAGATGGCATTTGAATTGATTAATGTGATATGAGATGAGATGTCTCCATAGATATCAAGGATTTGGAAGGGTGCGAAACATGATAGCGGTTTTGATACCCAAGATGAGGGCTTCATACTCAGAGAGATATTGTTAGTACATTTAAATTAATCTTTGTAACAATGGGGATAGGAGTATCCCAAGGATGAATGATAATAACACCAGTTCCTCCCATTTACCGACAGGTGTTAAATCCATATAAAGAAAAATATCATTATTGAGGGGAGAAAATTCATGATCAATGGTGAAATATTGACTCATTTGGAGGATTGTTTTGTGAGGAAGATGGTTTTTAGGAAGAGGGGCTTCAACTAGTTGATCTGCGATATCTTGGCCCTTGATAGATTTTTAAGAGAGAAAACTCTAGGTCAAACTCAGTCATGAGCATGAGCCATCGAGTGATACGGTCATTATGATAAGGTTTTGAATGCATGGTTTTAAGAGGATGAAAGTTAGTGACAACATAGGTTTTGTGATTAAGGAGATAGTGATGAAGTTTAGAGGTGGCAAAGAAGAGAGCACAACACAAATTTTCATCTTTAGTGTAGTGAGTCTCATACTCATGAAGGGTGTGACTGATGTAATAGAATGGCCTTTAATCCCTACCCTGCTCATCGTGATGTGCCAACATGGCACCCAAAGCATGACCATAGAGATATGTATAGATAGAAAGGCTCCTCCTCGCATGGAGGTGTGAGCACAGGTGGGGATAGAAGATATTACTTGAGATCATTAAAGGACCTTTTGACAATTTTCATCCCAATTAAAGTCGATGTCTTTGTGAAGAAGATGGTGAAAAGGTTGACAATGGTCAGAGAGTTGACGAGATGAAGTGGATAGAACTGATTGAAGTCAGCCTTGAAGACTGCAAAGATGCTTTAGATTAAAAGAAGGGTACATCTCAAGGATGGATTTGATTTTGGCGGGGTCAACTTCAATACTCCTAATAGAAATTATGAAGCCAAGGAGTTTTCCAGTTAGAACTCCAAAAAAACACTTGGATAGATTCAGACGAAGGAAGAATTGGATAAGATGTGCGAAGAGGATTTCAAGGACAGTGGAAAGATGATCCTCGATCTGATGCTTGGATTTACCCAAGAGGTCATTGACATAGTCCTCTACAGTTTTTTGGATAAGATCATGGAATATGTAGGTCATGGCGCATTGATAGGTTGCCCCCCCATTTTTTAAACCAAAGGGCATGACATGATAATAGAAGGTCCCCCAAGGGGTGATGAAATAATTCTTATATTGGTCTTTCAGGTGATGAGGATCTAATTATAACCAGAAAAACCATCCATAAGAGAAATCATCTCATGGCCTATGTGAGGTCAAAGTTGATCGATGTTACGAAGAGGAAATTCGTCTTTAAGGAAAGTGAGATTTAAATCTCAAAAGTAGGTGATAGATACAAGAGATTTTCTAGAGGATTTGGAAATGGGTACAATGTTAGAAACCCATTGTGATAATCGATAGGTATGATGAAATTGGCTAGAGAGAAGGTGCATTGCAAATCCTCTTTGATAAGGAGAGCAGAACATGTGGGATCCATGCGGCGAAGCTTCTACTTAACTGGCTTGGCATTAGGGATGGTTAACAATGTTGTGGACGATGATAGAAGGATTGAGGCCTGGCATGTTAGCATAGGACCATGCAAAGGCTTGAATATATTTAAAAGAGGAAGGTGGTGAAAGACCCAAGCTCCTAAGGATCAAGGGATTGAACCCACTTTGAGGATGTGGGGATCTTGTGGAGTCCTAATGTTAATGTCAATGGTGGATTCAGTTAAGAAGAGTGGATGTGTCTGGAGGTAAGGACTTATGAA
The DNA here is from genome assembly GCA_019776745.2 of Taxus chinensis. NCBI lineage: Eukaryota > Viridiplantae > Streptophyta > Pinopsida > Cupressales > Taxaceae > Taxus > Taxus chinensis. The sequence continues at coordinate 731,612,331 of CM034147.1, read as the reverse complement.
GATAGGAATCATCTGCCCCCATATAAGAAAGAATGGAATCATCATCGTGCATTGAATAATGTCAATGGTAGGGGAGTATTCCTCTACCATATCATGAAGTTGAAAGAGGAAGGGACCTAATTTCACCTTCACACTGATAAGTGAGCATGGTCCCAAAGTGATCATAGAGATTTAAAAAAATGCTAGAAGAAATAAACACAATATCATCTGTATCCATGGGCATTCGTTGGATGGGGAAGAGTTGGATGAGGGATCAATGTTCATAGGAGATGAAGATGGAAAAGGTGAGAGAGAGTTGGTGGATTTCTCCTTAAACCCCAACCCGAACTTTTCATGGGGATTATGAGATTGGTCGATGATGAGATCGTGCATTCCTTATTCATAACACCCCATACAAAATCCCTTTCCATGCACACCGATGGAGGTAGGTGTAGGTAAAAGGATTTATTATAGAGGAAATCAAATCCATTGGTGTATGGCTTGGTGTGAGGTTGAGCATCGATGTGAGAAGAAGGGTGGTTGATACCACCATAGATGAGATTGGTTTGTAGATGAGGTGGTCCAAAAGAAATGATATCCTCTGACATTAGGTTGGTACATTAGTGCTTTATCAGGTCTACCAAGTTGATTATGCATAGGAAGAGCATTGAGGGTGAGAAGGTGGTATTCCCCAATATGAAAGGTGCATTGCATCACATTGTCGATAGATTCATTATTAGGTAGCTTAGATGAAGGGATAGAACAAGCTAGTAGATGCTTCAGATGAATCTTGTTTAGGGACAAGCACATTGTTTGGTCAATAAGTCATATGACATGATTTGAAGTGAAGAATGTTCTACGGGGAGTGGTAGGATTTTCCCCTCATGCTCATATTTGATGCAACGATGGAGAGTGGAAGGGACACAATGCATGGCACAGATCCATGGTCATCCAAGTAGGATATTATATGGAATTCCCCCTCAAAAAGTATAAAAGAGTCTCATGAAGGAGTCTTTTACACTGATAGTGGATGGGAAGGATAATTATGCCTAAAATGGGGGCCACAAAATCATTGAAAGCATGAAGGACTACGTAGGTGATTGAGTGATAACAGAGTTGGGAAGCTTGAGTTGATCAAAGGTATGTGATGATATGATGTTGATGTTGGCTCCATTGTCTATCATTGAATGTCAGATGAATGTATCATTGATGTGAAAATTGATGAAAAGTGGGAGGTCATGGTCTTCAGGTGAGATATCAGGAATTTTAGAGTCATCAAAAGAAATGGTGGCCGAAGCTATGAGTGCTCCAACAAGGGCTGCAAAAGGTTGGGTCTCATCACTAGTGATAGGGATGTGTTGTAAAGCATCAATGAGAGCTTATTTTTGTGATTGGGGGAGATTTGGATGAGCTCATAAAGTGACATCTTAATAGGAGTTCTTGATGGAGCTGCTTCACAATATTTTCTTGATGGCACCGGGTTGTTGGGTATGCAGGGAAACTAAGATGGATACTTTATCTTTTGAAGAATATGATGGAGTGGGGTCACTAGATGGGGTGGTGATGATGAACTTTGGTCTTAGATTGAGTAGGTGGTTGAGAATCATGAGGGAGAGAGCATGTGGTCATACAAACAACATTGATAAATAGAGGGGGACCTTCTTTGGGAGAATTAATTCTTGGAGGAGGGAATTGTGGTAAAGGTTTTTAGATGAATAAGATGATTTAGAAGCATTGGGTGATGAAGATTTGATTGAAGGATTGCGATTGGATGTGGATGCACTAGTAGGTGGGAGGGGATGGTCTTCTTCAATGAGAAGGTCATCCTCCTTTATAAGATTGTGGATGAGGGTTTGAAGAGCCCTACAATGTTTAGTATCATGTTTGGGGTATGATGATAAGTGCAAATGACATTAGAATCAAACCACGTGGGTTTCTACCCCATGTGAATTAAAAAATTTGATGGGAGGAAGAGTGATGGAAGATGCTTGAATAAGGCATTGAAGAATTTATGAATAGGATCCGATGGGAGTTTTTGATGAGGGGGTTAAGTGGGATTGTAGATGAATTGGGTTTGGAAGTGGTAGATGAAGGTAAGGAGTGGTGTTTTGCTTTTATGAGGTTTTTTGGGTGCCTTTGATTCTGACTTGGTCTTGGGAGAAGAGGATATGGATGGTCATGATTCTGATTTATATTTTGGAGGAAGAATAGGTGGATTTGATTCTAATTTAGTGATGATCAGGGATTTGGATGAAGGGGTAAGTTCCCAAAATAGATGGAGGCACTCCTAGGATTGATGATGAAACATTGGATGAATTAGAGTGATGGGGCTTGGAAGGAGGTAACTCCAACTTTTTGTGTGGGTGAGTGAGAGACTTCTGAGGAGGAATGTTGAGGATTTTAGGTTTTTTTATTTGTGAAGGTTTTCCCTTAGCAGGAATAAAAATGATCTCTACACAGGGGATGGTCCTTAGAAATAGGATTTGATGATTTGGATGCAGATTTTGTGGATATGGGAGTTGAAGGTGAAGGGGATGTTTGGATAAGAGGCTTATCGAGATGGGGAGAGGCCACAAATTGTATAGGTTTTGTAGGTGTTATCGTGGGAGTTATTGAAGGTGCATGTGGATGAGATGGGGATATCATTTTTGATTTTATGAGGGGGAAATGTCTGCTTAGTAAGTTTGGATGTTGATATGGGAGTGGTTATAGCCATAGATGTGGTGATGGGTAAAGGAATGGAAGAGGAAATAGATAGAGGGATATGTGAGGAAGATGTTGTGATAGATGTGGGGATAGGTATGGGTGGGGAGCTAGATGTAGTGGTGTTGGTGTGGTAGGTGTAGATATGGATGAAGAAGTAGATGTAATTGGAGTGGATGTGGGTGGAATAGTCATGGGTATAGTTGAAGTAGATATAATGGATGTAGAGATGGGTATGGATATAGGTAATATTGTAGAAGGAAGGGGAAATAATACATGGATGTAGTAGGTGAAGGGATGGTAGGTGTAGGTGATGATGTTAACTCTTGGCTTAGAGTGTTGATTGTGTGGGCATTGGGTGCCTGAGATGTAGGAGGAGTAGTTTGATTATTTGGTGGATGGTTGGGGAAAGGTTTTTTGAAGACATCGAGAGGATGATTAGGAGGTGCGTTGGGGTTATCTAATTGAAGGTCACCATGGTCTATGAGCCCCTGTACAATATCTTTAAAAGTGTGGCATTTTTTAATGTCATGACCAAAAACTTGGTGATATTTACAATAGTGCTCCTCGTTGATACCATGCGGGTTTGGGTCATGAAGTCATCAAGAGGTTGGATAGGGGGAAGTTGGATGAGATACAAAACCATTAACTTATATGAAAATAGAACTGTAGGATTCCCTGAGAGGGGTATAATTGGGGTTTGTCTAGGAGCCCTTTGCGGAGGCTTAGTGTGGGATGTGGACATGGAAGAAGATTTGACTACGATGGAATTAGCCACATTTTTAGATTTGACACCATGGGTAGATGACTTAGTGAATTCAGGTTTTGGTTTTTTGGATTGAAGTTTAACATGGCCTTTCTCAAGGGCATGAAGTTCAAGTTTACGATACATGGTGAATGCCTCTTCAAAAGTTTGGAAGGATTAGATATGAAGAGTGGAGGAAATATGCTTCACACAAGACCATGAAAAGAGTTTTGATTAGTTTGGTCTTTGGAAGGGAGAAAGATAATTGATTGATTATGCCACACCCATCGAGCGAAAAAATCTGTGATAGATTCATCATCAAATTTTCTAATGGCATAGAGATATATAATGGTGATTTTATGCATAATGTTAATAGAAAAGTTCTCTAGGAATAGTTGTGTGAGTTGAGTGAAGGAAAATAGAGAATGTTGAGGAATGACGTTATACCAGTCCAAAGCAGGGATGACCAATGACATAGGGAAGGTACGGAGCATAAGATCTTGGTCATGAGCAATAAGGTAACATGTGTGCCTAAAGGCATGAAGATGTTGTTGTGGGTCCTCCTTACTATTAAACTTGGAAATTTTTGGGAGCTCCCAATGTGGGGATAAGGTTTTACGGGAACTGATGGATTGATGGGCTTCATTACAAATATGTTTGTAAGAGAAGGTGGTCTTAGACCCTAAAGTAGTGGCTTCGATACCGGTCATTCTACTTATAAAAGCATGAATAGGGTCATTAGATGTGTGAGGATGAGAGACTGATGGATGAGGTTGTGGGATATAAGAAGTGGATGGGTGAGGTTGTGGATGAGATTTATATTGTTGTGGATAAGTAGGTGTTTGAGGGGGTGGTTGATAAGAAGGAAGATTGTTGAAGGGTTGTGATTGAATGGGTTGGGAAATAGGATGTTGTTGAGAGGTAGGGATGTAATAATATGGATAAGATTACATTTATTGTTGTTGAGAGATGAGGATACTGGATTAACCTTGCACGGGGTGAGTGGAGGTATTAAGTATAGGGTGGTTGAGATGTTTGAGTAGATTTATTAGAGAAGATGTAGTCAAAGGCACTTCAAAGGGGAGGTCGATGATTTTGGGTAGAATCCGAAGGATGAGGTTGCGAGGTGATAATGTTTTCTTGGACATGAGATGTAGAGATGGGGACTGAAGCTTGATCATGTTGTTTGGGTGGTGGAGGGAGTAAATGGTACTCTTGCAATGTTTGGGTAGGTGTGCTAATGACGAAAGTGGATGAGGAAGTGATGGGGATGGAAGAAGAGGGCGTGGTGTTGATATGAGGAAGATTGGGAGGAATGATGGACCACCAGTTGAGTGGATTGGTGAGTTTGGGGGATTGTAGAGGAAGATTGATGGGAGAAAAGTTGACATTATGCCATGGACAATCTCATTCATGGCTTTAGGGAAGAACACAATGAGTTGTGATGTGAGGACTTTGGTGGATTCAGGGATGAGAATGATAAGCATAAATTTTCTAAAGAGGAGGTCCATTCGATGGGAAGGTTGGTAGATTTACAAAGAAGGTAGTCATGAAGAGCAACAGGGTTGGCATCAAGGAGCTCTTGGAATTCCACACATCCATGAGGGATGGTAGGAGGCCCAAACATTCTCTAAGGAAATGACAGATGGGGGTGTAGCTAGTCGATAGAGGGATAGAAATAAAGGGGTTAGTCTCAATATGAGGGGTTTTTTGGATAGCTTGGGACTCATGGAGAGGAGGAATGAAAACCGTAGGTTGAGTAACTGTAGAAGAAGAGACCAAGGGGGTGACAAGAGATAATAGAAAGGGCTGAAGTTTGTTGGGAAGCAATGTTGGAAGTAGGAATGTTGTTGGATGACATGGTTTGTTCCATTTTTCTTTCTTGAGAACGTGTAATAACGGGCATGAAACAATAAAACAAGAAACTATGCTGATTTTTAATATTTCAAACAAGTCACACAACAAAGTTTTAATTATCTTGTCTTAGTAGAATGAATGTGAGAAAGAAAAGAAAATGGGCTCAAAGGGGAACCTAGGAAGATGGCCAAACTATGGATGGTTTTAGGTTGTTTTAGTTGGCTGTCCTCGATATACCCAAAGGTACGTGAGGCTCAAATCTGTGATGACTACTAGTACAAGGGTCTAATATTGGGGCCTACCCCCACACTTCATGTACCACAACAATAAGGGTGTCAGGCGCTTAGCCAATATACCTATAGTAAAAAAAATTATAATGCATTTAGAACACCATGACGGATTTCCTATTGGGTGATGAAATCCCAATAGTTCCACCTAAAAGAAGATGTTTAAGATGTGTAAATTGATGTGTGCATTTTGGATGTGTGTGGAAGAAGTGAATGCAAAGAATTGACCTCCTAATTAAACTATGTTGTCAAACAAGTATGAAGAGGTTATTTTTAAGTCCCAAAATCTGAAATGTGAAATTTGATGAAATCAAACAGACAAAGAAGGGAGAGAGATGCAAAAGGAGCAAATAGGGAAAAATGAAGAATACCTAGATAATGTTATTTTTCCTTTTTATTTTTATTTTAAGCAAGTGCATTGTTGATCCAAGCAAGCAATCCACCACGTACGTAAGACAAGTGAATCTCCCACCTGCATGAGGTTAGTAGAAAGAGAGGAATGGAAGATGGAAATGGAAATGAAAAAAAATTAAAGAACTCACCAAAGAAGGGTGGGTCCCACTGGGCATGCCAAAATGTTGAACTTGCAAAAGTTTCTCGATTCCTATTTTAGATTAGTGAAATGGTAACAAAGAAAATTGAAAAACTCCAATAATGAGAGGGTTTAAGGCTACCTCTAAATGAGATGATGATGGATACAGGAATAAAAGATCCTCCTTGTAGATGAGCTTGATTACTTGCACAACAAAGAGAAACTCAACATGAAAAATGGATTAGTAGATAGGATGGTGGGTTTCCCTGACAATGCCGGTCTTGAGAAATGAAAACTTCCTAGGATGGATGTCAACCCACTTTGATAGAAAATAAGGATAAAATGATAATGGATAAATGATATGATGCAAGCATAATTCTGAACTTGAAACAAATAATCTGAAATGAACTAGATAAGATAAAATGCAGATATGATAATAGTAAGTGATAAAAAACTTGAACCAAACGATGACGTCCAAGACTGATGGTTGACCCACAATTCGGGACTGCAGGGTAGAGTTGACAGGTGAGCTGGGGAAGTATGTGCCAAAAATAAATGCAAGAAAAGGAGTAGATCTGAAGGAATTGTTCTGAAGCTGATCTGGAACTAAAGATGATGCTGGATTAATCTAAAGATCTGGATCTAAGTGAAATAGAAAGGATGCAAGAAAATTTATAAATCTAATGAGAGAATGATAACTTGTCTGATCAGGTCGACGACGACCTAGGTAAGATCGACGAAGACTAGGTGTGATGCAAATGAGATATGAAGCAACATGTGTGTAAAATGCCAAGATTAGATAGATCTAAGAGGGACTATGGGATTAGAAAATAGATAGCTGGTAGAATTGGATGATAGAAAATAAAACAAATGTGGATCAGGTTGATGACGACTGTGCTGAGTTGATGGTGACCTAAGAGGGATCTAGGGTTTAAGGGATGAAAATGGATGGAATTAAGAATTTGTAGAGAGATTGGATGATGAATAATCTAGGGGAAATTCTTTAAGATGGTAGATGAACTTGAAAAATTGATGCATAATAATGATAAGATGGCAATGGGGACATCCAAGCATGCAAAATAATGATACCAAGAAAAGAGAGAACTTTAAATCTCCAAAGATAATGAAAAAGATCTCCAAAGTAGCTCCAAGGTGGTGATAACAGCTGCAAAGAAGAGCAAGAAACGAAGCCAAGATCGCAAGAAATCTAAAGTCTCAAAAATTACATCCTCGATGAGAGGAGGGGTATGGTCATATTTATAGGGTCGACTGACAATGACCCATATGGGTTCGCCGGTGACTGCAACTATGGTAATCCTTGATTTTGGCGGTGAAAATGTGATTAGCTTGATGTAAAGAGCCCCTATGTGGTAATATTAGGGTTTAAGGTGATTAATATGGGTTAGGGGTGCTTTGGAAGGATAAAAATTGGTTGGGAGATAAGAAAGCATTAAATGAAGGTAGATGAAAAACCTAGGGATGGTAAATAGGGTGCTTAGGGAGGATAAAAGTGATTAGATGAATAGGATTTAGGGATAATTAATGGTGATTAGGGGTGTCTAGTTAAGATGGGATTAAGGGTGATATTAGCTAGGAAATAAAATAAATGGTGGGGTCATATAGGATAAGTGGGAAATTAAAGGGATAAATGGGATTTAGTAGGGAAAGGGGAAATTTGAATAGGAAGAGAGATATGTATGTGAGGAATGACGACGAAGGGGAGTGGATGTGGGATGAGGGACATGGGATACCAAAAATTTGTGTCTACACTTAGAGAGATTAGTTAACCAAAGTAGATATAAGTAAGTGGTCACATGAGATTTTTATACCTTTTTAAAAGACCTAATCAATTATTATGAAAATAATGGGAAACCCCCTCTTTTCTCATTTATTTTGTAGACTAAATTAGGTGTTGATTTGATTTTAAGTACGCTTAGCATGATAAATAAGTTATAATTTTCTCATTTAAAGAGAACTAAGGAATAGGGAAAGGATTGAAGTTAATGATTTTCATAGGAAAATATATACTAATGTATAATGTTATACTAATGTTAAAAGGTTTTTGTAACAAATGAAAATAAGGTGGAACCCTTCCACCGAAATGTAAATGGTCATCCTTCTTGGATCTAAGTAAAACCTCAAGTGTATGATATGAAAGGAATTGTTAGGTTGTGTGTGTAGTCACATGAAAACTAATATAATATTTCTAAGTTATGTTATGTCATTCCCAATAGGAAGGGACCAAACAAGGTAAATACTCTAATGTTTCAACCTTCTCATGAGATGATATTACTATAAGAAACAAGAATGAACATTTTTATGTCCCTAAGTAGGGATTTAGTCTCTCATGCTAGTAACTTGTGGTAATAACTTCCCTAGAGTTATCATGAGAATAATTTTGTCACACCCATTGCTCAAACAAAACCATATTTCCTATGTTAATACATGAGCATTGTTCCGCTAATTATGTCTTTAAATGATAGAGATAAATGTGTAAAAATCATATGAATCCACACTTAGTTAATTATGTGAAAGGTCTTCCTTATAAATCAAGGTGGTTTTGTAACTGATATTCTTATCAAACCTTGTTTGTGTGATAGACTAGAGTGAGGGTATTATACCTTGGCTAGTAATGATCTTTGCAAAAAAAATTGGTTCTGAGAGAGCATCATATTTAGTTGATGGGTTTTTTGTTGTTGTAAATTTGGGAAACATTTTGTCATTTCATAGTTGCACTCTTGTGTTGAGTTTGGCATCTTCTTCTTACGTAATTAAGAGAATAATAAATTATAATTGAACCTACTTAATGTATCTACAAAACACCTTAGTAGGATGTGCATGGGACCTTGTGAAAGGATTTTTGAGTTATACTCCTCTCCTTTTATATAGTGGGACTATGTGTGACCTATAATCTATATAATTATGGAGGACAGGAAACCTATTATGGGATAAGAAACTTAGTTGTGAACACCTCACTTCTTTAGTGAGGGATAGTGTGTGTTTTGGGTCACACGGAGTTGAAAAGACTTGGACATAACCTTTGTGTTATGAATCAAAATTGAATTTCTGAATTGAAATAAGCAATGAGAACAAAAATATATGGAAATTAACGCATGATTGAACCCATGAATGAAATGAACATCATCTTCAACATGGTATTGTATTTCATAATGATTTTAACTATGCTTCTACAAATGAAATACTTATTAAGTAATAAAAATCAATGCATAAAAAAGTAAAATTATAAACCATGTATTAATTGTATCAATAAAACTATGAGTGTTAGTGTTATGTGGGTCAAATGTTATGTGTCTTGTGATCAATATAGCTATAGTAAGTGTTGTGCCATATAACAATAATAAAAAAAGTAGTTTTACTATTACATTTTGGGTTGTGAATTTATGGGGTGTTACATAACCACCCTGGTAACCCCTTTTTATGTATTATATGACTAATGTGGAGAATTCTAGCCCTGATATTGATTTTAGTATCCCCGTATGGAGTGGAGGGGCATTCCATTGTGGTTGATTTTGTAGCAAAGGAGGATCTTAATCCATCACTTTTTCTATATAATGTAGATACTATCTTTAAATTTACTATGGGTATGGAAGGGCCCACTAAATAATGTACTAAGAGGATGAAGGACACCAACCTCATATTATAGCCATATCTAGTTTTGGTGCATCCAATTACGTTTTTGAAGATAATTTCACTTATACTGTAAAAACATTTCTTGTTACTTCCTCCTCTAGGTCCATTATTTCCTTACAATATTTGAAGTCACGCATAATTGAATTTAAAAAAATTCATAGTATGTTTTGAGGTCAATAGATATAGTGTTTCATCAATTGACATTTACTTGTAGGATAACCCTATACCATAAAAATTTATCGACACTCTTCTCTCTGATTTGGATGAAACAATGCCTTACTCATGTGAGACATTGGCGAGTCATTTTTATAGAGCCCTTAATCTTCAAATTTTGTGCACCAAATTCTCAATCTTGGTTTCTTTCCTTTTTTAGTTATTTTAATATATGCATCATAGCTTCCATTTTAGCTTCTGTGTTTTGGTTGACCCCTGTACTTTATCTATAGTACTCAATATTTTATACCCTTATTACAACCTCGATTTTTTGCACATTAGTGATGAGATTCATTTGTGCAATTGTCAAATGGATCTTGTTATATAATTCCCTATAAACCAAATAACCTTACTAGAATCATCAAACTTAAAATGTGCCTTATTCATTACATAAGAAAACAAAAAATTGTATTCCAACATGGACTCTCCTAGATTATGTTTAATATTTTTAAGTCTTGAATAGTTTTTCTTCCACACTTTCTCCTTTAAATTCAACAGTGATAACATCTTGGACCTCCTTCAATGTTTTTCTTCTCAAGTCTATAGAATATATTAACTCCAAGTACATGCCATGAAAATATCCTATGAGTTTACATTTCTTCATATTTTCATTAGTGCCCCCTTTTGCATCCCATCTCATCTTAAAAATTAATAAGTAATAATGTGGGTTAGTTGATCAATCATAGGGATAGAAATTTGCATACATATTAGGAACATGAGCCATATTTATTCCCAAAATTAGTTTCCATCCTCCTTTTTCTATTGAAAAACAACCAATATGCATATTATCATGCTCTTTATTAGTTATTTCACACATACTCGCACTTGCACAACTAGATGCAAACTTTAAATTTTCATAATCCAAAGACTCACTTATAGATTATGCAGATTAAGGAAAACTTACTTTATACTTCTGGCTTACTAAGTTATTATTCATGAAATTCATTTCTTCTTTCACTCTTACTAGGAAAACCAATGTTCATTGATTACTTACCCATATTAGGATATTGTTGTCATGCAAATGTGCAACAGGGAAATTAACAATTTCCAAGCATGAAAATTATACCCCTATGTCTAAAATTTCAATTTTTACCCTTCCAAGACACCCCGGGTATACTTAATCAGTCCAAGTGACCTCCCGATTGATGTTAACCCATCCCCCTAGGTAATTTTAGGAGTTCATTGAAACATGCAAACTTCAGGTAGTTGTGGGAAGGGCTATCACTAGCTTTCCTAGGACTGGAGCAACCCCATAGAGTGGAAAAAAAAAATTGAACCAGAAAATAAGGTGAATCAAAGGCCTAGGAACATCATGGATTTGATTTTGGAATATTCAACAAGGATCCAGAGAAGTTGGGACCGTTTCACTAAAATCAAGGTTCATAGGCCTAGGCAGTGCACATGCAAAAACAACTGTTGAGATTCTGAAGGTGATTCTGGGATCTCCAGATGGATTTAGGAGAAAAAAAAAAGCATCCTAGGAAAGGGAATTCTAATCCCTATAAGATAATGAAATTATTTCTTTCACGAAACTTTGGAGCAATGGGTCTACAAGTAGTTTTTCTAATGCATAGGTGGAGTACTAGATAAAGATCCATTTTTCAGGTATCAAATGGAAAAATCAAGACATGTGATCCCCACCATTGGATTTAGAAGGCCAGTTCCAGTTAATATCATATATAATTTCATTAAAAACATTCATTGGGATCTCAAGTAATCACCATTTCAAGTTACCCTCTTGGAGCGAATTCGGGAGTTAGTCAAATTTTGGAAGGACACGTGTCAGCTCTAGGAGCCTGGCATAATTTTGTTTTCCTCACATCCCTTAATGTCAGGGACATCAAGTTTTTAAATTTTTTCCTAGCCCCCATAAGCCTTCTAGACCCTCATGTAACCTCCAGGATCGCCAGTTCAGCCCCCAAGTGCTTGTGGGAGCTCAAAGCCTTCATCGTTGGATCGCTGCCACATGTCATCACCTGGCGCATCATTAAAATTTATATGCCTCATGTACCTTTGATTTGAGGGACATAATAAATTAAAAACACACCCAACCCCTAAGGAGACTCTTGGTCACCCATGTCACCTCTTCAAGAGTGAATTTCCAGCCCTCAGGTGCTTGTCAAGCCTTCATTCTCAACTGTAAGATCGTTGCCACGTGTCATCACCTAATGCAATGTACAAACTAATTTCCCCCATGTCCATTTGAGGTGAGGGGTATAAAGGTTGGAAAAAATGTGCCTATCCCCTCCATGATGCCTCAAGATCCCTCATGTGACCAGATTCTAGCCCCTCAGTGCTTTAAAGCTACTTTTTTAGCTTTGATCCCCTACTGTCAGATCTCTGCCACGTTTCAAGATGAGGCGTGATTTAAAAATTGATATCCCTCACATAAATTTTATGTGAATGACATCAGGGAAATGAAAATGTTCCTCTCTCCATGCCTTTGAAATTTTCAAATTTTAAATTCCCTCCTGCTTCTAACATCTAACATATAACATTCCTGTGAACAGCTTCCTCTGCAACTTCCTACCACCATTCCACCATTGTCAAAGCTCAAAATAGATCCACCATATAAATAAAATCCTATTTTCCATGGTGATAAAAATGTCTCATAAGAATATTTCATCAAACTAACAAGAAAAACCACAGAATAGAGAAGAAGAACGGTAAAAATCCCCATTACCGCAAAATCAAATTTTGAATAGATCTTGCAAACGAATGCACTGATTGAAGAACCATATTTTTTTCATTCCTCTATCAAAAACCATTAGGAACACACCTTCAGACCCTCCTCCCATGCCATAAAACATTCACAGTGAAGAAATCCTCTTTCTGGCCCAACAGAGGAAAAAGCTTCATTTCCCATCAAACTGGCAGTCGGATCGAGCTAAAAACTTGCCCTCATACTCCAAATGAAAAAACTATCACAATGGAGTTAATTTCATTCCAATTGGAGACAAAAATCGGACCTACAAATTTTTAGCTCCATTAATGGCCACCACAAAAGCTCTATGCCCAAAGCCACTACCAGGAGAAGATTTTAGAATTCATTTCCAAGAATTCTAATGAGTGAAATCAAGTGAAATTTAGAAGATGTGACCCTGAAAATGATTTGAGTCCAAAAAAATATGTTCCGTCACAAACTGAGTAGTGGAAGTCCACTTTTCAAAAATAGTATTTTTTCCTATACAGACTTGCTATGTTTGGGAAGTCACCATCAAAATCGGCTATGGCAAGGTAATGTGAACTGAAGATCACCAGGAAGCAAGAATGATTGTCCAGGGCCAAAAATAGTGAAAATGACCACTTACTAAAAATAGTAAGTCTTCCATCTAGACACTTGTTATTAGAAGTAAGTTACACTCAAAGGGTAGTTTTGGCATAATAATCATTCAGGGGAACATCATCATTCGGGATCATCTATGGGCATTTCTTACAGGGCATTTAAGACCATCCCAAGGAACCTGATAGTGTCTTTCAACACTTACTACATGGTGTGGGTCACAAGTATATCATAAGCAGGGTGGGAGTTGCTTTCATCGGAATAACAGTTCATTGAGCTTGGCAAGGATCTGTGAGCCAAGATGAAAGTGTTTCTCAGGGTGCAAAGAGTTTAGAGATTTAGAGTTCATCACATTGGAGCATCCCATCAAGTCATCTGGAAGGATCAATGGAATTTATCTAAGGCATAGTCTTTCATTGTCAGCATCATTCTTCCTTTTCTCTCTCTCTCTCTCCTCTCCCCCAACATTCTCTCTCTTCTCAATGTTCTAATTTTGCATTGGGGGTTGCACTTTTTCATAATGCCTTAACTAATTAAAAATTAATTTATTTTTAATGTAATAAGTCACCCTTAAGTTATAAAAGGGGGATTAAAGTTTTCCTAAGAAGGTGAAAAATTTCAAGGCATATGAAGGGTCAATGGGGGTCATATGAAGAGTATTTTCTCTTCCTATAAATTGTAAATACATCCCATTTCAAAGGGTTGGTGATTGGTTTTTTAAACTCAATAGTGCATTGAGAGAACAAAGGAGATAGCCAAATTCTTTCATTCCCCTCATTCTCAAATTTCCTCCATTTTCATGCTATGTAAAATTTCTATTCAAGAATCAATACAAGAAGAAGGAGTTTCATGCCTTTTTTGATGAGAAGGTATTAAAAACTTTGAGTTTTCAATATTAACTCATCTTGTTTCCATTTCCAGGGTTGTTTCTTCTTAACTTTAATGCATGTGTGAACTTTTTGGTTAATGGGTGTGGGACTCTCATTTTCTACCCATGACATTAATCCCCTCTTCTCTTTTCTCAATCCTTTTCTCGCTCTCTTGAAAAATTCCTCTCTAGCAAGAAATTGCTAGCTTTGCCGCAGGGTCGCTGGAGTGCCCTTGTTGGATCCCCAACCACAAGACCACTAAGAAAATCCACCTTTACTCGCGCATGTATATATGGAAACTGCACCGGTTAAGTAGATGGACTTAGATTCCCAAATTGTTTGCAATAAATTCACAAGTATTTCCACCTGAAACTTTTTCTTGCTAACAGTTTTTGGCACCCACAGTGGGGCAGATTTAGCAGCATCTACACCCAAAATATGATCGTAAGGTCCAAAAATTCAAGAAAAAACCAAATATTAATAAAAAAGCTCATGAAAATCCATTAATACATTGCCAATTTCTGCATGTGACCTTTCATATTACATAGTGTCTTTTCGTATTCCCACTACAAGAATTTCCAAAAGCTGGCTAAAAGGAGATACACCAGGTTGAATAGATTGAGAGAAATTGTCAAGCCTACTTTTGATGCTTTGTAAAATCGGAAAGGATGAGTTAGAGACAATCTCTACTATTTTTCTCAAGCCTCATCCCCATCCAGGTCTTTAAGCAACTCACCTAGCAATCCTATCCAAAATCTTGTTGATACTCCCCCTTCAAATTCTCCCTTTTTTCAACCACCGTTGAGAATTGAGTTCCCAGAGGAAGAAGAATTTGTAGAAGAAAGAGTGGAAATAGAAACAACAATGGAAGACGAAGCAAAAAGACCTCAACCCATTATTCTATGAGGAAGAAATACAGGGCCACTTGCTCTTGAACCACCTCTTCAGGATCTACCAACAGGTTCCCATAAGAACTTTCCAAATTTCAAAGGCAATGACACACAGATTCCTAAAGAACACATCGTTGCTTTCACAACATCATGATGAATCCTTGGTGTTGAACACAAAGATGTTGTCATGAGACTGTTCATGGTGTCACTCCAAGAAAAAACATCAGAATGGTTTACCTCCTTCCTGCCTGATCTATCACTTGTTGGAATGAAATCAAAAGAAAATTCAAAGGAAGATTCAAATTTACTTAGGACTGTCATGACCTCTTGGTGTAGTTGGCTCAAATGAAGAAATAAGAAAGTGGAATTATGAGAAACTTCATGGATCATTTTGAACGGTTGCTTTGAAGGATATCGGAAGAAGATTCACCATTTGAAAACACCATGAAGAGATTCTTTATTAGTGCTCAATCACCGGAGGTAGGATTTTTCCTACTGAAGAGTTCAACTAAGGGATATTAACAGAAGCACAAATATTGGCCATTGAACTTGATGAAGATCTCATCCTATCTGGAAATATCAAGAATCCCTCAAAGGGTAAAGCTCAACAGTCTGGGAGATGAAATAACATGTTCGTTGCTGTAAAAACTAGCGAAAATGAGATGGCATCGTTGAAGAGGGAATTTTTTAAATGAGCATCTTACCAAAGAAGCAACATAAATCAAATTATAGGAGCACCCTGACGGCTTTCCTTGGAGGCCCCTCCTTTCAATGCAAGTTGTAGGAGTAAGGAAAATGAAGAAGAGCTTGAACAAGAAAGTGAAGGTGGTGATTTTCTAGAATTTGATGAACTTTCATAATAATACACAAATAAGTATTCTGTGAGTATTCTAGAGGTGATGATGGATGAAGAATGAAGATGCACCCAGTTTCTCATGTGTGGTATTCACTCATTCTCAGTTATGAGAAAGGAGCATCTCCCTCCACTGACTCCAAAGAAAAAGAATATTGAAGATCCTCCTATGGCGACTCTATAAAACAAAATAATCAGTCGAGGATCTCCTGCTCCCACCCTCCACGGAGTCTGCATTATTGAAGCCCGATCTTGTAGCAAGTAAGAAGGCTCCTACAAATTCCAAGTAAGAATTATAATTCCTCTCCTAAATCTAAATTTAAATATGCTCCTATAAAATATATTACTTTGAAATATCCTAATGTACCTTTCAAAATTTCCTCCTATGTTCCCCAAAGTATCAAACCTTTACTTCCAAACCTATACCCCGACACCAAAATTAGTCCATTTATTCCCCTTGTCCACATCAGATCCTTTTAACTTCGTAGAATATGTGAACATAGCCAAGGTACAGATTACTGAAACTGAATATCTGCATGGACTCACCCTGAATAATTCAAGAGGTTTGTTCAATACATTAGGAGTGGTATTTTAACACCCAATGTTGTAGCTTCTAATTCTAAAGGAATTCTACCAAACCCACCTGCACCTCCCTCACAGAACATGCTTTCTTTGAGTTCATCCAAGACTGATAGGGTTGAACCTTTCTATATCTATCCTTCTTGTTGGAGAATATGTATTGAACAACTGCATAATATATTCCAGGCGCCTCTTGACAATGTAATGCTCTATAAAGGTTACGCAAAGGCTCTCAAACTCACCATGACTCCATCCGGTGGATCTTGTTACTCCCTGGAGTCAAAAGAGGTCCCACTTGTAGGGAAGGTCAAAGATGTACAGGTGGCTCTCACCATATTTCTCAGACAAGAAAGTTTCAGCTGATGATTTTGGTAGCAGACATTCTGGACTTCATTTGGAATGTTGCTAAGTCAAGGGTTTCTATGCCAGCACTTGGGGGGTAAAATTCAGATGAATTGGTCTTCCACAACCATACCAGTGAAGGGGGACATGGAGAAATTTTTTCCAGAGAAGAAGATGAGAGTACACAATGTGAAAATTTTTGAAGTCCAGAAACAAACATCTTATATCAAGATAGCAGGAGGATGAATCAATTTTCATGACAACTGAGGAGGAAGATGATATTCCCATCTTGATAGGGCCAGGCATGCCTTCCCAGAGAGGTATGGACCTTGAAGAAGCATTGAGGAGATTCAAGTTATAAGAGGGTAGCCCCAAATTGCCAGATGATGCAAACCATGAAGAAGAGGAAATGGTTCTTGATGATTTTCAAGCAGAAAAATCAGCTTATGTGCTTATCCATGATGAGGAGATATTCTCATTCCCATTCAAAGATGAGGACTCCCTTGATCATGTCACCCATGAAGAGACCAATCTAGTCTACAATGAGCCCTCGACCAGTGGGAAAGAAGTATTTCATACAAGAACTGCTAAGAGCCGCTGGAAGAAACAGAAGACCCTGAGCTTAGTCTCAAACTCCTGATGCAAGCCATGAATCTGTAAGACAAGTGTGAATCTGATTTGAAGCCTTAACCAGTGTGAAGATTGGCCATGTTGAAATAAAGCAAGAGGAGAAATATGATGCCCCTCCTGAAGCCAATGATTGATGGATACAATGATGAAATGGAGGTATTTTCTTTCCCATTTGAAGAGGAAGACTCTTTCCATGATGAAGAAATTGAAGCAAGGAGTTTTTAGGCCTTTGAATCCTGAATCTCCTCTTGATGAAGGATTGATAGAATGGAGTGATTCCCAAGATGATGAAGTAATCCCTCTGATAGTTTCCTTGAGCTGATAAAATAAAGATTCTTCGAAGGCGTACAAAGATGAGCTACATGAAGTAACAAAGGAGATCTTTGTGCAAGAACTATTAGATGAAGTAGAAGAATGCAGAAGACCCCAAGCTAATTCTTGATCTCTTAAATCGTGCCATGGCCATACAAGACAAGTATGAGGTTACTTCTAGTCCTTCCAGTCCAGTACTCAAACACCTCACAGTGGAGTAAAGAAAAAGGATAAGTCCAAGGTTTCTCATGGAAAAGATGTCAATGAGCATAGATCCTGGGAAAGAAAGTAACTCTAGCAATATTCAAGAAATTTGAATGAAAAGCATCCCTGGGGCAGCGATGAGATGCTCAATGAAGAATCAACTATGTGGATAAACATGGAAGGAAAACTGGCACTATGAAACCAATTTCAAAGAGCGATGAAGAAAATGGAATTTATAAGCGAAGGCTCTGAAGCATCAAGAAGCTCATGTAGACTCACTCCTACACAAGTACACAGATAATCATGGAAGCACCTGGCTTTCATAAATAGTTAAGGAAAGGAGGCTACTTTCTGGAACAAGGTCAATGGATTCATAGAACAACATCACTTCAGTGTTTCCCACTCAAGGGTAACTTTTGAGGAGATGAAAAGCACTTCAGTGAAAGTAGGTTGTCCCTCACCTTGTACCATAGGTGATTGTTAGGTGTGTTTCCCTTTCTGTTGTGTGTATCATTTCCTTTCCACGTTTTTTGTTTTGTGTGTTTCCTTTAGTTGTTTTCTCTCTCTGTGTGTGTCTTCCTTCTTCTCTCTCTCTCTCTCTCTCTCTCTCTCTCTCTCTCTCTCTCTCTCTCTCTCTCTCTCTCTCTCTCTCTCGTTGTAAGTTGTACATGACTCTGTAGGGCCCAATGGATAAGGAACTGATCAATGGATCATATGGTATAAGTTGAGATTCTGGATTCTCATGTCATGTCTTCACCATGCCTTAGTCCATGTCATGTCCCCAAGCTAGATCCATGTTGTTATCATGCAAATGTGACAACAGGGAAATTGACAATTTCCAAGCATGACAACGATACCCTTGTGTCCAAAATTTTCAAGTTTTATCCTTCCCAATGCACCTCGAGTCTAGCTCAGTTAGTCCAGTCGACCTCCTAATTAGTGTTAATTTTCTCCCCTGGGTGATTTAGGAAATTCAATTCATTCCCCCTAGGTGATTTTAGGAGTTCATTGAAAAATACAAACTTCAGGTAGTTATGGGAAGGGCTATCACTAGCCTTCCTAGGACTAGAGCAACCCCATGGAGCGGAACATAAAATGTGAACTAGAAAATGTGGAGGTGAATCAAAGGCCTAGAGGCTAACATCATGTATTTTATTTAGGAAGATTCAGGGAAGGATCCAGAGAAGTTTGGACAGTTTCACTAAAATCAGGGTTCATAGGCCTAGGCAGTGCACAGTGCCAAAACAACTATTGAGCTTCTAAAGGTGATTCTGGGAGCTCTAGATGGAGTTAGGAGAAAAACAAAACATCATCAGAAATGGAATTCCAATCCCTACAATATGGTGAAATTATTTTTTCACAACACTTTGGTAATGGGTTTGCAAGTAGTTTTTCTCATGCATAGGTGGAGTACCAGATCAAAAATCCAATTTTTCAGGTGATCAAATGGATGGATAAACCCATAATACCCCCACCATTGGATTCATAATTCCATTTCCAGTCAATATCATATAAATTTTCATTAAAAATTTCCATGTGATGAGCTCAAGTTATTGTCGTTTCAAGTTCCCTCTTGGAGCAAGTTCGAGAACTTAGTCAAATTTTGATGAGGACACGTGTCAGCTCTAGGAGCCTAGCACATAATTTTGTGTCCCTTACATCCCTCAAGGTCAGGGACATCAAGGTTGGAAATAAAATTTGGCACCTATAAGCCCCCCTCATAACAGGATCCCTTTCGACCCTCATGCAACCTCCAGGATCGTTGCCACATTCATGGCTTAGTGCCAATGTGCTTGTCATTTGAGCTCATTCTCCTAGCACCTAAGGAGATTCACTCACCCATGTGATCTTTAAAAGTGACAAGTGGTCAAGCTTCATTCGGCAACACTGTGTTAATTTTATGTCCCTCATGATGTCCCTTTTGTAGGTGAGGGACATTAGGGTTGAAAATTGTTCACCTATCCCTCATGATGCCTCAAGGTTCCTCATGTGACCGCTTCTTAGCCCCTCAAGTGCTTTAAAGCTATTTTTTAAGCTTTAATCCCCTGCCGTTGGATCTATGCCACATGTCAAGACTGAGGAAAAAGCACGCTATGAAAATTGATGTCCCTCATGTCCCTTTGAGGTGAGGTAATGTCAGGGACATGAAAATGCACCTCTCTCCATGCCTTTTAAAATTTTCAAATTTTAAATATCCCTCTTGCTTCTAACTTCTAACATCTAACTCCTCCATGCACAACTTGCTCTGTAATTCCTTCTGCAACTTCTCACCACCACTCTGCCATTATCCAAAGCTCAAACCAATATTTTCCATAGAAATTAAATCCTTATACCCCATGGTGATACACGTAGGTCTCAGAAGAATATTTCATCAAACTAAGGAGAAGAAATGAAGAACGAAGAAGAAGAACAGTGAAACTCTCCATTGCCACAAAATAGAATTTTGAAGAGATCTTGCAAACAGATGCACGGATTAACGAAACCATATTTTTATGTTCATTCCTCTATCAAAAAACATCAGAAACACACCTTCATACCCTCCTCCTACAGCATAAAACATTCATCAGCAGAAGAAATCCTCTTTCATGGCCCAACGGAGAAAAAAGCTTGATTTCCCGTCAAACTGGTAGTCGGATCGAGCTAAAAACTTGCCCTCAGACTCCAAATGAAAAACCTATTGCAATGGAGTTTAATTTCATCATGATCAAAGACCAAAAACTAGACCTTCAAATTTTGAGCTCTATTAATGGCCACCATGGCAGCTCCGTGCCCGAAGCCACTGCCAGGCAAAAATTTTAAATTTTATTTCCAAGCATTCTAATGGGTGAAATCAAGTGAAATTTGGAGGACGTGACTGCGACGATGAGCCGAGTCAAAAAAAATATGTTCCATTGCAAACCGAGCAGTGGAAGTCCACTTTCTAAAAATAGTAATTTTTCCTATACAAACTTGCATATGTTTGGGAAGTCACCATTAAAATTAGCTATGGAAAAAGGCAATGTGAACTGAAGGTCACCAGGAAGTCAAAATGAATGTGTCCAGAGCTGAAAACAGTGAAAATGACCACTTACTAAAAATAGTAAGGTCCCCATTTGGGACACTTGCTATTAATATTAAGTTACACTCAAAGGGATGAAGGAAATTGGCACATGATGGGAGAAATTCATCACAGGGGATGATCACCTCTTATTAAAAGGAGTAAGTCTTGCATTTGTACATACTACTAACAATTCACACTCAAGGGGAAATTTTGGAACAATGAGACATAGATCCATCCCAATTTGAATCTAAAACAACAATGTCTTTCTGACACTCACTACATGGTTCGGGTCACAGGTATATCATACCTCAGGGTGGGAGTAGCGGTTCATTGGTGGAACAATTCATTCAACTTGGCAAGCATCTCGTGAGCTAAGATGAAGGAATTTCTTAGGGTGCAAAGAGTTTCGGAGATTCAAAGTTCACTACATTGGAGCATCTTCATCATACTCATCTAACAAGGATCATGAGGACTTCATCAGAGGCAGGTTCTTCTTCATCGTCACTCCTCTTTTCTTCCCTCTCTTCTCTCTATCTTCTCTCTTCTATCTTCCCCAAACATTCTCTCTCTTCTCAATGTTCTAATTTTGTGTTGGGGTTGCACTTTTTCATATGCCTTAATTTAATGTTCCTTTTCAATGTAATAAGTCACCTTTATGTTATAAAAAGGGACTTAAAAGTTTCCTAGGAAGTTGAAAAGTTTTAAGTTGTGTGAGGACATATGAAAAGGTCAATTGGGGGGTAGATGAAGAGTCATATCTCATTCTATAAATTGTAAAGCCATTCCCATTTCAAAGGGTTGGTGATTGATTTTGTAAACTCAAGAGTGCATTGAGAGAACAAAGGAGATAACCAAATTCTTCCATTCCCCTCATTCTCAAATTTCCTCCATTTCCCTACTATGTACAACTTTGGTTTGAGCAATCAATACAATAAGAAGGAGTTTTCTAGCTTTATTTGAATAAGGATTTCTTGATACTTTGTGGTCATCAAATTCTATTTGGTCTTATTGTTACTTAGAGTTGTTTCCTCTTAATTTAATGCGTGTTAGAAATTTGTGATTAATGGGTGTGGGACTCTGATTTTCTACCCATTGCATTATTCCCCTTCTCTATTTTTCTCACTCCCCTTCCCTTTTCTCACAAAGTACTCTCTAGAAAGAAATTTCTAGCTTTTCCACAGGGTCAGTGAAGTGACCTTTTAGATCCCCAGTCAAAAGACCACCATAAAAATCACTTTTCACACACATGTAAACACAGAAGATGAACCATTTACGTAGAGAGACTTATATTCCTAGAGCATTGGCAAGAAACCCACAGGTTTTTCCACCAGAAAATTTTTCTTGCTAACACGTCTTCATATTTACAAAAAAATATAAATAGATTTATCTAGTATTTACTAAATCTTTGATGAAGTGATATCTTGTATCAATGTATTTTCTTCTCTTATGAAATACATGATTATTTGATAATGTAATTTCTGATTTATCATCATAAAATAGTGTAGTTGGATCCTCCTAGTCATGAAATAAATATCAACCAATCCTAAGTGATTAATTCTTTGTTTGGATTAGGATCATGCATCTTAGAAGAAGGGTATTTTCATCTTCTATAGGCTTGTGTGGATCTTTCTTTTCAAAACCTTCATTGTAAACTACTGCTTCTCCATATGCACAATACCATGGCCTCCAAGTTACATCCACATAATAAACCTATTTCTAACTAATTCCACTTCCCTGCCTTTTACTTCATCTTACTCTTCCTCAACTACTTATATCCTTATCCTAATCTCATTATCAGGGTCCATGGCTCCTTACACACAATCTCATTCACTTATATTCTTTCGAGAGGTTCCTTTCCTCCCGCCTTTTCCACTCTACCTACTTAATTTTTATTCACAATTTTTTTGAACCTTACCCCTATAACACTATTGATTCCCGTCAATTGCGGGTGTCTTTCTTCTCTTTGTATTCTTTCTAAAAAAAAATTTAAATTTTTTTATCCTTCTAATACCCTTCATGTGTATGTTTTGGTTATACTTTTGCTAAATCAATTGTTAATCAAGTATGAGTCAATTTTACTATACCAGGAACTTGGTGCTTGTTTGAGACCATACAAAGTTTTCTTCAATATGCATACATTATCTTCATTCACATGCACTTTGTAACCTGGTGGTTTCATATGCACATACACTCTTATTCTTCAAAAAAAAAATTATCCTATAGAATGATGATTTGAACATACATTTTTCTAATAATATTCCAGTTACATACCTCTGAATTTGTTATGGATAAAACTATTCTAACTATATCAAACCCAACACCTAGTGAAAATGCACCATCTGGATTAGTCAATTCTCTATGTTTCCTTCAGTAAAAAATATTTTTCTATTGACCTTGCTTTATGCTTTTAACTCTCAAATTTTTCATTGACTACTCCAGTCTTGATAGACCCATTTGACTAGCTATTCCAGAAGCTCGCACTAAAATATCTCTTGGATAGGTAGATATGCTAGCTCCCATATCTTGATTCCTTTTCAATAGGGATTCTCATTACAACCTTTTCATCTTCTGCAAAATAGCCTTGATCCACTATTTTATCCAAACTAATTCCTTAAAATATACATTGATCTATGTAGCCCATAATAAGGAAAAATTCTGAATGTCCCAATCTAAATTAAACTTCATGTTGTTTATAAATATATTTCAAAGTTATTACTTTTCAAGACCTGCTATATATTGTAGTCTTATTGAGGTATATTCTAGGATCATTCAATCCATTTAACCTTACTTGAGAATAAGGATTAGGCAATGGATTACATGGCTTGATGAAACACCTTGAAAAACAATGTCTTGTTATTCTTTCTTAGTCTTGAGCTATTTCCTTAGAATGGAAAACTTATCGGAAGCTAGAGATGAGTATTAAAATTTGTGTTGGCATATTTTGGATCTTTTGATTCTTCTTCACCTTGAGTTACTAATGCAATTATTATTGATTTTCCGCACTATCATCCTAGAAATTCGATATTCCTTAACATTCCAACATTCTCTACTAATGCAATTAGATTTTGTTGTAATAACAAAGACCCCTTCATATAATCTTGTATGGATTTAGGAGCTCTTCACCATAACAAATGCTAAGCTATAGGAGCATCACCTCTATCCAGCTATTTTCATTCTATATATTCATTTGGCACACGTGCATATTCCACACATTCCACAATATCCAAAATGCATGAGATCACCATTGTGGCCTCAATATCCTTACTAACACACATGATTCATGTGGACCTTTTTCCAATAAATTATATTTATAGGACACCTAACATAGAATATTCACTAGCACATGTAACTGCTTCTATGCTAGTTTATTCATCAACGAAAATTCTTGGTCTTCAACATGGACTTCTAGGCTATGTCCATTAGTTGTACTATTTTGTCCTAACTCAATACACTACACCATTTTGTAATAGTGTATACTCGATTTGTAGTAAGATGTTTTCTTAAAATATCAATGTACATCTAGGAAAATATTAGATTATCCAGAATCATTAGAAATTTGTATCCTCCATGCTCTGAAAGTAACTCGAGAAGCCTAGGGTATTGTTGGATCATACTTTATCTTCCACCATTTCTTTGAGGTAATTGTTGAAAATTCCAAAGTGCAAAACGATTTCAAATCTTGAGGGGAAATTAAACCCAAAAATAATAGTTTCTACTAAAGAACATGAATACCATGTTCCAGATAAGTATGGAAATGGAATCCTTATACAATGGTGCAGTCTGACATTGGTCAACATAGCAATAAGTATTAGAAAAAAATCTAATGGTTACTACTTTCTCTATAAGTGAATTCATTATTGGGAATCAATTGGAGTGCTTATGTTTTTTTTTTTTTTTGATCCAAAATCACATACATTGCAAGACCCATGAACTATTTGTCTCATTGATTTAGTAGGTAAACCTTTTTTCTAAAGATCTATTTCTTATGCAATTAAAGGCCAAAGATTATAGCATTATAGATGTACAGTACGATTATATGCCAGAAATAATTTGAAATAGTCTAGAGACATGTTTCATTTAAGATCCAATTCTACTTCTCGTTTGTTTAAAGTTTTGAGTTTCAAGAACTTAGATACAGAGATAGAGAATATCCATTTCTTAGTGGAGAAACTTGAACCTCTAAAACTCCAACTTGTTAGTAGGAATGTATTTCTTACGAATCTAGTACACACTTCATCCTTAACACCTACTCTATAACTCATTTTGTACAAGTTTCCCAAAACTCATGTAGAGATAAAATAAAAACTTAGGATATGTTTTCTTTCAGCCAATATAATTAGTAAATCAATGTTACATCCATCCTATTTCCTACATAGTAGACTCATTTTCTTTAATCGTTATCCAACTTAGCCATTTTTGACAGTCACCAATACTCAATCCCAAGACTTGATCACCCATTTTTTTGGGTAGATGAATCATGTCAGAAGATTGCTACACACAATGCATAATAACCATATATCACTAGAGATCTTTTGAACAACATTAAAGTTCGATTTAGAAATACTGGTAAATCATGGTTTGGTTTTGCCCAAGGGGACCAATCCCACTTGAAATTATCACCAAAATACAAAGGAAGAAGAGATATAAGTCAAGGAAGTGCAAACAGATGAGGTCTCTACCAACATCCGTATACCCAACAATCAACAACAAAAAGATTCAGGCGGTCAGGAGACAGCCCAAGGGAACATAAATACATCTAACCACCATAGAGACTCTTAAGACCTACGAGGGTTACCAAAAAGAAAACTTAAGATCCAGACCATGGAGCATTTGGAGAAGCTACGGCATACCTATGAACGCACAAGCTTCATTAGAATTCTTCGGGTAGGACCTCACAAAATAGTGACACCCTTCCCCACTACAGATTGGATCCGAAGCCCATAGGAAGTCCATAATGAATTCTGCCATTATGGTTCACATACATTGGTTCAAACCATGTCGTAAGCAATCCCTGAAGGATGAATTTGTTACCGTACAAAGTGGGTGGCCATTAACACAGATGTCCACAAATACATCCATCCACAGTTGGCGCTAGTCATTCAAATTTCCTCGTCATTTTGCAACAATCCTGACATTCCTCAGGCTAAACAATGCACCCGAACCTGTTAAACTTCTGACGTATGTACCCCCCTTCAGCATTAATATTTGTTTTTTGAATTGGATTCTTTATCAAGAGAAATTTTTCCTTCACATAGAGGAGGAATACTTCCTTTAGCTCCTATGTGTATCATTACCAGCAGCCTCTTTAGCCAAATGGATCTTTTGTTGCTTCAAGTGATGGAACCTACATCAAGACTTGAACACAAATCCAGTTGCATATCCAACAAAACATCAAAAAATATCATAATAAACATAATAGACATCATACATATTTTCACTTTTAACCAAGTATAAATGTTAAACACTAGTTAGATAAAAACTAACATATCATTATGCTTAACAATTACCAAATATGTTTCAGAAAACATGTATCTTATTCCAAGCCTTTTTATAAAAATATAAGACTTGATAGATAACTGAGTTGATCAAATAATCAAATCATTCAAGAGTGATCAAGAATTCACAGAATAAAATGACCATGTAAGCAAAATTTAAGCTTAGACATGTCATATATGATCAACTTTTTATGCCAAAAAACATTATTTATCAGTCAAAAAACATTGTCTTACATCTCTTGATTCTAAGAATTATATTCTTGTTACTACTAAGAGATCATGACCATTTTGACAAGAGAATCATTATCAGAAAAGATAGTTAGAGAAAACTGAAGCAAAAAACTTTAAAAATATGCATGTTTTTTAGTTATAGTTATGCCTTTTTTATAGCTTATAGAGTTATTACATTAGCTCTATGATTATTCTCATCAATTCATCTTGATTTTGATCTGATTTATTCCATTTCATGTTTCTGAAATTTGGCTTCTTTTTGGACTTACAATCCTCTTTCTTATGGCCAAATTTTCTATAGTTGTGACATCTACCATTAAAACTTACTCTTAAGTTTCCTAATTTCTTATATTTACAATGGGGTTTAACAGATGGTTTTTTATTTCTAAATCTAGAAGATTTACTTTTTTATTCTTGAGTGAGAAGTGTGTGACTAGCATCTTCTTTGGAATCAAAATTTTCCCTAACACGCTCTTCTTGAATTAACAATGAAGACAAAGTGTCTAGATTAGGTAGATGATGCAGCCTAGAATTTACCAGATAACACCCTAGTCATGCTAGCACATCACTCAGCCTAGACTGAGTGCTCACTTGAAGCACGCAAAGGTACCAGGTCCCTCTTTAGGGTTGTTGTAACAGGATGTTAACATGATGAAGGAAGTAACATATAGATTCATAGCTAATCCATCTTTCCACAATGCATGTTACACTCAGATCTATGAAAGAACAAGATTAAACAGTAATCATGATTGAATTAATAATATGCACTACTCAACTACACATAGAATGATACTTAGATTCAGCCAATATCCTCCATCTATTAATAAATACATAAGCTCCTTATAGTATTGTCAATCTATACCAATGTGTGTATGGAACTGATACAATAGTTCAATCGTATACATACATTCTCTGCTACACATACATACATCTCCTTCCATACATCTAGTTGTCTCTCTCTCTCTCTTCCTATCGATATCTGTATATATATATATATATCTCCTATGCACCTAACATCATATATATATAGGGTGGGGACTTTCCCTTCACCACTTATCTATTCCAAAAATAGGCCGCATGTTATTGATAGCCACATGTTGTTTACAATCATAGCCACACATGCAAGTGTGCTATCTATAGTCCTCTTGAAGTTAACTGAAGTGTCAATTCTATTCTTATCTTGTCTTCTTGCATAAACGCTTCAAACTGCTTCTCCAACAATAAACAATGCATGGCGCGCACATCTCTACATCGTTGATGTGTTCTGCATGCCATATTCTAAAAATAGGTCTTCGTGCTCAAAATCAGCTAAGTCCTAAAATCTGAACTTGCCTTCTGCATGCAGGTCCTTCTTATCCTTCCACACCCTTGGTTCTAGGCCTTCTATCCTGTGCAGACTCATTGTGTGATCTTTGACAAGTATTCTTTGACCAACATTACCCCACACTAATCTCATTGTCATCCCGACAATGGGTATGTCCAAAAATTGAAGGAAATAATAGAAGAATGGAAATAATAAGAATAAAATAATGTAGATAAATAAATAATCTCTATAAGGTTATTAGGTAACCTCCTCTGTATCATTTTGTAGTATCAACTCTAGATACTCTTCCTTTATTTCGGCCTCTAATATCTTCCAGTCAGTGAGTGCTTGCTCTATTTTTTCTGGAATATCCACAACAATGGATTCCAACTCATCCCTCACAATTTATCCCTTCTCATTTCATAGAACCCAACACAACACTGGACATTGGTGTCATTCTTCCTTCTAAAAGATCCATATTCTATGTAATCAGCTTTCCAATCTCTTCCAGCCGAGTCTTGTGTGGCTCTTGTACTATTCTCAGGGCCTCACACTTCTGTTTAACCATTGACAATCTTTACACGTGTCCCAATGTCTCATCTTGCATTTCTTTCTAGACCTTGTTATTCTCTTCGAGGGTCTTGATGTTGATAAGCACCTCTGGAGTTGTGCATATATTTAAATCTTAGTCTACTTTGTTCAATACTTCCTATAATGCTTGCAACAGCCCTTCATAAGATGTAATTTTTCTCATCACAGATGCTTTCTCCAGTTTAGCATCTTTCTCATAAGGTTCTGGTGCTTGCATACGCAAAGTTCCATCTTCAATTACCAAGATCACAAACTCTCCCACATAGTGTATCGCTGAAGGAAATGTCTATGGTACCTTGGCCTCTAAGTGTGGCCTTGCTTTGATTACATTGTCCAAAATCTCCTCTTTGATGCTTATGAAAAATTCGTTATTTTTTTGGGTGAAGTCCCTCTCCTGTGTTATGTGTGCTATCTCTACGTCCTTTCTCTTCAACTCCTCATGCAGTGCTCTGATCGTGGTAGCTTTTTCCATGTTTCTTCTAGCCACCTCAGCAAAAACTTTCACCAATGCATTGTTGACTTGCTAATCTAACATGACAGTAGGCTTTACTATCATGTATCTAGCTTGAGGTGCCTTCTTCAATCTTCTCAAAACACATGAATCTTCACACACATCAAATTTAGGCTCATCCATGTGGATGTGCATCGACCACGATAGTTTTTTTAGAGTGCACACCGTTGCCATATCTTCATCCATTAACTCCCATTCGAATAAATCCTTCTGGGCTATCATGCTCTAGAAGTGGGCGTGGACAATTTTTCCTACATCCTTAGCATACCCCATGGCTGGTGGAAGGTTCTCTCCACTTGTTCTTCTAGACCTTTACTGCTTAGGGACTTTAACCTCCAAATTTGGTACTTGTGTCTCCATGTCCTAAACATCCTTTGCAGTTGTCTCCTTTGGTATTTTCTCTTACTCTTCTTTTTCCTTTGATGCCTCACCATGTTCTTCTGTGACCTCTAGAAGTGTAGGAGAATTAGGCATGCTTTCCTCTAACTCTTCCACCTCCTTATTCAACTTTAGTTTCCTCCTTCTCTATGTGGTAGCCTCCTTTTTTGGGGAGATTTTGGGTGATTTATGCACAGTGGTTGGAGTTGCACCTTGGGTCCTTGTTCTTCTAAATACCCTTTTAAACTTCGGCTCCCCTTGGACTACATTCACATCCTCTTCATCCCCCTCTTGTGGCTGAGGTTGTGTAATGGCATATTCAATTTCACCATTATTTGTAGGATGTCTCCTACCCCTATGCTCTAAACTACCATTATCTTCACACTCTTCTTCCTCATCCTGCACTTCAACTGGTTCATGGGCTTAAGTGCTAGGATGTTCTCCATTGTATGCTTTCCCTTTTGTGGTGCTGGAAGTGCGAACTCACCTTCCAAATATTTTGTATTCTCCATTTTTGGCTTCAACTGGAGATACACCAATGCTTCCCCCACATCTACTACAACCAAGATTATTGGCTCGATATTCAGTACTTCTGAAATGATCCTTTATGTATAAGCGCTTCTACCAGGGTACACATACTTCTTCCCCAGAGTATGATAATCACAATCTACCTTATCTACATTGAAGACCAGTCGGCACATGTCTGTAAATCTATGAACAAATGCTTGAAAATACCTTACATTGAATGCATAAGGAAACTTGCACCAAGGGCTCCAGACTCCATCTTTCATTAGGAAGCGCACGATGTAGAAATGTTGATATATAGTAAACTAAACTTGTTTCCCTACCACTATTGGTAGGTCCTTTGGGATGCGCCACTCTTCCCCAAATTCCACGCGGAGCCTATCATACCACTTCTCCACCCTTTTCTTTACATCATCTATCATGGCACCCTTGCATAGGTACTTGCTGAATCTTTCAGCTGGGGACTTGTTCTCCATGGGGTATTCCCATACGTTCTCCTTCGCTCCATCTAGTACTCTGATATCCATAAATACCAGTGATAATAGAACAGCCCCAAAGTTGATCTTCCCTCCTGTGCGCACTTCTACTATTTACTCTGTAATATAGCCTGCAATGTTGTAGATTGTCCCTTCTAACATCTTACGCACCACTTACAACCACATAGTATTTACCTGAGACCACCGCTCCTGATCATTCAACTTGGTAACAAGGTGGGTTGTAGCTTGTACAACTGGATAGTTCTTCAATTTATCTATGTCCATTTCATGTGGACCCTTCAATTATCCCAACTCCTGTTTGGTCTTTACAATCACAGATTTATCTACAAGATCACCTTTTATATCTTCTCTTATTGCCTTCAGACCTATAACTGATGAGCCAAGTGTAGATGAGATTCTAACTCTACGTCCTGCAAAGTAGAAGAAGTCTTCGTGCACCCTGCTCATGAGACACTGTACATACCCAAGATTATGTGTACTATACTTTCGAAAAGAGGTTATAGAAACCCAAATGACGAATTAGATCTCTTCACAAGGTGTTCGGAATCTAGAAAGATTTCCAAGTATACATTTGCATCCTAAAATACCTTATCTGACCTTTGCATGGTTCATTCTAAACCATGTCCCCCTTTTTCTTTGCATTTCTATCATTAGTTTCAGGACTGCCGCCCTACCTGGGTGGTGGTACCGTGACCACCACCCAAGATAGGGTGGCAGTCCTGAAAATGCCACCTTGCGTAGGGTGGCAGTATGTGCACATTTTCCAAAACTTTCTAACATTTTCTTCAATGTAAAAAATCAAGTGGCGCTTGCATTTCTAAACCAGTCTTGCTTGCATTTATGTTTTAGCCGCCTGGTAAATAGTAATTTCACTTTGTTTATAATAGAAGAGTTCAATTCAAACCTACCCTCTGGTAAATCCAAATGCTATAAATACCAAGATTGTTTACAAGCAAATGGCCCCTCACCTTCTATGAATTATTATTCAGCGTGTTTTGAGATTTCTTCAATAAGTTTCAATAAATTTAGATTTTGTAAAAATCTTTCAGCCTCTCAGTTCAAGGATCCACAGTTCTGGTCCTAGATCATGTCCATTGGAATCTTGATTCTGCTTAGAATTATAGGTTGTTGTTTTTTCACATGAAGTATAAGTCTTATAGATTTCTGTATGCTTGTATTGTATCCCTGTAACAATCCTGCTAGGAATTGAACAACCAAGCTCTGTTCTCTTGCACTATCCCTCTCCTACTCACATTTTGTTCATCTTACTTTCAAGTTGCCACTATTTGAGCATCTTCTCCTACTGCCACTATCACATTCCCACTTTTCTGGATTCACGAGAACATGAAGGAATGAAGAGATCACACTGAGGGGACAAGTCATGATATAACTAGATTTTCCGTTGTTCTGTAAACTCCAAGTTTGAATTGTCGAAGTTGTAGTTACAATATATAAAATAGAATAAAAAATCATTTTATTTTAGTTAAGCTTGCTTTCAGTATTACCAGGGAAGCTGTAGGGAATGATAGCTTCTGAGAAGCTGTGATTTATTCCTCACTTCTAAGGTAAGATTGAAGGTCTTTCAGTTAAATTAGTTAGTTATTTAATATTTAGGATAAATTCACAAGTGCACAGGCAAATAGCTACATCAGGCTAACTTGTTTTGTTTTAATTCTGTTATTAGATTAATTGTTCATTATTTGAATATATTAGAATAGATGCTCTTTAAATTTCATTCAAATTCACATCCTTGAAAATACAAAAAAAATAATATAAGCATAGTGTAGATTTATTTTCATAATTAGTTTACTTATTTAAGTTAAAGTCTGATTATCTCTTGCATGACAATTACGGGACCCAGAGAGCCTAGGGATTATGTATTCGAACCGGTAGTACCTCAACCAAATCTCTTCATAACATTAACGGATATAGATCAAGGTCTTAGAATTCATCTATTTCAAATGAAAATAAACCCACAAGCAGTTAGTGAACAATTGAGAGAATTAAATATTGAAAGACTACAAAGCATACGCATTGTGGTCAAGTCAACCCAACTATAGATTTCCTTGATAGGATATCCACATGACCATACAAGAACCTGAAAGAGAAAAAATATTTGGTTGTGATCCATTAGTTCCGCAGCCAAATGTAAGAGACCTTCTCATTGACATAGACACAGGTTTACGTATAAAAGTTTTCAGAACACCCGTAAGGTATTCTGAGAAGATTGCACAACTCCTAGTATTAAACATAGAAGCTGAAAAAGCTTATGACTATTGGATAGTCGGAAGAAGATATTGATTCTTCACATGACCATAATAGGTCCACAACAACCACAAACTCATGGTTGTGATCCCCAGGTCCCATAACCCAACGGGCCTACTAATCAGTTAAACATTGACACTCGTTTACATATGCTAGTATTTAGATCCTCTCCACTCCTGTCCGGATATCATAACACAATTTTCCGCATTAAACATAGAAGCCAATCAAGCTAATATTTTCTAGGTTAGACCAGAAAACCACCCATAGTTTCCTATAAATCCACTACCATTTTCATGACCTTGTCTAGAAATATACGCGAAGCACCTACAGGTCACTTTCCATGCATCCAATAGCCAATAGATAGGATCTTGGTAGAGCTTGACATTGATTGGAGCCTCCAAGTAGCTATTATATCTAAACGATCCATTACACCAATTCAGGTTAGGAGAGATTTCTTTGCCTTAGACTCGCAGATCCCATTATTATGTGTTGAGGATATAAGATTTCCCAACTAGTTTGTCTATACCCACATATATTTCATTTCCATCGGTTGTCTCGGCATGACCTCAGGAGGTTGGGTATGAAGAAGGGCTACTTGTAGATTCTCATGCTCGCATGTCACTTTTCTATCGTACAAAATTGGTGAACCCGACGTGAAACACAATAACTGATCCCTTTTCATTTTCATTTCTTTCATCCATCTTCGCTCCTTCCCATTATTCGGCAAGTATTTATATACCCCCTGAATATGTCAGGATACGATGCATATGGTATACCTCTCTCAGGTCTCGAAGCATATTATGGTCAAACAAATAGACAACCGTCACCCTCGCTTTCCACATGGGTTGACAACTATTCAAGCAACTACTTGTCATCACAAACTCCTCCTTTAAGAACTAGCTCTAGTTCTTCATTCCAAATTGAGGAGCTGGATCAACTCACATGAACACAACAACCAGAGCCTTCAGCCTCTAACAATATGGCGTTTACTGGAGAATCCATTTCATCTCCTCAAGTTTTATTCAGACTACAAATCAATAGGAAGTCAGATCCACTCCTATTTTTGGATGAGGAGTACTTAGTGTGCTACGCCATAAATGAGAAATACTTCCAAAACATGTATCAATATCTAGGAAGTTTACAAACACGACCTGATACCTTGCTTCAAGAAAATACCGTCATTCCTCCACCAATGGATAATACTCTTGGTGAACTTGGGTAGAGTAATGAACAATTCATAGCAGGATGTCATACGCCTCTACAACCTCAAATATTACCACAACATCCATCAAGGTAAAACACTGGGCCATCACCAATTGAGTTCATATCAACTTTGGTCGATAGGATCAGAGGACTAGAGCTTGCTCAAGAAAATCAAACTTCATATTCGGGGCAAGCAGGAACTCCCAACTCTCCTCATTATCCTAGTCAAATCAACCTCCTCACAGGAACATGAACGTTAGACATGCCTCCTCAAAAATCGTATAACCACCCATAACAAGCACTAGCTAGAACTGTGTTTTCAAACGCTACTCCAATTGAAGGTATGATACCTCCTGGTTTAGTACCAAACAACCCATATCAAAGCAATGCTCCTCCCTAATTAAACATTTATTCAAAATCACCATAGGGAGACATGTTCTCCTCTCCTAGGATGTTCGCTCAACCACAGGGATTTCATTATGTCCCTGTAAATACATATGTTATGCCATATCAACAACCCATTCTACCTCCACCCCCTCAGCAGGAACCATTGAACGGTCGAAACCTATGTGGTAGGAACTTACTCAGAATATTTGAAAGAACCTCTAGATTTCACTGTATGAAGCGTCATGCTTCCAAGACCTCTTCCCGATTTGCCTAAATAAAAAGGGTAGGGAGATCCAAATGCACCTATCAAGGCCTATGCTATGGCCATTCGAGAATTTCTCCCTTGGGATGCAGTTTTTGCTAAGATATTCCCTAAAACCTTAGAGGGTATTGCCTTCGATTGGTATTATAGAATACCTGAGGCCTCGATACACTCATTCAAACAACTTGTGTCAGAATTTATTAAAGCTTTTGAACATGAACAAATTGTTAAGAACAGGGATCAGGGAATTCTTACATATTAAACAAGAGCACAATGAATCTACTGCTCATTTTATTCAAAGATGGCATACAATCCTCTACTCATTAGAAAGTGCTCCAAATATGGAACTATGTGACTTATTCCTTCATTCTCTCAATAGAGAGATAAAGGAAGAAGTCTAGAAGTTCCCATTAAGGACTTATGATGAAGTACTTGAAATTTCTCTCTGAATCAATCAAGCGGAAATAGACAGTGGTCATAAGACATATGGAACAAATAGGAAATTAATCGCTCCCAATCAAAACACTACGACTTATCCTAATGTCAGGAATACCAATCAAGGACCCAAGATCCTTAACAAAAACCGTGGGGTTACAATAGATGGGGTCACAGACTAGGTTAAAATGGAAAACATCGTGAACATCTCACTACCCATTAACAATCAACGAAATAATAACTTTGCTCCAACAATCAACACAGTGGATTTCAATCATCCATCACGATGAAAACAAAAACAATGAAAAATCCAGACACAAGGTCCAATCCAAAACCCAACTGGATATCAAAATCAAAACCAAAGGCAACAACCTCAAAATTTTAACTCTAACAACCAACAACCTAATTAGAGTTTTGGACCACAACAGGTTTCAAACCAACAACCTCGAAACTATAATCCCAACTTGTATTGTGGTTTCCACAAGATTCAAGGACACATGATACTAGGATTTGCCATGACTACAATAAATTCATGCAACATTTTCCAGAAGACCAAATACAATTCTTTATAGATATGTTTTTAGCAAATTCTACATTACCCATGCCAAACACTTATACGAGAGAAGTTTCCCCTCAAAATGCACCCCTCAAGATTTTTAACGATCCTCTCCCAAATCACACTCTCACAATAATAGGTTAGATCCAAATGGGATGAACAAGGGTGTTATAATAGGAAATAATGATCATGAAGCCTTAACTTCATTAAATCCACCGGTCACACCCCAATTAGGAACTCGACCACAAACCAAGATAGTTGGTCTGGTAGAGTTAGATACCGAGCTACACGTAGAAACCATAACAAGAACATGAGATTATTCTTCTCAACCAGTTCCAACATACCCATTAGAACCAAACAACATTCAACAAACATTGGTAAAACCCATAGGTGATTATGATCTAATTAATGACCTAACAAAAACCTTCTCTCACATTTCCTTCTTGGATTTGTTGAAAAACTCTCCCACCCACAGGGTTTCTCTCTTAGAAGCATCAGGTCTTGGTCATCTAATTAACATCACTCCTCCTAAAATGCAAGTAAACCATGTAGACTTTGACGTACACCCTCTAGGGCAGCCAAATAGGGATTCTGAGTTTATATTCGATATAAGCAAAATGCCAACAAACGTTGAGATTGCATGTAGAGGTGACCCATCCTTGCATTTGTATGGGTTTACAATAATTATGTTAAATGCGTAGTGATTGACGATGGGGCAATAGTTAAGATAGTCCCCTTCACTTTTCTTCAAAAGCTAGGATATAGAGAAAAAAATTGTTCCAAAATGTGAAATATCCTAAGAAACAACTAGTTTGTCTATACCCACATATATTTCATTTCCACCGGTTGTCTCGACATGACCTCAAGAGGTCAGGTACGAAGAAGGGCTACTTGTAGATTCTCATGCTCGTATGTCACTTTTGTATCATATAAAATTGGTGAACCTGACATGAATCGAACACGCAACCTTATGATCTGGAGTCCAATGTACCCATTAGAACCAGATAACATTCAACAAACATTGGTAAAACCCATAGGCACTTACGATCTAATTAATGACCTAAGAAAGACCCTCTCTCACATTTCCTTCTTGGATTTGTTGAAAAACTCTCCCACCCACAGGGCTGCTCTCTTAGCAGCATTAGGTCTTGGTCATCTAATTAACATCACTCCTCCTAAAATGCAAGTAAACCATGTGGACTTTGATGTCCACCCTCCAGGTCAGCCAGATAGGGATACTAAGTTTATATTCGATATAAGACAAATGCCAACAGATGCTGAGATTGTACATAGAGGCGACCCAACCTTGCATTTACAAGTATGGGTTTACAATAATTATGTTAAATGTGTAATGATTGACAATGGGGAAGAAGTTAACATAGTCCCCTTCGCTTTTCTTCAAAAGCTAGGATATGGAGAAAAAAATTGTTCCACAACACGAAATATGCTAAGAAGCTATGATAGCCTCAAGGCCACTTCAATTGGGACTATAGTGTTACCAGTCACCTTAGGACCCAAGACAGTCCTAACTGAATTTTATATTATAGATTGGGAAACCAACTATAATATGATTCTTGGTCGACCATGGATACATCGTATGAAGGAAATTCCTTCTACGTTATTCCAGGAAATAAGATTTTTACACCTGGGAAAAATATTTTGTGGTGCAAGGTGACCCAAAACCATTCGATATACACCTAGTAGATTTGAATAAAAGAC
Source organism: Taxus chinensis (assembly GCA_019776745.2). NCBI lineage: Eukaryota > Viridiplantae > Streptophyta > Pinopsida > Cupressales > Taxaceae > Taxus > Taxus chinensis. The sequence continues at coordinate 731,575,004 of CM034147.1, read as the reverse complement.
CAGCCATTCACTCTAATTTTGAACTCCTAATGAATCAACTTAACAAACCAATAAATTCAAAACCAAAAGTAAAGTTGATACCTACAACAGAATTATAAATCACAAATCTAGTCGAAGGCATTCCAACACTCAAAAATGAGACGAATGTCATAGATACAGTGTCATTAGGAACTATCGTAAAAATTGTCAAGTTACTAGAGAAAGATCTACCTATTCTCCTACCATTTTATTCCATGGGTATGGGATACACCCTAGGAATTGGCTCTCTTCCAGCAGACGAAGTTTTTATGGTAGAAGTAACTGAGGCAAAAGAAGTGGACACGAAGAATGTCCCAACATCCATTTTCCAAGCAAATATTGGACTCTCCACTTTGATGGAGCTAGATGTCGTTTTGGAGCTGGGGTAGGTGTGATCTTTACTTCTCCCGAGGGAAAGATCCTACCTTTTTCCTTTAAATTAAACTTCAAATGTAAGAACAATGGGGCTGAATACAAAGCCCTTCTCCTTGACCTTATCATAGCTAAAAGGATGGGCATTGATAACATTAGACTGCTAGGAGACTCGCAATTAGTTGCAAACCAAGTATCTGAGGTATATGAAACTAGAGCTGAACACTTACAACTCTATAAAATGGAAGGTGTTAGATCTAACCAAGGGATTCGACTTCATATCAATCGAAGTAATCCCACGAGAACAAAACCTTCTTGCTGATTCAATAGCAACCTCAACTTCCCATTTCACTCCAAGAAGTGAGTTGGAAAATACAAGTTTCATGGTATCACTTCGTACTGAACCATTGGTACGTAAAATACCAACAAACCCAATCTTGACACATATAGAAGCTGAGAATGAGTTTTCTATCCTAGATCACTTTGACAGTGATAGGGTCACTCTTGGATATCTAAATGCCTATGCAGGAATTACATCTCGCTCATCACATAGTAGATTTTTCCCTAATCCCACATTCCTCTTCCTATTTTTGAAATCCCATGATAGAATCTCCCCCGTAAAAGAATCTCGATATCTATGAGGTAGAGAATGGAGAAGGTTTGGAACTACCTCCGGCCCCACTTGAATTTGAAGAAGGCAACGCTTCCTTAATCAAAGGAATGATTGACATAAATATTGGAACAGAGGAAGAACCTAAGATCTTGAAGTTGGGATCCTTGTTAACTCCAAAGGAGGTAGAAATACACACCCAGATCCTCAAGGAACATCAAAAGGCTTTCACATTTAATTACAAATAAATGATGGGAATTGCACCACATATCACGGTACACAATCTTGTCACCAAACCAGATGCAAAGCCAATTAAGAAAAAGTCGAGACCAATGAAACCAAAAGTGGCTCTCATGGTGAAAGAAGAAGTAATGAAGCTTCTCCAAGTGGGATTCATCAAACTAGTCGACTATTCACAATGGGTATCTAATATCATCCCTGTTCTAAAAAAGAATGGGAAGATACGCATTTGCATAGACTTCTAGGACATTAATAAAGCTTTCCCCAAAGATGACTTCCCATTACCATCCATCGACGTCATTATTGACGCAACAACTAGATTTGAGCTTTTGTCTCTCATGGATGGGTTCTCAGGATATAATCAAATCAAAATATCTAAACAGGATCAAGCCAAGACTACGTTTATAACTCCTTGGGGAACTTATTGTTACGTTGTCATGTCATTTGGTCTTAAGAATGTTGGCACTACATACCAACGGGCAATGACATACATATTCCATGACCTTATTCATAAGATTGTGGAATCCTACGTAGATGACTTGTTGGCCAAGGCCAAGAAGCGTTGCGATCACCCAAAAGTACTCTATATCATTCTCTCACGATTGATCAAATATGGTGTCACATTGAATCCAGAAGAAATGTGTATTTGGCGTGACAAGAGGCAAGCTTCTGGGCTACATTATATCATCATGAGGGATTGATGTCGATCCAGCCAAAATCTGGGCTGTTCTTGAAATGATTCCACCATCAGACGAGTCTGGTATCAGATCATTTCTTGGGAAACTTGGTGCAATTCAAAGGTTCATCCCAGACTTAAGTTTTGTTGTTCATCCAATCAAAAATTTATTAAAGAAGGACTATAGCATTGATTGGATGGAAGAATGTAATGAGGCCTTCGAAGCAGTTAAACACTTCTTGTTGTCTCCTCCCACGCTAATGCCTCCTAGACCAGATCATCCTTTGATCCTATATTCACGGGCTACTAATGTCTCGCTAGCCTGCATGTTGGCTCAGGAAGATAATGATAAATGGGAACGTGTGCAGTTTATTTCATTAGCATAGATGTTGCTCAATTATGAAACACATTACACACAGGAAGAAAGAGAATGCCTTGCCATAGTTTTTGCAACAAAACGTTTAAGACATTACATGTTGAATCAAGAAACAAGGGTCATTGTAAAGAAAGATCACTTATGGACATTCCTCATGCAAGGGTCTTTATCTAAAAAGGTTGGACATTTCATAACCTTGATGGGTGAGTTTGAACTAACATTTGTAAACCAAAATTCTGTTAAGGGACAAATCATTGCAGACTGGTTAGCTGACAATCCATTAGATGGAGGTGATCTGGTAGATCTAGACTTTCCTGATGAGTGCATATATTTTGTCGAAACTAAGCCCCCCATCTCTATATGTCCTTGGTACACCGACATCATCAATTTCATCATGGACCACACATACCCGGAAGGGGCCACATCATAACAAAGAAGGTGGTTACACATTATTGCTGCTAAATACTTTATTTTAGAACAGGTGCTCTATCATAAAGCCTTCGACATGGAATGCTTTTAAGATGTGTTGACACAGAAGAATCTGAAAAGATTCTTTATGAATCCCACAGTGGGATATGTGGAGGCCACTTCAGTGGCCATGCCACTACTCACAAAATACATCGGATGGGATATTTTTGGCCCACTCTGGAACATGACACAGTAGAGTTTGTGTGCAAGTGTCATAAATGTCAAGAGTTCTCCCACAAGATTCACATGCCAACACAGGCTCTACAACCAATCGCAACCCCATGGCCCTTTTCCACGTGGGGCCTAGATTTGATAGGGAAATTCTCTCCCTCATCAACAGATGGCCACAACTTTATAATCACACCCATAGAATATTTTACTAAATGGGTAGAGGCCATGCCTCTCACCACCGTACCAGGTTCTGTAATCACTAAGTTCATCCTGAATCAAATCATTTGTAGGTACGGTGTCCCACAAGTCATTATCTTAGATAATGGCACATCCTTAAAAAACAATGAGGTCCGTGAGTTATACAACAAAATTCAAGATAAACCATCACATGGCCTCTCTTTATTACCCCCAAGCCAATGGATAGGCTGAGGCAACAAACAAAACGTTAAAATCCATTCTCCTCAAAATAGTTAAGGAGAACAAACAAGATTGGATTTAAAATTATACCTGGCCTTGTGGGTCCATTGAACCTCAATAAGAACACCAACAGGGACAACCCCTTTCTCATTAGTATTCGGGGTAGAAGCAGTTCTCCCACTTGAGGTCGAAATACCCAGTCTCTGCATCTCATTACAAGGGATTTTGGGAGAAGAAGCCTATAGAGAGGCACGCCTCTCTCAACTGGAAAGCCTTGATGAGGCCAGGTTAAATACTGAACAATGGCATAGAGCCTATGCTGATAAGATGTGCCAGGAAATATAACAAAAAGGTCTACGAATGAGAAATATATGAGGGAGACCTAGTTCTGAGACTAGACATCTGGATTGATAAGAAAACCAGATGAAGGAAGGAAATTCCGGCCCAAGTGGTTGGGCCGATACCGAGTCATGAAAGACTATACGGAAATGGTGCGTATCTCTTGTGTACACTAGAAGGTGAGGAATTCAATGAAACTATCAATTCCTTGCATCTTAAATGGTTTTACACATAAGTCATCAACATCACCATTTGTATATTATATCTACCTACATTGCATTAGTCACTCAGTTGTTTCATTTTGTTCACTCATTTCATAAATTTTGTGGTCAAGGAACTTATTCTTAAGCAATTTATTACAAGCTTCTGAAAATATTGGCAAAAGCATTCAAATCATATCTCTTCAATTTTCATAATATCATCAAATGGTTTCAAAATCATTTCATCAATTCAAAAGACAAAGTCTTGACAAAAACCATACCAAGGCCCACATACTTGGTCATACTCATTTCTTCTACTAGGTTAAAGTTGTTCTTACCTACGGTCTATTCTAGAAGCTTCTTGGTGTCACATCTATCCCTCTTACGTCTCTTTGAAACAAGGATACTCCAAAGTCACAAATCAGAAATGTCAAAACCAAATAGAATAAAAAATACTAAACAAACAGAATATTTTATTTTACACACTTCTTTGCCCCACCAACCTTCAGTGATGAGCCCACATCTCTTACTAGTGGTGCGAGGTTGAGAAAGGAAAGAAGTGCCCTTACTCACCTATGTCCTGCCTTTGGTGACAAGCCCATACTTCTTACTAGTAGCATGGGGCAAGGGCGTAGGGGGTCCATTCACACAAATCAATGAATCTTAGTATTTTAAAAAATGCAAAGCAAAGTGTATTAAGTGAAATTAAGTATCCAAATTCCAAAGAGATCAAATCCTCAAAACCATATTTTGTCAACCAAATTGCCATCCATGGATCTAAGTCTAGATAAACTGGAAAGTAAGTTACATTCTGAACTATGTAGTAGTTTTGAGTAAGAGTAAGTATGTAGGTCTAAATTTGATTTCTGTCAATACCTTGTCTTTCTCTCATCATTTCCATTCAATCAAACTCATACAATTTGCGCCCTTCCCAACTCTTGGTGTTGAGCCCTCGCATCTTACTAGTTGCATGGAGTTAGGAATGGGGCAAGTTCATCTCATTATCACTACATATTCATCACGTTTTTCCAAAACAAAAAGAAGCAACAAACATTTCCCAAAGAAGCCAAAAGTTTAGTACTACAATATGTTTGCATCATCACATATCAGCATTACAAAAACAAATAAAAGAGAAACATTCTATTCAACACTTGTTATCACTTGTCATCCATTGCATACATTCTGAAAAGCATATAAAAAAAAAGATTCTAAAAACATCTAGTGTACACATGGGAAACAAACCACAAAAAACTCTAGATACAAAGAAGATCTAGATCCAAATATATATATATATATATATATAAGAATCATCTTTTACATACAATGCCATCATGCACTAGGCATGGTCAAAATGCTCAATGAGCCCAAAAAATACAAAAACAACTCATATAAACATCCAACAAAATCACTACAAAAAGACCAAATGGCCTCTCAATCCCTGTGGGATCCCTCAGAGGGTGCATGATCATCTAGGACTCCTGCTACGATGACACTCTGAATGAACTAAGTGCTCATGATCATGGCCACTGGCTATGGTCTCACTACGAGAATGACTCCACCTCATCAGACGCTCAGCAGTCCTATATCCAGCTACCTCAGCATGAAGGGAGGTCACTAACTTTGCCACCTTCTAGATAGGGGAAAACACATCAGTATGTCTGCCAGCTGCTGAAGGCTCTCCAACATCCTCAGTAAGCTCAGCCTGAGTACTCTTTGAGGGGAGCAACAAGGTGTCCACACACACTCAGTGAATCAAATCCTGCCATCCCTCAGTAGTCACTGTAAATAAAAAGAGAAATAACAAGTTAGAAAATCACCAAAAACAAAGTCAAAAAACAAACGAAACAACAAAAAGGAAATATCAACTAAACATTTCTAGCTAACAAGGTCAAGAAAAGAGTAGTAACTCACTCAGATCTCTAGGCATCTAGGTAGGGTCTCTAGGATCTGCACCTGCTACTGACATTGCTACTACCGACTACGGAACCTCCCCCAAATCAGGAAAGAAATGATGTCCTGCCATGGACTCATCATCTCCCCCAATGTTCCTGAGAAGGAAACTCCTCTGAAATCAAGGTCACCTTCTCTACACTCACCTCCTCCCTCTTAGCCCTCAAGATATCCTGAGTGTCATGCCACTCAGAATCACTGTCATCCTCCTCAGGCCATCCCACCGGTCTCGCCTCCCATCATCTCCTCCTCTTATCTCCCCTCCTGTGAACTCCTCAGAGTCTGAGTCCACATCAATAGGCTCATCCTCCCCCCACTGAAAGTAGGAGTGGCTCCGATCTGAAGTAAAGGTGCTCGAGGAGCACTGGCTTCCCCTCAGGCCCAAACCACCCACCTAACCATAATAGGAACTCCAGGAGTAACCATGGTCCAACCCCAATCTCCTCTAGGGCCTCCCCAGGCCTCACGAATAGTCCTATATACTGGCCCCACTAGAGGAAGCATATCAACATAGGGGAGGCCAAACTATTGAGGGACTCGATCAAATGGGTGGACCTCCACCCTCTCTATCCTGTCTACCAACTGACCTGTAGTAGAGCAGGCAATCAATGTAAGTGTCTCCTCTCCCCATACTCCCACCATGGCCTGATAAGGAGTGGCCTCCATATCTATGTAGTAGTCAATGAAGCCACTGGCTGAATGTGGCATCCTGAGTACTATCATCCCCATCCACCTCACTACTCTAACATAGCCCCAGATCCTCTACTAGTACACCCCTTCCATAGGGGATGATGCGCTCATACACCCAACTCATAACTAGAGTGGGATGACTCAAGGACTGCCCCTGTAACCTGACCACCCTGTATAAGTCATGGTATGTGGTCCCAAGAATGTCTACTCCCCAAGCATAAGTATGGCCATGGGCCTCAATCTGTGTAATAATGGGAGCCCAACAGTATAAGAGAGTATCTCCTCCCTTATCCCCAATCAACCATGAGGCCAAGATACCCATAATAGCCTTACGGATGATAGGGATGGAAGAAGAAGACAATAGATCGGACCTTCACCCCCTTCTTTGAGCCAAAGGAGACAACAACATCTCCCATATAGGTAGCCCACTGAACCATCTGAGACCTAGATCCTGCTGTCTTAAGAGACAACCGCCTCCCAAGAATCAGAACCCCCAGTATGTGATAGACGTCCTCTAGGGTGATAGTCCACTCACCCCTAACACCTGGAAACTAGAAAGTATTCCAGTCCACATCCCAGTACGAGAACAAGTCACACAATATGTGACTAGAAGGAGCAACATGAGGAACCTGTGAGATCCTCAAAATACCGGCCCTCTGCAAAGTGTCTCTCTCTACCTGGGTCAGCATGTCCAACACTACCAGGAGCCAATCACACTCCCTCTCTCTACTCCATCTAATATACTCCTCCTTCTGCATCCACCCAAAACACAGAAAAAGAGCAAGTTAGCAACATAGTCCAATAGATAAGCTCATCAAAAACATAGAAAAATGTCAAAAATGTAAAAACATTTAACTAAGGCATCTGTTTTCACTTTCTATCTAGAACCGCCACCCTGTGCAGAGTGGCGGTTCTGTGACCAATGCCATCTAAGGGCGGCGGTCCTGCAATTACCGCCATCACAGGGTGGCGGTCCCATGACCGCTGCTCTGTGCAGGGCGGTGGTCCTGTGCCATTCGACGGCATGCCCATAAAGCCCTAAAAAGTGCCTAAAAATGGTAAAATACACCATTTTGACTGAAATAAAAACCTACCCTATGGGTGCCCCCCCCTAGAGACTCATTTAACACTAAGATTTTCAAAAATAACCCCCCCAAGACAAAGATTTCAACATTTTTATATTTTAGGTTTAAAAATAATGAATTGAGAAAAACTAACCTGAGACTTTGCAGGTCGATGTCCTGCTCTCAGGAGGCATGATCACGATCTCGCAACGAACGTTTTGACTGTACTCTCATCAAAAACGGTTACCGTGGGTCCCAGAGCTCAAAAATTGCCAAATCAACACATGCAAATGAATAAATGAATAGGAAATATATAGCTATATATATATATATATATATATAATATTCTAACCTTGTTTTGAATGTTCTTTCACAGAGTTGGAGCACCGATGGAGGTAAGTTCTTATCCCCACGCAAATGGTAAGTCCTCATTTCATTTTAATTTAGTATTTATTTTTTGATTTCTTTATCTATCTGCACTTGAGTTCCTCTTTTCATTTTACAGATAGTGGGAATCTGGATGGTGACATTGCGACACATGGGTATGTCAGGTATAGCTTCTAACTCCCCATTTCAGGACCACCATACTCGGACCCACCGTTTTATGCCCCTTCATGGCTAAAATGCTTCTCTGAGGGGGCAATATGTACGTACCCAAAATTGTAGGTACTGTACTACTAGAAAGAGGTTACAAAAACCCCAATGATGATTCAGATCTCTTCGCAAGGTGTTCGGAATCCAGAAATCTCACCAAGTATACATTTGCATCCTAAAATTCCTTATCCGACCTTTACATGCTTCATTCTAAACCCTGTCCCCCTTTTCCTTGCATTTCTGTCATTAGTTTCAGGACTGCCACCCTACCTAGGTGGCGGTCCCATGACCACCACCCAGGACAGGCGACGGTCCTGAAACTGCTGCCCTGTGCAGGGCAGGATGGTCCTATGTGCACATTTTCCAGAACTTTCTGATGCTTTCGTCAACATAAAAAATCAAGTGGCACTCACATTTCTCAACCACTCTTGCTTGCATTTATGTTTTAGCCACCTGGTAAATAGTAATTTCTCTTTGTTTATAATAGAAGAGTTCAATTCAAACTTACCCTCTGGTAAATCCAAATGCTATAAATACCAAGCTTGTTTACAAGAAAATGGCCCCTCACCTTCTATGAATTATTATTCAGTGTGTTTTGAAAGTTCTTCAATAAGTTTCAATAAGTTTAGATTTTGTAAAAGCTTTCAGCCTCTCAGTTCAAGGCTCCACAGTTCTGGTCCTAGATCATGTCCATTTGAATCTTGATTCTGCTTAGAATTATAGGTTGTTTGTTTTTCACAGGAAGTATAAGTCTTATAGATTTTGGTATGCTTGTATTGTATCCCTGTAACAATCCCGCTAGGAATTGAATAGTCAAGCTCTGTTCTCTTGCACTATCCCTCTCCTACTCGCATTTTGTTCGGCTTACGTCCAAGATGCCACTATTTGAGCATCTTCTCCTACTGCCACTGTCACATTCCCACTTTTCTGGATTCACGAGAACACGAAGGAATGAAGAGATCACACTGAGGGGACAAGTCACGATACAACTGGATTTTCCATTGTTCTGTAAACTCCAGGTTTGAATTGTCGAAGTTGTAGTTACAATATATCAAATAGAATAGCAAATCATTTTATTTCAGTTAAGCTTGCTTTCAGTATTACCAGGGAAGCTGTGGGGAATGATAGCTTCTGAGAAGCTGTGATTTATTCCTCACTTCTGAGGTAAGATTGAAGGTCTTTCAGTTAAATTAGTTAGTTATTTAATATTTAGGATAAATTCACAAGTGCACAGGCAAATAGCTACATCAGGCTAACTTGCTTGTTTTAATTCTGTTATTAGATTAATTGTTCGTTATCTGAATATATTAGAATAGCTGCTCTTTAAATTTTGTTCAAATTCACATCCTTGAAAATACAAAAAAAAAGAATATAAGCATAGTGTAGATTTATTTTCATAATTAGTTTACTTATTTAAGTTAAAGTCTGATTATCTCTTGCATGACAATTACGGGACCCAGAGAGCCCAGGATTACGTATTCGAACCAGTAGTACCTCAGCCAAATCTCTTCACAACATTAATGGATATAGATCAAGGTCTTAGAATTCACGTCTTTCAAATGACAATAAACCCACAAGCAGTTAGTGAACAATTGAGAGAATTGAATATTGAAGACAAAAAAGCATACACATTCTGGTCAAGTCAACCCAACTATAGATTGCCTTGATAGGATATCCGCATGACCATACAAGAACCCGAAAGAGAGAAAATATTTGGTTGTGATCCATTAGTTCCGCAGCCAAACGCAGGAGACCTTCTCATTGACATAGACACAGGTTTACGTATACAAGTTGTCAGAACACCCGTAAGGTATTCTGAGAAGATTGCACAACTCCTAGTATTAAACATAGAAGCTGAAAAAGCTTATGACTATTGGATATTCAGAAGAAGAGATTGATTCTTCACATGACCATAATAGGTCCACAACAACCACGAACTCATGGTTGTGATCCCCAGGTCCCACAACCCAACGGGCCTACTAATCAGTTAAACATTGACACCAGTTTACGTACGCTGGTATTTAGATCCTCGCCACTCCCGCCGGATATCATAACACAATTTTCTGCATTAAACATAGAAGCCAATCAAGCTAATATTTTTTGGGTTAGACCAGAAAACCACCCATAGTTTCCTATAAATCCACTACCATTTTCATGACCTTATCTGAAATATACACGAAGCACCTACAAGTCACTTTCCACGCATCCAATAGCCAATAGATAGGATCTCGGCAGAGCTCGACATTGATTGGAGCCTCCAAGAAGCTATTATATCTGAATGATCCATTACACCAATTCAGGTTAGGAGAGCTTTCTTTACCTTAGACTCACAGATCCCATTATTGCGTGTTGAGGATATAAGATTGCCCAACTAGTTTTCTATACCCACATATATTTCATTTCCACCAGCTGTCTTGGCATGACCTCGGGAGGTCGGGTACGAAGAAGGGCTACTTGTAGATTCTCATGCTCACATGTTCAAACCCTAGCTCGATTCAATCATGCACTAGGTGGAAACTACGTAACCGAACCATTTTTTTGTCTCCCTGCTTCACTCAAACCCTTCACCACCAGGGACGCAAGCTTCTTGCTGCACAAATATGGTTATCAAGCTTGGTCTCACACCCTTCGTACCTTAACTCGATCACTTAGCTCTTTGCACTTGGCTCTTTCTTCAAATTCTCTTAGTTGCAACAGTAAAAATGAATCCACATCCCATCCTTATATAAATTTTTAATTTTTTTTCAAATTTTGATTTATTCATTGCCCCTTCACCTACCAAATATCCCCTCATTCATTGACCAAATCCATTCATTCTGCATGGTACATCTTCACACCCAGTTATAACCTTCTAGTGTTCCTTCCTACCCTTTGGTCACAGAATTCTCTTTAGTGCGCGCTCTTGTGCTTGAGTACCTCATCACTATACCTTCTCCTGGTAGTTAACATGGCCTCTTCTTAACTTGCATTATATTGTTCTTTCATTCATCTCCATCCTTGGTCACTTTTGAGAAACAATCCTCTTTTGACTTAAAGCACACCCGTAGTAGCTTATTTCTTTCACCTTTCAATTCCCATAGTCTTTTCCTTGGATAACTACAACCACCCCAAACTAAAATTATGTGCAGTCCTCTGTGCATAAACAGTCTTCATACAGTAATTAGCTTCATGCATACAAGCGCAATTATTAGAAAATAACAACAACGAAATTGAAAAAGCATATCGACAATGAAGGAAATACATTAAGGAAATACCAAATTGAAAACCTAAACTAGTGGCAATAATGCCTTATTACAAACACCAAGAAGACTTATTTATAGCAGGACTTCAGCCTACTCCTGTTAAAGTGACCGAGTAGTTGTGTTCCATCAAGTGCTTCTAACTGGAAAGCACCTGATTCAAGTATAGAAGTGATAGCATATGGCCCCAACCAATGTACCTTGAGCTTGCCTGGATGGCACAAAAAACTTTGAGTGATAAAGAAGTACCATTTTTCCAATCTCAAATTTCTTATCCCTTATGTTCATGTCATTCCATGCCTTCTACCTGGCCTTTTCTTTCTTCTGAATCCATCGTTCTATGGCTTGGAGCTCATCCAGTTGAATCATATTTTTGATACGCTCTTCTAGATCCTGTTCATCAGCTAGACCTCTAACGTGCGCAATGTGCAACGAAGGTAACATAAATTCTATAGGGAGAACAACTTCTGCGCCAAACACCAACTGAAATGGTGTGGCTTTTTTCAATATCTTGTAAGTTGTTCTATTTGCCCAAAGAACAACTGATACTTTGTCATCCCAATCCTTTCTCCCAACATCACAATTTTTTGTCAAAGTCTGGCTCAAAATCTTGTTGAAGGCCTCAACAGTTCTGTTTTCCTGAGGATGATAAGGTGTAATTTTATGGTGTGCAACCATAAACTCATCTAATAGAATCCTGATTGTCTCATTCAAAAAGTGTGTACCTCGATCACTTGCCAAGCTTAAGGGACATCCATATCTCTTAAGAAAATTCTCCCACAAAAACCTAGCTGTTGTAGTTGTCATACAGTCCTTGGTAGGTGTTGTTTTTACCCACCATGTGAGATAATTTGTGCAAGTAATATAGTGTGATCCAGTCCTACATGAAGTTGGCAAAATAGGTCCAACAAAATCAATGGCCCATTTCTCAAATGGTTTAGCACTAGTGATCAGTCTCAAAGGCATCTCATCTCTTTTCCTTAATTTTCCTAGGCACAGACAATGATCACACGCCTTACAAAATTCTTTATAATTCTTATACAATGTCTCCCACCATAATCAAGCAAGTAGGATCTTCCGGGAAGTGCATCACCTGCATAATGGCCTCTTACAATATCATCATGAGCTTCTTCCATGATATCCTGACACTTATGTTCTAATACACATCGGCATAATACTTCATCTCTGCCTAGCTTGTAGAGGTCACCACTAATTAACATTAATGGTGTCGCCCGTATAGCAAGCTACTTCCTTTCTAATGCTTTCATTCCTTCTAGTGCCATACCTATTCGTAGAAAGACAACAATTTCTTCTAATTCCATGGGCGTACGTTGTAACCTATATAACTGTGTATTTGACATTGTTTCTTCAATTGTATGTGCATCCTCCCCTGAATTGATTCTAGATAAATGATCTGGTCTAGAATTTCTTTTCCCTGGCTTCACCACAACTGTGAAGTCAAACTCTTGAAATAGGAGTACCCATCTGCATATGTGCCCCTGTAAGATGGGCTTGTTTACCAAGTACTTCAATGACATGTGATCTGTATAAAACACAAATGGTGTTGCTAACAAGTACTGTCGAAACTTGTACAATGCATAGATCATTGACAACGCTTCGCGCTTTGTAGTTGTATAATTCCATTCTGCAGGAGTCAACTTCCTACTAGAAAAATAGATTGGATGATCTATAATACCTTCACCAGGTTGAGCTAACATAGCGCCAATGGCCATGCCAAAAACGTCCACGTGCACATGAAATGGTTTATCCCATGAGGGAAAGCACATAATGGGCGCGGCAGTAAGTCTCTCTTTTAATATCTCAAACACGCGCTACTGCGGTTCTCAAAAATAAAATGTACCTTTCCCTTCAATAATTCTTCCAAGGGTGTGGTAACTTTGGCATACCCTTTTATGAATTTTCTATAATACCCTGTATGACCTAAAAATCCGTGCACCTCACTCTGACTGGTAGGTGCTTCCAGGCCTAAAATGACTGCAACCTTGGCTGGATCAACTAGCAAACTTCCTTGCATATTATATGTCCTAATAGTATCCCAAAAGGCATAGCAAATATGCACTTCTTGATGTTCAAAGAGATACTCAATAGTCTACATCGTTCAAACATTAAGCATAGATTGTCACAATGATCTTTCACAAGCCCATATATTGTCCAATCATCTAGGTATACCTGTAAGAAGTTGTGAATAAAATACTTAAATTCCTAAAAAACTATGTAGGAGAATACAATAGGCACATTTTCAATCTAAAGGGCATCACAATATAAGAAAAACTACCTCATTCGGTAGTAAATGTTGTCTTTTCTTGATCCTCCTGAGAAATCCTAACCTGATGATACTCAGAAAATCCATCTATGAAGGAATATATTTCACGCCCTGTAACTCCTAGTATTTCCTCAGTGAAAGGCATAGGGAATGGATCTGTGACACATGCAGCATTCAGCTCCATGTATTCCACACATATCCTAATCCATCTGTCCTTGATACTGATCACCATTGGGCTAACCCATTCTAACTCATCAAGGGAATTGATAATTCTAGATTTCAACATTTTATCAATTTCTTCTTTTACCTTTTCGCGCAAATTAGGATTTATTTTGTAAGGTCTCTTTCTAACTATCTGTACACCACTCTTAAGTTTTATATTCATTTTCCCAAGTGATTCATACACGCCTTTAAGTTCATGATATCCTCGAGGGAATAAGTCCTGATAATCCCTGAGTAACTCGATGCTCTTTACTACCTCCGAGTCTGACCAGTAATCTCCAAATATGGCCTCCTTAGGCTCATCCTCTGAACCTATATTCACCTTCTTTGTCTTCATGGGTTCGTGGTAGGAATGCGCATCCTTTTCTGCACTGTCCAAGACCTCGCGCACCCCGTGTGAATGTTCAATATCTAGGTTCTCAACTTCCCCATCATCCACGACGTAAACCATCTTTCCATTCTCTTTCTCAAGATTAATGTATATGCTCCTTGGCTTTTGCATTATCTCCCATAGTTAAGCACTCAAAAAATTTTAATGCCTCTGCTACAGGAGTTTTAGTCGAGAAGTAGTTGAAAGTCTGGATCATTCTTGTAGTCAAATCTTGCCAATTCCTAGTTTATTGATGTAGTTTTGCATATACATACCAAGCACGTGTGTATCCTTGTAGCGTAGAATACAATCTATGCACCCAGAGTGAAGGTGGTAATGCTTCCTGCCTGCTTTCCAGAGTCTCTCACACTACTGAATGTGATGTTGAATAGGTTGATCACCATGATAAGTGCCGATTTGTGTAGGTGCATTGTTTCTTTATAAACCTAGTAGACAAAGTGAATCCAATCTCTTCCCAATTTATAAGATTATCTCTATGGACTACCCACTAGCGCACTGTTGTCCCGCATAGTGTATAGACTAACATATCTCTCCTTTTAACTTGATATGTCCATTGTGCTTCCATGGCCCTTAGAAAGGTAGGAAGATCTTCTATCCATGTATACCAAGGTACTGTGCTACCTATCCATCGAATTGAACAAAGTCCATTCTTATGCACAACCACACTTTTCACCTCGCGGCCTACTAATTCATATGTACCATGAGCCCAATTATCACAAACAATACTCGTAGTATCACTAATAGAATGAGAATCCTCCCAATATAGGATGCCTTCTTTTAATGGCTCATTGACCTCTGGGTCCTTAATAGAGCATATATAGACTCTGTTTAAATCCTCCTCACTTAGAGGTTCAACATATGGTGTAGAATTTCCATCTGTTAAAGGTATCACAACCCTTTCCTCCTTGTTTTCAAAGCTGATATACCCCTTATTTAATCTCAAGTCAGCATTATTCGTGTAACACTAAGGGCGTCCAAGAAGGGATAGAAAATTATTGTCTTCTACAAGTGCTAATACCTCAAAATACCCAGTGAACTTGGTCCCTTGTATGGTTATAGATGCATCTTTCAAAACTCCTATGGGAGTGGCATTAGTCCAGTTTTCCATAAACAACACATTAGATGATGGTTGCAATGGAGGCCTCCCCATTTGTACCCATGCATCTAATGTAAGCACATTTCCTTCTGCACCTATATCGATCAATATGTTACTCAACAGCCACCCATCCAAAACAACATTCAAAGTAATTTCTTTGTCATAGTCAATGCTATCATGGGGAATATTTGCATGTAGAATCTATTGTCCGGTCTCAAGACCTATGTGTAGAGTGTTCCCTTTTAAGCAACTTCCTAATAGCAGAATAATGTTCTCCTAGGACAACATCTTGCACACCTCTCATAGATCATTGATATCAGTTTGGACTGTCTCTGATGATTTCTTTTTCTCCTTGAGGTACTGTATCTCACCCTGAAGATTCCTTAGCACTTCCATGGTATCCTGGTAAACTTCCTTCTAATGAGCAGGATCCAGGTACCTCGCATGCAAAACCTCCTCCTTAGTGATCATAGGATTCTTGTGCAATGCCTCTCTCACGCGTGTTGCTTTAGTGCGTGTAGTAATATTCACTTTCAATTCCTTAGGTCCTTCTATTATCTTTAGCATCCACTGATCCTCTACTACACGTTGGATTCTAACCATCCTGGTGCCTTTGTTCTCTTGCTTATGCTGCTTACTCAGATGCTTATATAAGTTTAGGTACTCTTCATAGCTATGGTTCTTTCCATAGAAAGAACATGTAATATTTTGAGGACATTCGCACCTATAGTGGTCAGGATATCCGCATGTATAACATGTTCCACAAGGGAACTCACCTCTTCCTCCACCATGGCCTCATCCTCCATATCCACCACGATATCCACGTCCCCTTCCATGACCTCCTTCAAAACACCCCTCATTCTTGTCATAGCACATTTGATTATGATCCCGATACTGGTGCTCATTATTACCCTTATAACTATCTGTTATACTTGTATGTCATACCCCAAGGTCTATAGCATCCTGGATCTGCCAATAAACTAACAATCCTTAGTATCATGGGTCATGGACCTGTAAATATTACAAAATAAAGATACATTCTTCCTTATCGCGTGCTGTAACAAAGGATAGTGACTAACATCATGATTTAAATGACAAAGTTCACAGTCTAATAGTAATGAGCGTACAGATTAACGAGGGCAACTATCCTTGGTGTGACCTTCCACTTCACAATATGTACACCAAATTCTTGAGTGCGTTTCATGGGCTGAATTTGTTGATAGCTTCTCTAACTACTTTTCCATAGCTGCAATCTATGCCTCTAAGAATGGACTAATGCCAATGTCAATGCCCCCAACTGCCTCAGCAAGTAAATCTTCTTCCAGTGCTTCACGTGGATCATTGTATGTCTTTTGTGACAATGCCTTTATAAAAGGTTTAATCAATCCTCCAACAAACTATTGTGCATGTTGGCTAGCGTGAATATCATAAGATAGCTTAGATAAAAGTGTCTTAAAATGAGCATCATACTCACATACACTCTCAGTAGTGCCTTGCTTGATATCCTTGAGCGCATTTATACTCTTATGCTCAAACTTAGGTATATAGAACTCTTTCAAGAAAGCATCTCTCAATGCTGCATAATCCACACAAGTTTGATCAGGGTCAAATTTCCTATACCAGATGTGTGCACACCCCTGTAATGTAGTGGTGAATTAACTTGCCTTTCGTTTAGCAGCCATGATCCCTTTAGCTTGCCACAATATTTCACACATATGCACATGTTTTATAGCATCCTCTATACCTCTATACTTCGAAAGACGAAGAGACATCTCCATATAGATATTATTGCGAGCCTTGACCACCTGATCCAAAACCTCCTGTGTTCCCTCTACCTCCAGAACCACCTATACCTCCTAATCCACCACTTGTAGTTGGAATAGGGCCTATAGACGTACTCCCATGTGCCTCGATAGTAGTAGTGTACTATACCCCTACAGTCTATGAGGTAGTTCCACTTCCAGAGGTAAATCCAAATTATGCACACTCACATTCTGTGTGGATGATGCACCTAAGAATGCTCCTCCAAATGACATTGAAGCCATCTATCCTGCCATTGATGTACTTGATCCCTGACTTACTCCTACTCTCCTACTTCCCAAGTTAGTTTGTTGGTTACTTGTCGTACTAGATACTGAAAAACCAAGCACAAGGGCTAGGTCACCAGGTGGATTAAGATGCATGCCCACAGTCTAGGTAGTCTCTACTGGCGCACCTCCATGTGAGGTTGAGGGGGGATCTCTATCATTATTTCCAAGATGGGGGAGTTCCTGATGCTCTAGCTCCACATATTCTATGTGAGCTGTAAATTATTCACGAGCCATCTCTCTCCTCCATGCCATACTCTCTGTAATGGAATACTGCTTCTCTATCTCCCTCTCACGCGCCTCATTATACTTAAACCACCTTTCCTCTCTCTGCTTCTCTATTGCTAGGTCTGCCATCTTAAACCAAACCTGTTCCTGCCCCCGCAAGCGGCGAAGTTTAGTTAGCCATCGGTTTACTCTCCAGGTTCAAAGTTACCATTAAGATCTTGATCGCTAGTGGAATACCTTGCAAATATTGAAACACACCTACCTCTGGGAAAGAGTACGTCAAAATTGAATATTCCAGAATATAACTGTTTAGAACTGCGAAACTACGTATCCACCGAGCGAGTCCAAATCATATCAGCATCATAGAGGGCTTGAAATTCTTCTTGTGTCCAGAAAAGTGTGTGATACCTCTAATTCCGTTGAGATGCATAAGTAGTAAGCCACTCGTATAGTTCTACTAGAAAGATAGAGAAAAATCTCTCATATAAGCGGTCATACAGGTTTTGTTCTACCTAAGTGCGTGCATTAAACTCAGACCCACTGTTGAACTGCCATGCATATTCCTCCTCCAAATCATCTACCCATTCCTCAATACTTACTAGAGTTAACCGGTACATATTCATCGTGAACCATCCAAAAAACAACTGAAAAATAGGTCCCAAAAACGGAACCAATGATGCAGCCTAGAATTTACCAAATAACACCCTAGTTGCACTAGCACATCACTTAGCCTAGACTGAGCGCTCACCCAAAGTGCACAAAGGTACCAGGTCCCTCTTTAGGGTTGTTGTAACATGATGTTAACATGATGAAGGAAGTAACATATAGATTCATAACTAATCCATCATTCTACAATGCATGCTACACTCAGATCTATGAAAGAATAAGAGTAAACAGTAATCATGATTGAATTAATAATATGCACTACTCAACTACACACAGAATGATATTTAGATTCAACCAATATCTTCCATATATTAATAAATACAGAATCTCCTTACAGTATCATCAATCTATACCAATGTGCGTATGGAACTGATATAGTAGTTCAATCATATGCGTACATTCTCTGTTACACATACATACATCTCCTTCCATACATCTAGCTCTCTCTCTACCTATCTATATCTGTATATATATCTCCTATGCACCTAACATCATATATAGGGTGGGTACTTTCCCTTCACCGCTTATCTATTCTAAAAATATGCCGCATGTTATTAATAGCCACACACCATTTACAATCATAGCCACACATGCAAGTGCACTATCTATAGTCCTCTTGCAGTTAACTGAAGTGTCAAATCTATTCTTAGCTTGTCTTCATAAATAAATGCTTCGAACCACTTCTCCAAAGATAGACAATGCATGACGTGAACGTCTTTGCATCCTTGATGTGTTCTGCATGCCATCTTCTAAAAATAGGTCTTCATGCTCAAAATCGGCTAAGTCCTGAAATTTGAACTTGCCTTCCGCTCGCGGGTCCTTCCTGTCCTTCCGTGCCCTTGGTTTTGGGACTTCTATCCCGTGCGGACTCCTTGTGTGATCTTTGACAAGTATTATTTGACCAACAATAGATCATTCTCATTTTTATACTTAGAATTGAGAATTGAGATGTAGTTTTTGAACTTTTCATGAATGTTAATCTGGATTATGAAATATAGTAGCTTGTCTTAAAAGATCATAATTACAACCATCTAGTTGAGATTCAATGTTCTTAATTTTAGCTAGATAGTTTACAATTTTCTCATCCCCTTTCATGGGTGTTGTAAATAGGTCTAGAACAAGCTTAATGATCTTAGACAACCTACTTCCTTCATGCATGGTCTCTAATTTCTTCCATACAACTAAAGGTGAGTCTAAATGGCCTACATGCATCAATAACTCATCTCTAATGCTTTGCAATAGGATGGACAGAGCTTCCTGGGATCTCTCAGAAAATGAACTTAGGTTTTCAAGGGTAAATTGTCTCCTTGTGGGACATTTTTCAACACTAGTCACAAGATCCCAAAACTTTCTAGCCATAACACAAGTTTTTAAATGTACTTTCTAGATGCTGCAATTAGTCAAATTTAAGAACTGAGACTTATCCATTGAAAAAATAGAAGAACTAGCCATTTTTATACTCAGTTAGAAAATAGAGACAAATATAGGTAGAAAACAACTCAAAGAAGTGAAATAGAGACAAAAACAAGCTAGAGATCTTTTAATTTCTTAAATGAATGCAAATGGCTCAAATTTGATAAAAAAATAGCTTGAATTGGTCAAGTTCTAGAACAATTTAATAGGGTTAGGTCATGTTCTAGCTATAGAATATTTAATAGGAAAATGTGTTAATTAATTAATTAATTAATTATGAGTTGAAGATCATAGCACAGTTCATCAAATTCTTTAAAATAGCTAGATTTGGTCTAAAAATAGCTTAAGTCGGTCGATTTAAGATCAAATTTATAAAAAAAAGTCAGGGTCAAGTTACAGGAGCTCGGTGAGTTCTTTAGTAACTTGACTCGATGAGATAAAGGAGGAGTTATCTAATTTGGAATATGTGAGACAAAGAAACTTTGAAAGCTATAGTATAAAGATACATTAGAAAACATGTGAGACAAAGAAAGCTCGACAAGTTATTTAGCAAATCGTTGGGTTGAGCTAAAATAATGAGCTACATGAACTCAAAACGAGCTTCTTTAATAAGTAAAATAAGTTAATAAATAGCTCAGACGGGGGTCAAAACATGGCACAGATCAACAATACCAAGTGAGGCACGTGTCGGCTTCAAAATAGATCCTCGAGCGGATGTGACACTTTAAAAAATTAAAGTTAAAGCCTCTTCAAGTCTGATACTGATTCAAAAAACCGTGATAAAAGATAAACAAACATACGCCAATACGTGAAGCTTTAAAAGATAATTAAAATATATGTGTCACTTTTCAATTAGCTCACATTTTGCAATGCAACTAGTAAGACAAAATGATAATTAATTAAAAGACAACTGTATGCACACATCTTTAATTAATTGGATTGCATTTCACATTTTGACACAATGTGACAACAAATTTTAAGTCAAACAAGCCACTTGTTAAAAAATTAATGGCTTAATCAATTATAAACTAAACTTGAAATAAATTTTGTGTCTTGAAAAAAAGGAATAAGACAGATTTCACAATCTAAATGGTGAAGAAAAAACAAAGAATGACACCTTGAAACAATTAGAATACACGTCATAAAGCAATTAGATCATGTTTCACAAGTCTGAAAAATTCTGAAAAGTGTGAAAAAATAGAATACATGTCGATTTTTAATTAGATTATACTTCGCAGTTTATAGACTTTAAAAAAAACCCCTGCAGAATGTAGAATTTTTTTAGAAGCCACAATACAAAGAAAATTTAATAAACCCTCGAAACAAAGAGCTAAAGTCTAACACTGCAAAGAATACTAAGACACGTGTCAATTTTTTATTAGCTTACACTTTGCAAGTTTGTCAAAAAATGACAGAAATATATGTGTCCAAATGCTATTAGATTGCACTTCGCAGTGCACCTAAAACATATTACAGAAAACTAAAGACATGTGATGCCTTTTAAATGGATCACTTTTTGTAAGACTGAAAAACATTGAAAAATGTGAAAATGTGGCCAATTTTAATTGGATAAAAAATTACATGAATAAACGACTGACAACTGTAAAATATGGAGCAATTTTATTGTCTCAGATTTCACAAATCTGACAAATGTGATAGAAAAGATACTTGGAGCAATTTTATTGGTTTAACCTTCGCAACTGTTAGAAACAAGTTAAAATAAGACTAAAAAAGTGGAATATGGAGCCACTTAGAGCAATATTATTGGCTCAAGTTTCAAAAGTATCATAAATAGCTAATCTAATTCTGATAATGCAAAAGACATGTAAATTCCTTATTGGCTTGCAGATCATAATTCAGACAACCAGATAAACAATATTACTGATAACATGAATCAAAAAGGAGATTTTTTATTGGCTCAGGCTTCTCAAAAATAGAAAAATGCAAATCTAGCTAGAGAAAATGATTGGCTCAAGCTTCACAGTTAAAAGAAGCCAAAAAGTCTGTCAGGGAAAAGCTAGATGGCACAAAAAAATTGGTCTAAGCTTTGCAAAGACAAAAAGATGTTAGATCGAATCCATTTGGCACTTGAAAAGAGGGTACAACTTTGCAAACATGAAAAGAACAACATGGAAGCTACATGGAGCAATACTATTAGTCCAAGCTTCACAAAATTGATAATGACCAAAAATACAAAGCCAGATGGCACAAAACAATTGGCCCTAGGCTTTTCAAAGGCAAAAATGAAGAAAAAAATGGGAAATGCGAATAAAATTGGCACCAAATGATTGGTCTAAGCTTCGTAAAGACAAAACTAGAAAAAAATAAAGATTTTTACCGCTACAACGGACTTAAAATCCCCAAACAAACTAGATCTAACTGGATATTTCAGATCCACATTCAAAAATGATTTAAATGATTAATTTTAGCAGAAAAAGTAGAAAAATAGCTCACAAATGAAATATTCAAGTTGTAAATGGCTAAAACGAGATGCAAAAGAACATATCTAAGTAAACAAAATCTTAAAGATGATCTAAAACAACCATTTAGCCCATTTTTAATAAATATTTCAGGTTATATTAGGTTGGAACTAGAATTTTAAACCTAGATAGCTTGAACATGACTGTGGAACTTTTGGGTCTCACAGATCTGTAAATAAACTTAGAATTTCTTTACCTTTTCAAGAAAAAAAACTTCTAGATCGATCATGTACACACACAATCACCAAATTTGATACCATGTTAGATTTAGCAGGAAAACTGAGATATAAAGATCACATATCCGCCATTAAAGGCCAAAGATTATAGATAATGATGTTTAGTCGATTAGACAAAGAAGTAACTTGAAATAGATAGCGAATAACATAGCTAAATGAGCAAGAGCTTACAACAAATAATAAGAACAAGAACAAAGACAGATAACACCAGATATAAGTGGAGAAACCCGAAGGAAAAACTCCACTGTAAAAGCATTGTCTTTATTAAGAATCTGATACAATTTCACCTAGCACTTCCACTTTGCTCCTTAGCTATTTCTTAATATATGCAGAGCTATATCTCTTACTTGTTCGATAGCTAATACAATCAATTAATCAACCATACATCCAACCCATCCTACATATAGTTCGTAGTCTTTAATACAATCCTGCATGGCCATTGTAGACAGTCAGATAGTCAATCCCAAGAGGGATCACCCAATAAATTGGGTGGGTGAATCAGTCAGACCGCTTCACTCTTTGAGTGTGAAAGACTTCACACATTAAATTTTGATTCAGACAAATTGTAATCATGTTGGGGCATGCCCAAGTGGCTAATCCCACTTGACATTATCACCCCCAACAAAATAGAGGGTGTTTATGAGAGCTTGTTTGATTCTTCCATTATTATTAAACCCCTCACATTTTGAACAATTTGGAAATAAACACTTGATACAAGTTTATAAGAAATATGATGTATGTTTATGGTGGCTTGTGTTATCCCTCCATTATTATTAGGCCCCTCACATTTTGAACAATTTGGTAATCAACACTCGATACAAGTCTATAAGTAATTTGATGTATGCAAGTATCACAACTCTTATCTTTTCAAATAGATACAAATAATTAATAAAAACTAGAATGCTCTTTAAAAGTTTGAATTCAGCTTTTGGCATGAAGATGCTCTTGGCAAAAAGAAATTTTACTCTTACAACTTCGCAAACAAGGGAGAAAAGGGCCAACAAAGACATGAGCCAGAACGGTGAGAATATGAATCTTGTAGTTGAGAATTATACACTTATAGTTTTAGGAAAAGTCCAAAACATGTGAGGAGAGAGAAAAACCAAGAAAAAGATATAAACATCGTCAAAACAATAAAGAACAAATAATGAATATAAAGAACGTGGAATCGAAAAAAATAGTATAAGATCAAAAAAAACACATACCTACAACAACCTAACTTGAACTCACTAATAAATAAACACATAAATACACTAACATCGTAATTAATCTGTACCAAATTTAAGTGTCTAAACACACTTATACTATATTATTATCGTTATATTTATGGAATATTTGGTCCACACCTACTCTTAATATTAAGATGAAAGGTTTAAGAAAATACCATTATTGAGTGGTATGGTATCGCAACACCACTAGAACTTATGGATACTAGCACCCACTCCTACGTCGCTGAGAACGAGAACCTCTCGCAATGTGACCAGGGGCTGTTACCGTAAAGGTAATAATGAGTGTTTCCCGCAAAAATGATTGAAAGAGTGCGGTGAGTGGGTGGTCGGCTGGTCATATGCTTGTCAATAAAGCAAAAGCGCCCTCGATTCTTTCCTCCCGACGCCATCACCTCGTTAGCTACTTTGCCTCGTCTTTCCATAACTCATTTTCTTTAATTTCGCTCCACTTATTCAAAAGTTTTCCATTGTTTTCATGTTTTTGGTTTTTTAAAAGATCAACCCAATATAGCGACTCCCAATAAAAAGTTAGGAGCGAATTTTGGGAGTTTACATCAAAACCATCAACTTCCATGGTTTGGTGTTAGTCTATTATGTTCTCTCTTTTGAACCTTTTTTTTTTAATGGAGAGAGCATCCTCCATGACCTTCAAGATGTGAACTCATTTGATGGTTGTGTTTGTTTTGTCTCCTTTATTTTTGATTTCTATGTTGTGATATTTGTAATTATGAAATGGAATTTCATTTCTTCTTACATGTGTAACAATATTAAAAATTGATATAAATAATGAATGTTTTGGGACATATTTTATAGGTTAGTTAGAATTTTAAGTGTCGTCTATTCATTAAACTTTTAGACGATAAACAATATTGAAACAATAAATTACATAATTGAAAAGAATTTTATTTACGCACAAAAACTATTTTAGACAATGATGAAATCTCTAATAATTTCTTGATTTCTCCATAATTCTTATGATTGCTAGCAATATTTGACGTGCTCTCTTGATAATTCTCTAGTTTAATTTAATTTTTAATCTAATTTAGATATTAACATCCACTAGCGGCCAAGAATGGGAGGGGACATAAAAAGATATTACACGAATTCAATGCACAAAGAGAGTGCCAAAGCATCTTCAAAAAGATAAGGAGAGAAATAAAATGAAAAACAACAAACTGCTAGTTGAAGGTCAAAGATCTTGAAACAAATAAAATGTACTTTTCCTGACAGATCTAGACCAAGTTGTTTGATTGTGATCTCTTTTTAGGTTCATGAAGTTAGTAATTTGGAAGTAAGAGTTGATGTTTTTGGAATTATCTATATGTGATGAATTCAATTTGAGTGCTCTTTGTTAGAGTTAAAGTGTCTCACGAATAAAAAAAATTTAAACATTTATGGTCTTCTTATTGAATGAAGCTCCATAAAGATCCATTGGAGTCTCTAAAAAGACAATGATATCTTCCACGAATCTCATAATAGATGGGGATATTTGAGTACAAAATGTTGTTCACTTTCAAAGTCTAGAAGACACAACTAGCATATACGCTCATCTTCTAGAAGGTGTGATTTGATTCCATCTAAAGAGGGCAAGAGAAAATGTGAAACTGAGCTAAATGAATCCTTAAGCAGGAGGGCGCCATATTCATGTATTCAAGAAATTTATTTTGATCCTCATGAAAGCAAGAATAAAATTGAAAATAATGAAGAAGTTTTGGTTTCAGAGGCCCTTTTAAAGTAAACCATGTAGCTTTCAAATAATATTTATTGAGCTCTTCTCAGACACCGTTGTTGAGTTCATGTTTAATGAGATGAGGAGCATTAATAGAAAACTAAATATGAGGGGGTCTTTCCATATAAATATCCAACTTCTAGAGGAGACTCATAACTTTTGCATACCAAAAAGATTTACCTCCTTGTTTGAAAAGTTTAATAGAAGATTGGAGTGCCAAATATTGATACCTATGATGACTAGAGAAAGAATCTTCCATGCATCGAAGCCTATGCAACAAAATGATAACTTGGAAAACTAAAGAGTGGACATACCCTAAACTTTGCAAGAATAATTGAGTGAGGAACTGCTCTTTTGACTCGAATATTATTTGATAACATGGCAATAAAAACTCTTTCCATATGGTTGAAATAATTTTGTCTCAAATACAGACCCCAAACATCACATCCATATAATAGTGTTGGAGTAACTAATGTATGAAAAATATGAATATATTTTTTGGACTTCTTGAAATTGGAGTTGAAAACATTTTCTTTCCAAGGTTGTCAGTGTTGCATATTCTTTGTCGAGTCTTGCTTCTATTACAGGTACACGGATTAAAATTGGTCCATAAAAACCCACACCTAAGTATGTGTAAGAGTACACCACTTCAATATGTTTTCCTTTATATGTCAAATTGATTGTAGATGTTAGTTTCTTGGTTGTATTGAATGCCACGAGTTTTGTATTTGCAATATTTACTTCAAGGTAATTTTTATCACAAAAATTGCTCAATACATCAAGTTAGTTTTGGAGACCTATAATTAAATGTGAAAGAAAAAAAATGTCATCCGTAAACAATAAGATAACAATACAAATCCTAAAGAGGCTATAACCATTCATACCATTTGAATCTATGGAGATAAGATCCTCTAATCCATTAACATAGAGGCCAAAAAGCGTAAGTGAGAGTGAGAGACCTTGTTTCATACCTATGGTATTATGGATGTTATCAGTATTGCCCATATTGGTATGAATATGTCCAAAAACTACCTCATATAAAGTCATTACCAGAGTAATTACTAATTCAAAAAGACCTAACTCTTTAATCCTATGAATCAAAAGATGCCTTGATATTGTATAAAATGCCTTTATGAAAGTCTAAAAAATAACCTCTATAATGGGAACAAGAGTGAATATGTGATCATTTTCTCGAGTGAATATGTGATCATTTTCTCGACAATTCCTTTTGAATCTTACTTTCACTTTTTCCCTGAGTTGTTTTTCTTGTTACACATGTTTCTATGATCCATTTCATAAATACCTAGACTTTAGTGTTATGATTCATATCATGCAATCCTTATATGCACGATGGGTCATATATAAAATTGGATACATATTGTTACCCTATGCATGCATGCATGATTTTCATGTTTTTATATTCCCATACATGGTTTCATGCACTTCATTTTTCTTTAGAGACAAGTGATCTACAATATATCTTCCTCAACTCAAAAGAGGGTGAATTTAGTAGGATTATCACAAAAACATGCAAAATAAAGACAAAATACATGGTATAGAATAATGGAACAAAGGTATAAGTACAATAAACAAGGTTACAAATACTTTCAAATAAAAAAATTAATGACAAAAGGAACCCTAAAACTTAGATAATATCAAATCATCGATTTTTTCCTCTACCTACAGATTTTGTCTAGTATAGTTTGGAAATTCAATTTTAGAATTTATAGAAAATATAGAATAGAAAGTGGTACATACATTGAATCAAGAACAATGATATAGAATTTATAAAAACTAACTATATTTTCTTATAGATGTAGGGGCGCGATGATTGGTTCAATTTGATTAGAAATATAATTTCCAAAAATTCTATTGGCATATATCATTTTCCTTAAAAATCAATCACTGCAAAGTATAATAGGGGCATGAATATATCTTGTGTTTCATTTTTATTATTCAATATTATCAATTAATGTGATTATGTTATGAGGGAATGAGTATACTTCATTCCCCTTTGATCATACAACCTTGAAAACTAGATTTGTTTGCAATGGTGTGGTTCAACTGGAATGAGTGGTGTGCATTGGGTTTAGTGACACCCATCATCCTTGACATAACTCCTTGCAAACTAAAGTTATTCCCCCTATTTGAGTGGTATATTGTGTATTTATCTTCAAATCACGAGTGTTAGGTCTACTACATAACCAACCTCATTGGCTAGTTCTAGTCTTACAAATTGGGGATTGATCACCCTTGATTCTGCACTTGTTTAAAAATAATTTCTTACTACATGTTCCGCAACCAAGTAATTCACTAGGAAGCCTCAATATTAACAAGGAAAATTTGGTTTCTTCCCTTTCATGTGTATTCCTTCTTAACACTCTTTCAATTTCAATTTCAAATTTCATAGTTAAAATTTTAAATTTCATAATATATGGACATTGAATATACTCTCATTTTGTATGTTTTTATTTGGAAAAAAATAAAAAAATCAAGTATTCCAACACTTGAGAAAAGTAAATTCATGTCTACAAGCTCAATTACACATTTACTGTCACTAACAAATTTCATTTACTAGATTAAAGGGGGGCGTAAACACTCAAATTTTGTCATTCAATATTTGATGATGTTGGTTTTAGTTTATGTACCTTATGTAAAAATTATGCACCTAAATTGTGATCAAAATCACTATCCTATCCAAAGGATTTTAATGGGTCAAATTCCCTAATTATAATACTTATTTACCTATAATAACACACTTATATATCAAAACACCTTATACCTCATGTAAAAAATTCTCTAGCTCATTATTTAAGTAATTAGACCTATAGGAAAAAGTCATCCAATAGGGATAGGATCAAGTAGCAATCATGTCCATTTTTGGGAGATTATGTTCTTATCCTTCTAATAGTCATATTTATAAATGAATATATTTTTATGAGACAATATTTCTCCTGTAGGTCAAACTTAATGTGAAATGTTACCCCTAGAGTAATATAGCTACAAATCAATTCCACTCACTTAATTGGATCATGTGTTCATCCACTATATATTCACCATAAAAACATCTAGAAATATTCCTTATTATTACCTATTACAAGAGAATACACTAGGAAAATATCTCATTCAAGTCTGAAACACTCTAAACTAAGTCAAGAATAAGTATTATCATATCAAAAAACTCAAAAACCAAAGTCAAAGAAAGTAATATCAAGTTTCAAAGGACCTAATTATATTTGCACACTTGTTGATGAAAAGAAAAAATGTACTTCCATTAGGCAGATAACTACATGGGTTTGATGCCCCTTTGGAGTAGTATCATGTAGTAGTGGTGGGTGCCACTCAACCCAAACCACTAGCCCCTTTTATTGGATTTTCAAATGTATAGGGTTTTTAGAAGGGATGACTAATATTGATAACTTGCAACACATATTTCGGATCCTAGATCACATATAGATCTACACATTCAATGGTCTTGAGGGGTTTTACAATCATATTTTTATAGAGAAGGAAAAGTGCATGTAAAACCAAAAAAGTGACTAGTGTTATTGTCCCTAATAGAATATAGTTGATGTTTTCCCAGAAAAAAGGAATTTGTTTTCATAAATAAATAATCTACATTAGTATTCTTTAATATTTCTCCTAGTTTCAAGTATAAATAATTTATTAAAGTACAAAGAAATCTAAGTACAATATCTTCTTTAGTGTTTTTTTTTTTAATTTAACATATTTGCTAGTGAATAGAACATCTCATCATTTATTGTATTGTCAATGTTGGTGTGAGGTATATGTTTCTCCTTTTATTTTATTAAATGTATTCCCCCTCACACATGGTGAGTCATATCACTTAGGTGAGTCATAGGTATTTTAGAGAGTTATATGACATATGACATATTCCATCATAGAATTTGTCATATGCATCATTTTCATATGGGAGTTACATATTATTCCTAGCATTGTAGCTCCTCACTCCATCATGGGAGTATGGAATGTCTAGACATGGGTGTTATACATCAATCTTACTTGTACTCTTTTATTTGATCTATGAGAATCCTATACCTATTTTCCTTTATGCATGAACAATTCGTCTTATGGTTAGTTTATTGATGATTACTTGGAGAAAACTCTTGTTTCTATTAGAGTGCAACAACCTTGATGTTTACAGGATCGATTAGATCCTTATGGTTCACTATCACATGGTATTAGAGTTGTGTTGTTTCAGTAAATGTGCAACTTGTTATTGGTCTGTTGCTAATTACTTTCGGCTTCAAAAAATTTAGCTTCTTGTGCAAGTTTCATTAATCCTTTATTGGTTTGTGCTAATTCGAGTTAATCTTTTTTTTTTGGATTTCATTGTTTTGTGATGTTGTGTTTGTGTTTGTGCCCTTAGGATTTTCTCTACTAAATATGGCTAGTCACAACTATTTTCTGTGGGAAGCTTATTTTAGAGGTATTTATGCTCTTGGTTTTGGTTTTGGTTTTTTATACATTATGAGTTTCTTTTCTTGCAAAACCTTGCTTTCCTTCATCCTTTCTTCCTCCCTACACCTACACTCACCACCCTTCTCATCTCATGACCCTCCTTGTCAAGATCAACAAGATTCTCTTTGAGATCCTCGAGCTACCTTTCACCATCTCGATAAGCTCCTAAACGAGCTCTATCCTGAGCTCCTTATAATCTCCCCAGATTGGTATTAGGTTTCTCCTCATCTCTCTATGTTGTTTTTCCCCTGCAACCTGACCTAGCGACTTCTCTCCTGCTCAGTGTTGCCTTTAACCTGAGATCGGTTATTGTTCTTTCTTGGGATCTACCTTATTTCTTCTTCGTTTTCCCGCTCGAGCTCAAACTTGAGCCATCGGGTAGCTTGGCCCTTTTCTTGTTGGACCCCTGCAAAACTTTCTCCATTTGAGTTTCCTTCAACCCAGTAGTTGGCTCCCTATGAGTCATTTTCCCTACTTGGTTTTGGATCTTGTAACCATGTGCATTTGTCTCGGCCTTTTCTTAGTCCAAACCCTACTTGTTCTCTCATTGTGAGTTATCTCTTCCTTTTCCCTTCCTCCTTTCTCAAAATGTCCCTAACACTTCCCCCCTCCTTTACATGCATTACAGATACCACTTACCCCTTGACTCACTCGATCAAGTCAAGAGCGAGTACCCTTCCTCAAGCCATCCACCAAGCCACTTGGCTCTTGAATTTGACTACCTTTTAAAAAATTCTTTCTTTCCTTGCTAACCTGCCTTTTTAAAATATTATATGCTTTGTTTTTAGTTTTAAAACCTTAGTTTTAATTTCTTTCAACTTAGCCTTTTATCATTTAATCTAAGGTTAGGGTAAGTTTATTAAAAGGAAGGAAAATGATTTAATTTAACCAGGTCATCTATATTTGGGGCTAGTCAATTTTATTAAATACACTTTTTAAATTTTTTTATCATTTAGGTAAATTAATCAAATTTTGAAAATTATTAAAAAAACTGCATTATTAGACGTTTTCTAACGTGTGCTTGTGAAGGGGTTTTTTCATTTTTTGAAGGCCCTTTTACATTTCGGGAGGTCTTTTGGCTCATCCAGGAGACATTTTTCTTGAATTCGAGCTCTTATTATTTCTTGTAGGCCAGTGAGCACATATGCCACAACCTTACAATAAGGGAGCTCCAAAACAACATGAGATACTATTTCTCAAAAAATATCTTTTTTTTCCCCTCCTTTTTTTCGCATCATTTTATGCTTGTTACAGTTAAAAGGAATGACAACCAGATCTTACCAAGCCAAGAACTTAGATGCTAATCAAACACCATGATCAATAAGATGAAAGCAATTATCCAGAATAACTTTTCATAAAACCTTTGCAAACAAATGAGTAATAATATCATATATTATTATGGAACTCAATGAAATACAATGAGAATGAACCTTGCTTATATAGGCAAGGAATATCAATCTAAGAACTAGTCAAGGTCGTAGATCAAGCCATAAATCAAGGAAAGAACTAGTCATCAAAGAACTAGTTAAAACCATAGATTTAGGAAAGAACTATACCTAATAACTAGATAATATCCCCCTAATATCTAAATAAAATGAAAGAAATATGCATACACATAAGTGGGCGAGGATAAATATAATAAAGGTAAATAAAATACCTAGATGAACATGAGCTAAGGTAAATACCTACTCTAACACCCCCCTCAAGTGAAGCTAGGGGCCCAAAATAAAAGTGGCATATCCATAGTATGAGTCCCGAAAACTAGACCTAATCAGGTTCTCATGTATAATATATCTATGAAGAAATCTCAAACCAAAAGAAGGAAATAATCCTGCTAGAAGGAAAGAGAAAGAAGAAGAAGAAGAAGGAAGATGTTCTCATGAACACCCCCAAGAACAACTTCCAAAACCCCAAGCACGCCACACAACTCAAGGTAGCGAGGTGATGCAAAAGGCTTTGTAAAGATGTCTGCAACCTACTGTTGATTTAGAATGTACTCTAAGAAAATAACTCCATCCTAAATGTGTTGACAAATGAAATGGATGTGTATCTCAATATGTTTGGTCCATTGGTGCTCAAATGGGCTACAAGAAATGTGAATTGCACTTTGATTGTCACACCAAAGTACAGTCAGTGAATCCTATGGGAACCAAAACTCTATCAATAACTGTCAAAGCCAAAGAATCTATTGACTTGCTATAAATGCTACCATGTACTCTACCTCTAAAGATGAAAGTGCAATAGCTTGTTGATTTTTACACGCCCCGAGCAACTGGAGAAGAACCAAGACAAAAATCATAGCCAGAAGTGGAATTCCTGTCATCAATAGAACCTTCCCAATCTAAATTTGTATATCCAACCAACTGAGTATAACCCCTAGTGTAGTGTAAGCCAAAGTGGGAAGTCCCCTACAAATAACGCAAAATCCTTTTAGCAGCATGCCAATGACTACTATGAGGAGAATGTACAAAACGAGATACAATCCCTACTGCAAATGAAATATTTGGGTGAGTATGGGTCAAGTACATTCGACTTCCAGCCAAATACCTATACAAAGTAGGATCACAAAGTGGAGTGGTACACATGGAAGTAAGAGTAACCCCAGACTGAAAAGGAGATGGGTTTGGCTTACAATCAACTATATCAAAGCGTTGAAGAAGATCATGGGTGTAATCTTGCTGACTCAAATGAATCCTTGAATCTATCTGAGAAATATGAAAAACAAGAAAATAATGCAATAACACAAGATCTATTCTTTCTGAGTGCATTCTTTTATCCATTGGATATAGGTGTATACCTTCTATATGCATTCTTTCACCATCTAGATATTTTAGTTTTTGGAAGCAGTATTTTATCCACTGGACGAAGATATGTACCCTCTGGTTACATTTTTTATCCTTTAGATAAAGGTGTGTACCATTTTGATGCATTCTTTAACCATATGGATATTTCTATTTTGGATGTAGTCTTTTATGCACTAGACATAGATCTATACCTTCTAAGTTGATTCTTTTATCCATTGGATATAAATGTGTACCCTCCGGATGCAATGATTTACCCTTTGGACATTTAGGTTTTAGATGTAGGATTTTATCCTTTAGTCGCAATCATGTATCATGTGGATGCATTATTTTACCCTCTGGAAATTTGAGTGTCACGTGTACCATTAAAAAAATCAGCATTAAAATATTATTTTTTAATAGCAAAACCTTCTAGATCTCATAACTTTTGATTTATAGCTTAGATTAAGGTGATCTTTTTTTTTGAAATTGTGTATTTTTTTGAGATATATGCTCTGATAGCATAAAAGGAATGATATACAAATCGTACCAAGCCAAGAACTCAAATTCTAATCAAACACCGTGATTAATAAGATGAAAGCAATTTACCAGATAACTTTACATAAAACCGTTGCAAACAAATGAGCAACAATATCATATATTATTATTGAATTCAATGAAATACAATGAGAATGAGCCTTGCTTATATAATAAGGAATAAAAATCTAAAAACCAGTCAAGGTCGTAGATCAAGCCATAAATCAAGGAAAGAACTAGTCAATACCATAGATCAAGGAAAGAACTATACCTAACAACTAGATAATATCCCCCTAATATCTAAATAAAATAAAATAAATATCCACACACATAAGTGGGTGAGGATAAATACAATAAAGGTAAATAAATTACCTAGGTGAACATGAGTAAAGGTAAATACCTACTCTAACAACAATTTCAATTCACTGTGATCGATTAAAACTTATTGTTGTTTCCAAACTTACACACTTTTACGCCAATTGTAAGGTGAGTGGCCAATTGTTTCACGAAAAATTTTCACATCTGATTATAATCAACACACTAAACTATAAATTTCCACAAACAGATGGTAAAAAAATATTGTCGGTTGTATGTGTGTATTTCCTTTCTTTCTGCATTCTTTCTTTCTCTCTCCTCATGATGGATGTTAATTTTGTTCCTTTTCTTATACTATTTAAATTATTTTAATGGAGATCTAATATTATTATAACATTACAAGGTAAATGGTTGTTCTGCATCCCTATGGGAGTGGAGACAGAAACAACATCCGAGCCTGAGCAATCTAGGTGGTTTAATTGATGTGACAAATCCTTAAGTATTCTTTGTATCTCTCTCTCTCTCTCTCTCTCTCCTAAATTTCTCTTCCACATTGATTATTCCACAATAATCGATGGATCCTAGAAAACTATTGACGATATGTTTGGAAAAAAAAATGGAATGAGATCCCATGATTTAGAGAATGAACTACCAGGATTAACTCTTAGTAATTTTGATAACCTACATGCATTCTTCTCAATTTTTTTCCACACTAGATTACTATTGAAAGATGTGGAGTTGAAAAAAAGGATGCTCAATTGATCTTATTGATTATTTATAATCTTGGCCTCTAATACTCCATCTTCCTTTCTACTTTTCATGTCACAAAAGAAGCTCTAGGGACTACTTGAAAGATGCCCTGATTTGAAAACTTTTCATCCCAAATCATTCGAGAATAGGAAAATTTGATTCAAAGGGAGTACTCAAGTCCAATTCAAATTCCCTCATAACAAGTATCGGTAAAGGAAAGGAAAATAAATAGGAAAAGAAGAAAGATAAAAATTACCAGCCTAAGAAAGAAGCCAAGACCAACCAAACTCAAATTAAAGCCAACATGAACACT
Source organism: Taxus chinensis (assembly GCA_019776745.2). Lineage (NCBI taxonomy): Eukaryota > Viridiplantae > Streptophyta > Pinopsida > Cupressales > Taxaceae > Taxus > Taxus chinensis. Next base: position 731,540,342 of record CM034147.1, on the reverse strand, counting down.
TATACTTTTGAGGAAAAACCAAAGAAGGAAAAGTGTAAGTGTCCCTATTGTAAGAAGTCAATACATGGGAAAAAACTATATCACCTAACTCATTTAATTGAGCAAACCAATATGGGTGTTCCCAAGTCTATCAAGCAAAAAGCTCCAAAACTTAATTCTTCCAAAGCAAAGGAATCCAAATATGAGAAGAAGAAAGGAAAGGCCCTTATAGCTAGAGTTTCTCCTTCATAAACGTGGGTCATAGATTCTGGTGCCTTGAACCACATGGTTTATTCACATGTTGATTTATCTAATATTGAACTATGTGGTATGTCCCAAATTACTTCGGGTGATGAAACTTTGGTTTCGGTTGCTGGTAGTGGATCAGTAGAAGTAGATGGTGAAACCTTTAATTTTGTTCTAAGTGTTCCTGATCTCTCTACCAATTTCCTATTATTTTACCAAATCAATCATATTGGTCAAGGAATGTGAGTGGAATTTAACCCTAACTCAGTGTTTATTCGTGAGCTTCATAGTGATACTATAGTGGATGAGGGAAATGCGGATCACTGATCTCAGTTATACACCTTCTCCCACTTTACTTGTGATTCTTCCCCCACTACCTTTCTCACTCATGTAGATGAGGTTGCTAAGATATAACATGAGAGCTTTGGTCATCTAAACTATCTATTTGACATGATTTCCATGCTACCTATTTTTAGATTAGTGAAAAATCAACGAGAAATCAAGAAACCTTGAATTATGTGATGATTTAAGGAACCTCATGACATGGATAGGATGATATGGTATGAGTGCATAATGAATGATCCTCCTCATAGCAAATCCTCAACCTAGAAAATAGTGAAGGACTAAACATGGAAGGGGATTAGTAAGAGATATGGTGGACTAATTGACAAAATTCAGCCCCGAGAAGTGCAAGCTCCCTCGAGAGGATTTCAACCCATATAGTGATAAAAAAGATTGATAATATAATAACAGAAAGGAAATTTTGATAAAAAAAAAAATAAGAAAGATAGTTGATAAGATAAGCTAACTGATACGATGATTAACGATGAAGGTGATAGAAAATGAGAACGAACCACAAAGGGTCAACGGAGACCCAAGAGAAGAAAAGAGAGTCGACGGAGACTTGAGAGTAGAACAATAAGTTCATGGAAACCCAAACAGAACTATGTAAAGGGTATACAAAACACTGGCCAAGATGTGGACTGATAAGCTGTAACATATAACTAGATGCAATCACGATGAACAAGATGTCATAGGGATGAGTCAGTGTAAAGTAAACCAAATGGGATTAGATGTTAAGTGGATAGGATGGGTGTGAGATAAAATTTGGTTGAACACATGTCATGGGTCGACGATGACTAGGTTTGATTGGTGACGACTAGACCAGAGGTGGGCTGCTAATAAGGAAATATGATAAACTCCTAGATTTGGGGTTGATTGAAGCTAACAGGAGGCTGGAGGAAGAGCTTAACGAACACCTACAAGTTCCTAAAAAATAGAACAAGTGAATGCATGAACCAAAGATTCAAAATATCCTTCAACTCCAAGATCTCAATGCAAAAGGGAGAAACCAAAGACATCTCAACTAATCATAATGGTATTGTAAATAAGTCAAAAGGCACAATGATCACACAAGTACACAAAAGTATCAAGTTTTTCCAACTCTTTTCAAATGGGGGATAGGCGTTGGTAAATATCTCAGGGCAGGGTCGATGGTGATCTAGGTCAATTTTTGGCGACTAAAGTGAGAAGACTACCACTTGAACGTTATTATGAAAAATGAGAACGAGAATAAATTTTCAAACGGTTGGTGGGATATTTTTAGTTTTTTGTATGTAAGAGGGTTTAAATGGGTGTAAGGGAGGTGGAAGGAATCTTAGGAAGGGATAAGATTAGTGGGGGAATCCTAGGGAGGAATAAATGAAGGGTAGTAATGGAGAGGGGTTTGAATCCCATGGGGGATGATTAAATGCAGATAATTATGATAGATTTAGGATAATTAAAATCATTTAGGATTATTTATTATTTAATTGATAAAGGGGGATTAAAATATGGATGATAATAAAAATGGTAAATAGATAGGATAATGGTGAATAAAATGGGAATGAGATGATTAAAAGGGAGATAAGATAATTTGAAAATAAGAGGGAAATGGGAACATGCTAAGTGAGGGTGGAAAGAGAACATGGGGTGAAGGCACGTGCAAGTGTTGAAAATAAGTGTCTACATTTTTCCCCTTTTTTGTTGAGAGGGTTTGTGATAGCAAACTGCAAGACAAAAACAAGAAGTTATTGATGGGATTGATGTCAAATAATGATTAGTGAGGTGCTCCACTCAAACTAGGGATCGATGAAAACTGAAAGAGTGGAATTGGTCACGAGTTTGAAAGAGATGAATGAGAAGGGTGGGCTGGGAAGAATGATGGGGAAATGATGAGGATAGGAAAGATGCCCCAAGAAATAAGGATTTAATAAAATATAACTAAAATATGGCTGTGATTCTAGAAGTCACTTCAATAGGAAACAAAGGGCATGGTCTTCAAGGAGATGGCGACAATGTCCTATAGACTTGTGAGTCGATGAAAACTACTATGAAATGGAGAGGAATCCAATAGGAAACCACTTAAATAGATGCAAGATGTGGGCACCAATGGGTGATAGGCACACATAAAAATTTTACGTAGCCAAATGTGAAATCCTTTGTACATGAGGGATTAGTAAAGAATATGCATCCACATAGGATGAGGATGATGATGAAAATAATGGTGCCCCAAAAAAGGACACAAAGATGGTGAAAAAAGGAAAGATAGGAAAATGGGAGATATGATTCCCCTAAAGGGAACATAAAGATGGCCAAAAAAATTGAGATAGGAAAATGTGAAATATGATGCCCCTAAAGGGAACACGAAGATGGACACAGAAGTGGACTTAAGATGAGATAGTTTGGATAAGATTGGATGAGATATATAAGGCATGGTAGGATGATGGATAAGAAAATATATTGGATGAGTTGACCTAATAGATATTGATAAAACTAGATGGATAACATAAGATAGATCGATGAGATTAGATAAGATGTTATATTGGCTGAGATTTGGATGAGATAAGATAATTCACACATAGATGAAATGATGAATCATATGATTTAGAATTAATGTTAGGATATTAGATAGGGAATGGAAGATAGAGGTTTAGATTAGATAGAAGAAAAGGAACATGAATTGATAGATGGCGACCAAAGGGTACGAATCATACTATGTCATAGAAAGGAATGTGTGAGGAAATGATGCCTCCAATTTCAGTGGAGGTAAATGAGAAAAGGATCCACATAGTGTAGTGCACATGTGACCATGAAAAGTGATAACACATAACAAATGATAGTTAGTAATATTAGAATAGACCATGAGGAAAATATGGATGGAAAAAACTCATAAACCTAATGTTGACACAACAAAGGGATTTAAGATGTAATTTGTACAAAAAAAGAGGGTTCTCCATAGGTGGATTTCCCTAAGTCTGTGCCCTAGCTCTGGGCATGGGAAAGAAAGCAAATTGATCAATGCGAGAATTTTGCTATGGATGCTACATAATAGAAGGTTGATCAATGTGGGAAGATTTTGCTGCCATCATACATAAGAGTAACCATCCTTCAAGGGTACGGTTTAATTTATACATTTATGATTTTGAAGGTAAGAATGATATACATGATAGCTGTCCTTTGAGGGATTGGTATATTTACTTGACTTGATCTTCTTCTTCTTCTTTTTTTTTGACATGAACAACTATCCTTCGAGGGAAAAATCTATTTTTGATAAAAATAATTTATACGAGCACCCATGAATTTTACTTTTATAAGGGGAAGAGATGGGAATAGCTAGGTAGATCGACTAGGAGGGGATAATGGATGTACAAGTTACACCTTTAGGACCCTTAGCTTAGATCCAAGAGGTAAACAATAGGGTGATTAATGTAATGATCGTAGAGTTCTCACCAAGAAGGGAGAACCTACCCATAAGGAAAATGCTATGGATAGAGCCGTGGTGCCCATATTTAAGGCCGTGTATAGGAAAGTAACGAAAGGTCACATAGTTACAAATCATGATAATGATAGAGGCAAGAGCGCTGAAGATGGAAGGATGGTCTAAGGATATGACTAAGTGCTCATTGATAGGTATGCTAATAATAGAATGGTCTCAAGCACAACACGTTAAGAGACTCCATTTTTGGTTTTCCATCAAGGGATGCCAAATGATAGGCTCCTGATCCATGCTTATATGTGACAATGTATGGTAAAATCTAGTTAGGGGTGAACTTTCCATGTTGGATCCTTTCTAGAGTAGTGACATTCTAGATTTCTTTGAGGATAAGGTTTCCACCATTAACTTTGCGATAGGATAGGATGAAATCTTGCAACAGATGGGATACGATGAGGTAGATGAGTGAAGATAAAATCTATGTGCTACCCTTGAGGAAGTGAAGAAAATATATGTCCCTAATGAGATGAATAGATGAACAAAAAATTGGGCTTAGGATGAAAATATGGTGCCCCAAGAAGAGCACAAACATGGCCACAAAGGTGGAATTTGGATTTAAAAAAATGGTCCCCCAAGGGAAGAATGAATATGGCCACAAAGGTGGACTTTAGACGAGGATGATATATGAGAAGATTTGAACAAGATAGATTAGATAAGATTAGATGAGATGGATATGATAAAATATACGCAACACCTCAAAAATGAGGAAGCAAGATATATGTGTATTATGAGGCGCAAAAATGGCCACAAGAGTGGGCTTAAGATGAGGATATGGTGCCCCTAAGAGGGGAATAAATATGTCCATAAATGTGGACTTTGATGAGAAGATGGTTCCCTAAGAGAGGAAAAAATATGGCCACAAAGGTGGAATTTGATGAGGATATGGTGCCCCAAGAGAGGCACAAATATGGCTACAAAGGTTGACTTTGATGAGGATATTATGCCCCAAGAGAGGCACAAATGTGTCCACAAAGGTGGACTTAGGATCCAATGGGATGATAGATAGATTGGTCAGCTAAGATGAGACAATAAACTGGATAATATCGGATGAGATGGGTACGATAAGATTGAGTGAGGTAAATAAGACAATGTCAAGGATTAAGAGGAAAGGAACTAGGTAGATGGTACGTTGATCCTAAAGTGGAGCCCCCCTGCATCAAGGGAGTTTTTGGATGGATAGGGGATGAACTGATGTGGATAGGATGTGTGGTTGAGGAGGAAGATGCGAGAGGATCAATAATAAGGGGAGGATGCTCCCCAATGAAAGGTATTTTATTACATTAGGAAAATTAGATATAGATGGGCTAGTGGATGTCAAAGGGGATTGGATGGGATCGCTAGGAGGAGTATTGGTGATGAATTTGGATTCTAATTGGGTAGATGATTGGGGATCATAACCGTTATTGGAAAGAAAAACAATATCAATGACCAAGGGAGGATCTTACTTAAGAGGAATGATATACAGAGGAGAGATAATAATGGAGGATGTGGGTGAAGGCAAAGACTTAGAAAATTATATGGTTGGAGGTGTAGAAATGGGAATTGGACTAATTGTGGTGGATGGAAACAGAAGATCCCCCTGGATGAGAGATTCATCGTCTTTAATAATATTATGGATGATGTTTTGGAGGGCCTCACAATGTTCAGTGTCATGACCTAGGGTACGATGATATGCACAAATGAGATTAGGGTCAAACCATGATGGTTTCTTACTATGAGGATCAAAAAAATTAATAAGAGGAAGTGTGATGGAAGATATTTTAATTAAATGTCGAAGGTTATTTGCATAGGATTTGATTAGAGTATTGGGAGGAAGGAAACTCTTGTGGGATTTCATAGGATATTTTGACTTGGATTTAGGGGAAGGAGTGGATGTATATTGAAGGGGTAAGTTAGAAGCCTTAGAAGATGATTCAATTTTAGGAGGAGGATTAGATTGTTTGGACTTGGATCGATTGTTAGGAGATGTTTTAGAAGAAGGGCCTAGCCCTAAAATAGATGGGGGTGATCCTATGATGGATGTTGTGATATTGGATTGATGAGGAGAGGTAAGATCTAAATTCTTACAAGGATGCATGGGAGACATTTGGGGATGTTTACTAAGAGTCACAAATTTTTATCTAGAAGGTTTACCCTTGGGAGGGATGACAATAATCTCAACTGGAGAATTTGAAGATTGTGGTGTAGGGGTGGATATTGATGGAGGAGGAGGTGTTTGGATGATGCAATTGATGAGGTATATGTGGGATGTGGGTTGTTTAGGTTTTAGATGGGTTAATGTAGGATTAGTTGGTTTTATAAGGGAGAAATGAATACCTTTTATTTTTTCCTTAGGTGGGGGTGCTTATTTCATAAATATTTCAATGGGCACCATTGATATGGATGTAAATCGAGAAGATGTGATTGGTGCGGTAGTGGGTGTAGATGTAGAAATGGTAGGTGCCAGATGATTAAGTGTAGGGGATTGGGATAAAATAGGTGATGTGGCCATGGGAAAAGATATAGGTATATATGATGGAGATGTCAAGGTAGTTGTAAGTTATTTTGTTGATGTGGTAGATATATGGGTAGTTGGGACTGATAGAGAGGTGGGTATAATTGCGATGTTTAGGGATATAAGTGATGTAGATGTAGTAATAGGTGTGTTTTAGGTAGATGTGGATGAGGGGTTAGATGGGATAAGTTGGGGCATGATAGATGTGGTTGAAATGATGGGTATAGTCAAATTTTAGGTGGATGTGGCAAAGGTAGGAATAGGTGTAGATGTAGAACAAGTGATAGAAGTTGACGTGGATGGTGTGATGGTCATGGATATGGTTGATGTAGATTTGGGGGTAGATAGTGAGGAAGTTGTAGGTATAATTTCTAAGGTAGGAGTGGATGATGAGGTAGATGAGATAGGTAAGGATGGAGATGTTTGATGTATAGTATTGACTATATAAGGCTTACTTTGTAAGATGTGGAAGGTGGAAATTAATTTGTCGGTGGTGGATTGGGAAAAGGTTTTTTGAATATATCAATGGGTTGGATGAGAAATGAGTTAGGATTGCCTATTTGTATGTCCCCCTGATTTATAAGTTTTTGAACACGATCTTTAAAAGAAGGAAATTTTCGTTGTCATGGCCTATGACTTGATGATATTTACAATAGTCACTCTTGTGATACGAGGGTTTGGGGTGTGAGTCATCAATAGATCGGATGGGAGGAAGTCGAATGAGGTGACCTATAAATAGCTTGTCAAAGATTGAACTATAGGATTCCCCTAAGGGGGTATAATTAGAATATTCTCTAAAAGCTTCGTGTGAAGGCAATGCGTAAGAGGTAGACAGTTGTGATTATATGACATGGGAAGTGGATGGATAAGGATGTTGAGGATATTGGGGGTATGTTGAAGTTGAAGGGAATTTTTAATAAGAGGGGATATAATTAAGGGACGGAGATTGAATTGGTTGGAGGAATGTGATGTTGGAAAGTAGGAACGTGATATGATGGTTGGGATTGGATAAAAGTATTTAATTGTTGAGGAACATGAGAATTAGAAATTTATATATTAGCGGATTGGGATGGTTGGATAGGAATTCTAGTGATAACATCAGATAGAGTAGGGATATGGTTGATATGAGACAATGGGGGTGGAATATGATCCACCAATTGAGTGGATTGATAGGATTGAGAGATCGTGGGAGATCTACACAATGGGAATTCATAAATGAGGTTAGAAGGAGGCACAAAAGTCTCTAAAGGAGTGGGAGATGAAGGTGTAGTTGGTTGAGGGGAAGTAGACTAATGAGAGATAGGAGAATCAGTTTAAAAAGGGGGATCGATTTGGATGACATGGTCTTTACAAGGTTGAGAGACAATGGAAACACAAGGTTGAGAGACCATGGAAACACAAGGCTGGGAGACTGAAGGAAAGGTCTCTAGATCATTGGACATGTCATATTATGGCATTGTCTTGTCTTGAGAAGGGGTAATGACAGACATGAAATGGGAGAAGACCTGTTTATGAAATTTGTTAACAAACAAATCAAGCAACAAGGTTTTTATTAACATTATTAATTAAAGGGTGTGAGAAAAATAAAAGGTGGATAATGAAGGTACCTAAGATATGGTCATCTAAGGATGGTTTCGGGTTGTTATGGTTGGGGAGTCCTCGATATACCCAAAGGCACATAAGGACTGAGTTTGTATAGGATTCATAACGTGGCCAGAACACCACGACAAATTTCCTATTGAATGATCAAATCCCAATTTGGTCCACCTAGAAAGAATTTTTAGATGTGTAGATTGATATGTGTTATTTGGATGTGTGTGGAAAGAAGTGAATGCAAAAATATTACTTCTTATTTATACTATGTGAACAAACAAACAATGAGGAGGTTCTTTTTAATACCCAAAAATGAAATGAAGATTCAATGAAAATGGAAGATAAGGTATGCAATGTGATGAAAGAAAATGAGAAGAAATAAAGAAGAGGAATACTTGGTATTCAATTTTCCTATTTCTCTAGCTTTAGAAGAAAATAAACACGTGAAAAGGTGAATCCAAGCACTCCCGAGCCATTACAAGAAAGTAAAAGTAAACTTTTACCTATGTTGTTAATGAAAAGGAGATATATAAGAATATGAAATGGAAGAAATGAAAAACAAAGATAACTCACCAGAGGAAGGGGGTCCCACTGGGCGTGCCATAATGTTCTACAAGATTTCTCCATTGCCTATTTCAGAGTAGTGAAAAACAAACGAGAAATCAAGAAACCTTGAATTATGAGAGGGTTTAATGAACCTCTTGATATGGATAGGATGATATAGTATGGGTGCACAATGAATGATCCTCCTCGCAGCAAATCCTCAACCTGCAAAACAAAGAAGGACTAAACACAAAAGGGGATTAGTAAGAGATATGGTGGATTACCCCACAAAAGTTGACCCTGAGAAGTGAAAGTTCCCTCAAGAGGATTTCAACCCACATAGTGATAACACAAAGTGATAATATAATAACAGAAAGGAAATGATGATAACAAAAAATAAACAAGATAGCTAATAAAATAATCTAAGTAATACAATGATTAAGGATGAAGGTGATAGAAAATGAGAACAAACCACAGAGGGTCGAAGGCAACCCAAGAGCAGAACAGAGATTCAACGATGACCTCAGAGTAGAACAAGTAGTCCATGGTGACCTGAGCATAAATGTGTAAAGGGTATACAAAGCAGTAGCCAAGATGTGGACTAATAAGTTGTAACAGATAACTAGATGCAAGCAGGATGAACAAGATGTCACAGGGATGAGTCAGATGTAAAGTAAACCAGATGGGATTATATGCTAAGTGGATAGGAGGGGTGTGAAATAAAATTTGGTAGAATGTAGGCTATGGGTTGACAGCGACCAGGTCTGATTAGTGGTGACTAGACCAGAAGTGGGGTGATAACAAGGAAATATGATAAACTATTGGATCTGGGGGCAATTGAAGCTGACAGGACGATGAAGGTAGAGATCGACGAACACTTACAAGTACCTAAAAAATAGAACAAGCGGATGCACAAACCAAATATCCAAACTATCGTTCATCTCCAAGCTCTCAATGTAAATGGGAGAAACCAAAGATATCTCAACCGATCAGAATGGATTCAAATATAACTCAGAAGGCACAACATTCACAAAAGAACACAAAAGTATCAAGATTTTCCATTCCTTTATAAAGGGGGCATATGCATTGTTCAATAACTCAGGGCATGGTCAACAACGACCTAGGTCAATTACCAGTGAGAGGAGCGTGAAAACTTCCACTTGAACGTTACAATGAAAAATGAGGACAAGAATAGATTTTTAAATAGTTGGCAGGATATTTTTAGGTTTGTGCATGTAAGAGGGTGTAAATGGGTGTAAGGGAGGTGGAAGGAATCTTAGGAAGGGATAATATTAGTGGGGGTAATCCTAGGGAGGAGTAAATGACAGGTAGTAATGGAGAGGGGTGGGAATCCCATGGGGGATGATTAAATGCGGGTAATTATGATAGATCTAGGATAATTAAAATGATTTACTATTTAATTAATAAGCGGGGATTAAAATAGGGATGATAATTAAAATGGTAAATAGATAGGATAATGGTGAATAAAATGGGAATGGGATGATTAAAAGGGAAAGAAGATAATTTGAAAATAAGAGGGAAATGGGCATGTGCTAAGTGAGGGTGGAAAGTGAACGCAAGGTGAAGGCATAGGGAGGTGTCAAAAATAAGTGTCTACATTATCGTTACCTTGAATAATTGAGCCAATATGAGATGGTCAATGGGTTACCTTGAATAAAATTTTCTAAGGGTGTTTTTATGGTCGTTCCCTTAGGAAGCACCCCCTAAGAAATTTTTGACAAGAGAAAGGCGTAGAGAGCTTCTCATTTCTTGGATCTTGTTCATAGTGAAATTTATGGCCCCTTTCCATATCCTTCATTCAATAGAGTTGTTTATATACTTACCTTCATTGATGACCTTTCATGTCATATGTGGCTGGACTTTCTCAAATAGAAATATGGAATTTTTTATCACTTTCAAGACTTCAAGGATCTTACTGAGAAACAATTTGAAAGTTCTATCAATGCTCTTCGAAGTGAAAATGGAAGTGAGTATGTGAGAAATTAGTTTGATGATGTCTATACCTCAAAAGGGATTGATTTTTAGTGTAAATTTGCATACATCCCTTCACAAAATGGATTTGTAGAAAGAAATAACATAACTCTTAAGGAGATGGTCACTTTTATGGTTCATTCTATCCCTTCCTTCATAGTATTGGGCCAAAGCTATGAATTGTAATTGTTACATTTAGAACCACATTGTGCACAAAGCAGTAAAATGGATGACACCCTTTGAGGATTGGTATAGATAAAAACATGATGTTGAGTACTTTAACGTCTTTAGATCAACTGTTATGGATCAAATTCCCAAAAAGAGACATAAGGCCTTAGAACCACAATCCAGACCTTGTATCTGTTTAGGGTACCTTGATGGCATAAAGGGTTATAGATTACTGAATCCTACAACTCATAAGATTTATATTGAGAGAAGTTTGATGTTTGATAATTCATCTTCTACTTCCAATTATCCACCCATTGAGGTCCTTTTTACCCTCTCTAATTTTGATTCTGATTCCTCTAATGATGATCATTTTGATCCTCCTCATCCCATTCCTCTCATTCTTCATGCTTTGGAATCTTATGATTTTGACAATAGTGATGATTAGGACTATGTACCCTCTCACTAGAGTGAAGAATATATAGATTTTGATCCTGAATCTCTTCCTAGTCCTCATTGGGTGAGGTAGACCTTTCATAGTGTTCGAGATTGGATAGGGGATCCTTTAGATGAGAGACAAAATCATTCAATATTTTTGGGAGTCTAATAATATTCTTGAGTGGGATTCTTCCATAGATGAGGAATATTCCTCACTCATGAAAAATGATAATTGAGATCTCACCCCTCTTTTGAAAGGAAGAAAAATGGTTAGGTGTAAGTGGGTGTACAAAACAAAGTATAGTGCTAATGGGAACATCAAAAAGTATAAAGTGTAGCTCGTAGCTAAGGGTTTTTCCCATGTTGTTGGGGTTTATTATTCATATTTAATCCCATTGTGAAGATGACTTCTATTCATTTGACCCTTACCACTACTGTTGTTAAAAGATGGGAAGTTCATCAAATAGCCATTAAGAGTGCCTTCCTTCATGGGACCTAGAGGAAGTAATCTACATGGACCAACCTTCAGGTTATGTATAAGATTCCTCCCTCATTTGCAAGTAAAATAATTATCTTTGGGGCCTTAAACAAGCCTCTTGCGTTTAGTATGCCAAGATAGACTCCATTATTCTTGCATTAGGGATCACTAGGTGTCACTCTGACCCAAATTTTTACATTCTGTGGTAAGATGAGAGTTCATGTTTATCCTTTTTCTGTATGTTGATTACCGGTAGTTCTTCCTTGATAATTGATTCTGTGAAGACTTCCTTATCCAAAAAGTTCTCCCTAACCGACTTGGAATTATTTCACTACTTCCTTGGGATAGAAATTACCCAATTTGACTTAGGAATTGTGATTTCTCAACCTAAGTGTGCCCTTGATTTTCTATTTAGATTTCATATATCTGATTGTAAGCCATCTCTAACTCCCTTCCTTTCTAGGGGGGAAGTTAGTTTTTGATTACTCCACTCCCTTAATCAATTGCACCCTTTATTGCTAATTAGTGGGGAGATTGATCTACCTAACTCACACTCAACTAGATACTTCATTTGTTATTGGTGTCATGGCCATATTTATGAAGGAGCCTCATGAATTACATTGGAAATAAACAAATAATATCCTTCACTACGTTAGTGGAACTCATATCGATAGCATACACTACTTAGGAGGGAAATATAATTATTCAGTTAGATTCACAAATTGTAATTGGGCATGTGATCTCAATCACTGGAAGTATAGCTTAGGATATAACTTTTCTCTTAGTTTAGGGCATGTCATTTGGTTAAGAAATACACAAAATGTGGTTCTGATATCTTATATAGAGGTAGAATACAGGGGAGCGATCAATGCTGCCACAAAATCTATTTGGTAATAAGGGATTATGATAGAGTTTGGTATTCATTTTCAACAGCCTACCATCATCGATTGTGAAAGTATGAGCACTATCTCAATTTTCTAAAATCTGGTTTAGTATCAATGGACAAATCATATTGAGATTCACATGAAATTCATACAAGAGTTGATCCATGAAGACATAATTGATTTATAGTACTGTAAGACTTCAAATCATGTTGCAGACATATTTACCAAGCCCTTCACTGAATCCAAGTTCCTTCACCTGCAATCTCTTCTTGAGGTTAGGTCCATGATAGCTGATCATCTTCTTTTGGATTTCTAGTCCTCTCTTTCTCCTCTTCCTCTTCTTCTAGAAATATTATAGTTTGTACATGGGTATGTCATCAAAACTTTAGTTGTCAAGATCCATGGGACTTATCTTTCTTAGTTGTCTAATGGATTTATCTTTCTCTTTCTAGTTTTGCATTCCTCTACCTAAGCTATGATGAAGGGAGGTATCAGTATGAGGTGTATTTTTCACCTTTTATTTTATTAGATATTTTCCACCTCACACATGGTGATTCATCTCACCTAGGTGAGTCATAGGTATTTTAGGGAGCTATATGACATATGATATATTTTCTCATGTAGAATATATAATACTATCATATGTGTTATTTTCATATAAGATTTACATGTTATTCTTAGCATTCTAACTCCTAATTCCATCATGGTACATGTCTATGCATGGGAGTTACACAACACTCCTACTTTTACCCCTTTTTTCTATAAGAATGCTACACCTATTTTCCTTTATGCATGAATAATTTGGCTTATGGTTAATTTCTTTCATATTACTTGGAAAAAATTCTTGTTTTGTTGGAGTGTAATAACCTTGATGTTCATGGGCTCGACTATATCATTTTGGTTCACTCTCATGTGGTATCAGAGTTGTGTTGTTTCGGTAAACGAAAAATTATTATTGGTCTGTTCCTAATTACTTCTAGTTTCACAAATTTTAGCTTCTTGTGTAATTTTCAGTAATTCTTTATTGGTTTATGCTAATCTAGGTTAATTTCATTTTTTAGAGTTTGTTGTTTTATGGTGTTTCTTTTGTGTTTGGGAAGTTAGGATTTTCTTTGCTAAATTTGGCTAGTCACAACTATATTTGGCAAAACACTCAAAACCAAAGTCAAAGAAAGTAATATCAAGTTTCAAAGAACCAAATTCTAGTTACATACATGTCAATAAAAAAAATGTATTTCCATTAGGTGGATAACTATGTGGGTTTGGTACCCCTTTGGAGTAGGACTATGTAGTAGTGGTGGGTGTCACTCAATCCAAACTGCTCGCCCCCTTTAATTGGATTTTCAATAAGCTAGGGTTTCAAGAAAGGACCGATTTTGGTAGCTTTCAACACATATTTTGGATTCTAGATCATACATAGATCTACAAATTCAATGGTCACAGAGGGTTTTACAAACACACATTTTTTATAGAGTAGAAAAAGTGCATGTGACTCCAAAAAATGACTAGTGTTGTTGTCCCTACTAGACTCTGGTTGATTTTTTCTAGGAAAAAAAATCTATTTTCAGAAATGAATAATCTACATTAGTATTCTTTCCTATTTCTCGTAGTTTCAAGTCTAAATCATTTATTAAAGTATAAATAAATCTATGTACAATATCTTATTTAGTTTTTTTTTTTTTTTTTCTCAAAATTTAGCATATTCCCTAGTGAATCAAACATCTCATCATTTGCTGTATTTTTAGATTTGTATAGTGAATGTTTAGTTTAGTGATATGAATATACATCCTTCATATATTTCAATCCCAATTAGGATTTTACATTTATTTATTCTAAAAAAACCTAATTTATAGTGTAATCAATTTCACATATTTCAGTTTTAGGACCTCATTTGCGACTGATTTCTAGTTTTTAGGTTTTTCACACAGCCTATTCTTCATTTATGCACCATTATCCATTTCTTCTTGAATTTTTTGTATGTGTACACTTTATTCCAATTAATAAAGTTGTATTCATTATACCTAAATAAATCAAGAGTGGTTTACAAGTTGATTTCGTTTAAAAAAATTCAATATCGTGATTTTTAAAAAATAAAATGGTGCTTAATGATATATGTTCTCATTATATTGATGCATATAATGTTGAAAACATTTTAATTCCAATGTTTCAAATTAAACCATGTTGTGAATGATAATTCTTGTGATGATCATGTTTGTAAAAATTATACTTTATATGATGACATGTAATATTACATATTGAACTTGAGCATATAGATCCTAAAATAGTAGAAATACGTTCTATATTCCATTTAAACATCAAAGAGTCTCTTGAACAAACTTATAATGTATTATGTACTCTAAGAGAAAAAAGGAAACAATAGTTAAGGAATCTATATCTAAGGAAGTACATGAACCTTTGAATGATTATATTGTTTAATTAGAGACTCAAATTTGACATTACATGACAATACTACCATCTTTTATTCTACTAATGTCTACATTGATTACTTATAAAATGTTTCCTATACCTATAATACTTATAATAGTTTCATCACATATTACTCCTCTAGTTACTATGAACATTCATTCAAACCCTACAAATGTTTTTGTAATTCCTATGCCTAATTCACATGATAATAGTTTGTGAAAGGTCTCATAGAATATAATAAAGTGCCTACAACTTATATATTGTTACACATTTCATCTTAAAATGATCTCTTACTCTAACTTCATGATATCTAAGCTAAGATCATATAATTAGAGAAAGAATCCCAAAAAATATATCCATATGGTGAACTTTCATAGTAAACTATTATATGGATAATTGGCTCCTTAAAAATTCTAGTTATCATTTTCCTATAGGTTTTATTTCTCTTAAATTTAAATTATTCAATAGTAAGGGTGGCCCTTCAATACACATCGAAGATTTATATATTAAATAGATAAAAATAATTTTTTGACTAAGAAATCTCAATGATTATGCCTTACATTGGTTTTATGTCATATCGTTGGGCTCTATATCTACTTTAATCCTCTAGCCAATAATTTCTTAGCTCATTTTATAGTCAAAATTAGCCAAAATATCACATTCTCAAAAACTTCATAGTTTAAAAATGACTTAATGAGCATATAGATGATGATGTATTTACATACAAAACCATGTTTACAAAGGTGTCATGTATCATACATGAAAGTGAGGAACTAGTCCACATAGGTAAGTGAACAAGAATCATAGAAATAATTAAAATACGAGAACCTTAAATCAAACTATAAAAGTATGAAAGTGACATAGCCAAAACGATAGTAATGCATATATAGAAACTTCCCTTAAATGTGAAACAAACCATATAAACTTGTTCATTTTATATTAAACTCGAAAACCATGTTATCTTCTATAGAATTTTTTTACAAGTCATTGAGAAATTAATATCTTTCCTTGTAACCATAATATGCATCACCATCTTGTTAAATTCTCAAAAAATAGGTGGTAGATTTAGAAGCATATCTTGAATAGAATCCCTTCGAGGAAAATGTATTGAAAACACCACAAGATCTTACTGAAACTAATTAGGTAGTCTAGTATAATACAAGTATCCAAAAAATTATCTTTTCAATGGATGCAAGTAGTAAATACTATATATACTTTTCTAAATGCTTGAAATTTACCTTTCTCATGCAAATGCTTTAGAATTAGAACACATCCTTTACTTACTATAAACTTTAATATAGTTACATGTTATCATTTTGGGTTCCTTAATGCATCAATAAATACACTTATGTCTTTATGCACTTCTTGAATTAAAATTGGGACCCAATATGCATGCATTTCGACACACGATGAGTGAAATATTCCAACAAATACTAGCCAAAACATTAAGGCACCAAAATTATGGGTAAATGAGACTCATGAAGAAAAGATATAGAATCATAGTGGTAAAATTATATAAGACTATAATTGTATTGATAGAATTTTGAAAATTTTCTATAAAGTAGGGAGGCGTGTGGAGAAGAGAGAAAAATAGGGAAAACATATAACATGATAAATGAGAAGTAAATAAAGGAAATACAAGGTCGAACAAAGAGCTGATAAAAAAAGATAGTCAAAGGATCCATACAAATTTGAAAGTTTAAAAAGTTACATAAAACAAAGGGTAATATGTCAATCATCTAATCACATAAGGAACATGTAGCAACAAGATCCTAACTTAGACCATTGATATGTAAATACACAAATATAATAACACCATAACAATTAACTAGTCAAAAACCTGAGGTTATATGTTTTGTGACACATTAAAACTAACCACGTCACATTGCAATTAAATATTTTCCCACTTGGTGGCCAAAAATATTATTAAAAATGACTAGTAAATAAATATGTTAAATAGCATGAAAACATAAAAAATTCAGGTAAATTTTAGATGACTTCCACCTTGGTATATGTAAGCTCTTAAAAATACATGCTTGGTCATTTAATATGTGTTTGGTCATGTTTTTCTTATGAGATATATTTTTTTGTAGGTACTAAAAGTGTAAAAAAGTGGGACACCATTATATGATTTTTAGAAATAGATTTAAATCAATATATTAGACACAACTGTATGAAATTTATTACTCTATAAAGCATATGTAAATTGAAATTATAGAGATAACTAGACATAGTTAGAGTTCTAGAGTGATACATATTTATTCACAAATCTAAAGACAATCATCAATATTAGGGATTGAAGAACATGTATAGATAAGAAGGTGAATAAAAAAAGTAAAAAAAATTCAGCACTTCAAGACCAAAATTATACAAGTATGAAAGTGAAAATATCCAAAAATGTGGAATAATGGTTTGATAACTTCTTGAAAATATTAAACAAATTGGATGACCCTAATCCTTTGCTCAAGTGTTTAAAAATGTCACTCACTTTCTTAACATTTATTATGAGTCACAACTCACTAGTAGATTGTTCTCCTTCCTTGCCCTAATTTCATATCATCATCTTGTAAAATTGTTAAAAACAGTGAGGGGAGGATTTGAGGTCCTATCTTGATCAACCCCCTTTGGGGATAAAGTATTAGAAAAACCACAAGAAAATTGCAATTCAATAGGTAGTACAATGTAATGCAAGTTTCACATCACTTATCTTTTAAATATATGTAGCAAGTAGTAAATCATAGATGTTTCTTTAAATGATTGAATTTTATTTTTGACATGGGAATGCTTTAAAAAAATAATAGATTCCTTGCTTTACTAAGTTTCAAAACAATTCACTTGTAATATTTATATGTTTGTAAATGCCCTAATGCACCTATGTATTTATAGATTTCTTGAAATAAAATTGGGACTCTATTGGCTTGCATGCCGACACACAACACATGAAAAAGGCCTAGGAATAAGGGAAATATCATTGAGACATACAAGTGATGCGTAAAAGGGTCCACAAAATAAAGACATAGAATTATAGTAGTATGGTATGAAAAACCAAAATTGTATTGCTATGTTTTAAAAAGATATAGAAAAGAAAGCAGCCACAAATTAGAAATAAAAGTAGGGAAGCGATAGAAACAAGAGGAAAGAGAAGAAAATAGGGATAAATCAATGAATAATATAGAGTTGATAAGAAGAAGACATAATTGTAAGGATCTATAGAGAGTCAAAAGTGTTAAAAGTCATGTATAAAAAACAAAGGGTAATATCTCATTTGAACAACAAAAAAAAGAGCCAAAAAGATAATAAATAGGAATGATGATCTAAAAATACATAAATACACTAGGGATACATCATAAATTTGAACCCTACTTCGTCCTTACTACCTAAGGATATAGGATTTGGTGTTGCAATTTTGAAGAAACAACACAAATAATCTCACATATAATAATTATTTAAATAAATATTTGTAATATATTAATTATAAAATATAGTATTAAGAGAGTTCTCATTGGAAAAATCTTATCAAGTAGTGCTTTAGAACTCTATGAGTCTCTATTAGAATTATTGAGTTGTGCTAGAAGTCTGAATCTCACAGTATCGACTAAAAAAATGTGTGCGTGTGTGCGTGCGTGTGCGTGTGTGTGTGCGTGTGCGCGTGTGTGTGCGTGCGTGCATGCGCGCGCGCGTGCGTGTGTGGGGTGCATATGTTATACTTTTAAAGATATTTTTTCCAATTTTTTTTTTGTAACCATGAGTTTAATTAACTAGGGTGCTTATAATTTAAAAATATATATAATATTTCAAAATCCTAAATCTAAATATTAATAATACTTTAATTGTTGTTCTTCAAAATACCTAATAAAAATTAAATTTATTAAAATACAACTTATATTATATATTATTTGTCTAATCTTATCTAAATTTTATCAGGTAAGACCCTAAATATTAAATGTGTATAGGTAGTCCAAGTCAAATCCGAGTCTTAATACACTTATCTCAACTTCTAACTTAATCGACAATGTAACCACCAAATATTTTTTTAATGGAGTTATTTATATATTTTTATTGGAGTCATTTAAGTAGATTTCCACGTAGAATGGATGCTTATAAGATAATTATAATAAATTAATATGATTGTATAAATTCATTTTGTTCCGTGATAGAAATATCTATACCCAACTATACACCACTTTAGAATCATGATGGAGTTATGTAAGTTGATATTTCGATGGATTTATTTAATTAGATTGTCATGCATAAAAGATTATTTTTTGAAACTATCTTCAATCTCTCTCTCTCTCTCTCTCTATATATATATATATTTTGTAAAAATGATCTTATAAATAATTTGATGTTTTGTTTAGTAATAATTAAATTTTTACGTTTATTTATTTTTATATTGATGGGTATTGTATAATAGAAGGTAAGGGTGGTGTATGAATGTAATGTTCATGGAATTGATAATTTTAAATTTCACATTTATTTAATAGAAAATGAAAAAATTGTGATATCTTAAATATAAGATGTTTTCTAAATAATATCTATCCGCATATTTTAATTTGAGATCTATTTTCATTTTACTACTTGAGAGGATAGAATAATTTTGATATCAAATATTTTATTAACGCGCTACAACCCATTGAACTATATTTTAACTTTATTATTCTTTTAATAATATATTAAAATTCAAAATTTTTTTTTTTTTGATAAATTTAGAACTTCTGTTAGACCTTCACCCATATTTACATAAAAATAAAAAATGATATTTTCAAAATATTTTTTATACTATCATTGTAAGAAGAATTTGAAGAATAAGAGAGAAAAGAACTAAATAGAGAAAGAGAGTAGAAGAAAAATGTCTACAAGTTTCAAAACAATATCAACTTCCCACTCATTCTTCATGATCATATTTTACCATAAATACACCATAAATAATCTTACTTACTATACGTTATTTAATAAACATTGATGATTTCTAATTTAACTTAGAACACAATTTTAAAAACATAATAATCAACATATTATTAGATAATTGAACTTATGATAATAAATACGTAGGGATAAACTAGTTTATTCCATGAAGAATTCAAGAGCTACCCAATCATGTACAACATTGGAATAGTGATGGAGTTGGTATTGGATTCTCATTGTTTGCATAATGGATGATTTTTCAGTGCTTTTTCAGGAATATCATCCAAATCTTAGGCATGAATTATTGAAACTCAAAGCAGCTTTTTCCTCGAGCCATTAACCAAATGAGGAGGGCAGGTAACCACGTTGTTCATCTCGAGGAAGAATATATGATTGAGCTAAAAGCAACCCTTTTATGCAAGTAGTGGAATTAGATGCTTCCAAATTATTCATAAACTATCAAATACAATTGACTTTGCCCCACCAATTATTATATATCAAGGCCATATGATTTTTACCATATAAAATGGATGAGATGAAAAAAGGAGCCCACAATTGGTGTTTTTTGGTTTCTTGTTTTTTTTAAGTGGGGAATATCTAATACAAAGCTATTGCTTGTTTATTTATTGAAACTCTTCTTTCAATGATAAGAGATAAGTACATCCACAAGTACATTGCAAACTATTGCTTGTTTTCATGGAAAGAAGGCAACACACATACTGCAAACTATTCCCTTAGAGAATAATCTTTATGTATGTGATAAGCTAAGACTATGGTGACCCTCAATTTTTCTTCTATAATACGTGGTACAAACAAGGGAATCTCATCATTTCATGTCTAGTGGGGAGTGCACCATTAGTTGCAAAGACAAAGGAATTTCCTTCTAAATTTTTAAATAAGTGGCTTTTTATTTTGAAGTCTAAACAGTAATACGATTCTATATGAACTTGAAAATTCTAAATTTATTTTCAAGTTTTAATAATTTAAAACATTTATAAAATTTGTTTTATTGTAAATTATTTTAAGTGTAGACTTTTTATCTTTATTCTGTATAGAATATGTTATTTATTCATGAAAATTAAATTTTAATTAATTAATTTGTATAGGTAAATTAAAACACTAAACCTTATATTTTCTGAATTATTATAACCCTCTCTAACATAAATTTTAAAATTTACATAATATATAATATGTAGTATATTTGTTTATAAAATTTGAATTTCAACTAATTTAACTTGTAGATACAATAAATTATTATTTTTTCTATACATAAAATCTATTTAATAATAAGTTATCCCTTTCTAGAATTTCATAAGATTTGATAAAGAAGCATAAGATAACTTAGGTTATATTTTAGTCTATAGTTTTGCATAACTTTACATGCATTATAACAATTGATAAGTAATCCATTTCTTTAATCTCTCAACTGGTTAAGATGAGAATGATCATATCTCCTTTCAAGGGATATAATTTGACCTTGTAGTTTAGAATGAATAGACTTTCTATTTTTCTACGTATTTGCATCCTAATTATTAGGGATTAATGTTTTTTTTTGTTTTCTTTGATTATAACATAGTGACAATTTTATATAAATGGTTGTAATTACACTTTGAAGCCAATGAAGATTAGAGTGTTTTATTACAAAGATTATTTTTGTCACATGTTATTTGTAAAGACCTTTATTAGATTTTTTTTCATTTTTTGAGTGGTTCCCTTATAAGAATTCACATAATTTGGTTTTTACATGTGTAGAATTTGTCACAAGGATCCGATTTTTCCAAAGGTTCACAATCTAAAATTCAACATGGCTTTTGTGTAAAATTAAGGATCTTTTTGAAAGGGCAAGTGAAAGTGTGAAACTTCCATTCAGAAATCCAAAAAGAAATTTAAAAAATTACATTGCCAAAAGTCTCAAAAATTGTTTTCTACATTTTCATCATGAAAATTATGCATTTTTGTGTAAATTACCATTGGTCAAAAATGATTTTTTGGCTTCCAAAAGAGGAATGACCTTTTCAAATGGTAGGTGGAAGTTTGAAAGTTCCTCAATCATATGTCAAATATGCCTATGGTTCTACTAATGCCTTGGAAACTTGCTTTGGTAAAAATTGTGTCTAAACTTTATTTTGGATGATGTTTGATGCGTTGTAAGATATTTCAATGATCTAGCTAATAATGTGAAATGTTCAATAATAAAAAGACTTCATATGGATTAGGAATGCAAATATTTAGGGCCACTTTTGTAAAAGGTTAAATATAAATGATATGAAAGGAATACAAACAGTCATTAAGGGAGTTACATTATTCTATTATAAAAAGGAAAAGTAAAAATTGTAAAAGGAATTTTGATGTTACCCATTTTAGAGGAATAAATACAAGAAACTTTGTGTTCATGTTCAACAAGAAACTTTGTGTTCATTGCAGAACTTTGTATCTTGGAATTTTTTTAGTGATTTTTTAAAAATCTCAAATATATGTTATTATGTAGATCTTACTTTTTATCATTTCTTGAATACAAGTTTCTAACATTAAATTGTTAATATTTTATTATTTACTTTCCTGAAAGTAAGGATAAAATTTATATTTATTTATTCATGCGTGTATCTCCTTCTATTTTCCCTCTGCTTTCTTAGATTTCTCCATTTTCAAAATTCTATTTTATTTTTGTGTTTTCTAGTCAAAAGTACTAAAAAAACCCACAAAACATATATCTTATGAGTGAGTTATCCTTTTTAAATGCAAAAGAAAACACCTAGTCCAATGATGATTATACTATGGTAAAACTAGAAAAATAAGCCAAAAACCATAATACCATAACTTTTTGCTAATACATTAATGCTTTGAAAATTTTGAAAACAATACATAATAATTAATCTTCTTTTTTTAGAAGTAGATCCAATTCTTCTTGGAGAAATCATTCATAACAACAAAAAATACCTCAAACTAAGGATTGTTGTTGATTTCTAGGATGAAACAAAAAGATATACATGAATGAAATCTAAGGAACCATTTTATTTCCAAGTACCTTCTGTTAGTGAGTAAGCAAATATTGACAATGAATAAATGCATAATCTAAAATATGTAACAACGCTAATAATTGTATATGCAATGAAATACATATTTTCCCCAAGAAAGATAAGCTAGATAGTTACAAATAAGAGGAAATAAGACTTAGCTGATTCACAATTAAATCTGGACTGTGCCAAAGTGACGAACTGGTGAATAGAGAGGGGAAATTGTCACACTGAAGCTTAGAAAATTGTGCAATGGCAAGATCTTTCTGGATTGGGGTGCCTGGACTAGGTTAAGGGTTCTTGCAGGCACTGCAGACCTGCTCAGGGAACATGTGACTGCTCAGAAAACCAAAAATCCTTCATCAGAGGGTTGCAAGATGTTCTTTTTCCTTTACTTCTTGTCACTAGTATGTCGCATCAAGTCTGTAGATGTCACATGTAACCTGTAATGAAGAAATGACTTGCAAAACCCAAAAAGTGCATCAAATCCCAAAAATAAAATAATGTGAAATGGGGTTTGGACTGTCCTCGGCTCTAAAAAAAGTGAACTTAAAACTAAGCATTGTACTACATCTCAAACCCAATATAGGTTTATACATGTGTGTTGAAATCATTCCCTAGGTGGCTCTTGTGTGTGTCACACTTGATAACGAGCAAGTAGTTAGATGTAAATGATATAGATAGATGTGTGCATGGAGGAATGAACTTCCCCTCTTATGCGTGTATGCAAAAATAAAAGTCCCTTTTGTGGAGCTAAATGGATGCTTGAATGCTCTTATAATGATCTTTGAATGCAACCTTAGGTGGTGGTAGTTAATGCTTAGTGTTTGGTCCTTTATTATGGTCACATAACTTTATATTTATATGATCATGTTCACCTTCTTGGATTTTGTAACTAACCCGAAAAATCTCAAATAGTAAGAAATTAAGATTCCCAAACAACTAAAAAGGACCCAAAAGATGTGAGAAAAATACAATGGGGTCGGGGCGTCTAGAGGGTCGAGAGCGCTTCTCGCTAGCATCCTGGTTGGGTGCTATTGTCCAGAGTGAGAAATTCCAAAGTATAAAAAGAAAAACTGGGAAAGGAGTGTAAAACCAAAAATAAGCAATAAAAGATGCCAAATACATGGGTCAATTATTACGTTTCTTATTTAGGAATCATATGAATAATATGTGAATAGGACCTAGAAATGTACCCAAAGTGCGTCATTTAGTGTCTAAGTTTGCCCCCACTTTATGTTGTTTATATAATGATTGATAACATAATGTAGATAAGATATGCCTACGTGATAACCATGTAGATTGATGAAAGAAAGCATGCTGAGGAAATAAGGAAAAGTGTAGAGTGACAAATATGTGAAGCATGGAAGCTAGAGAAGAGGAAGTAAAAAAAGTGATAATGATGACCCTAGGATGAGCGTATGTGTAGATGTCACATTTTCATATGTTTTAAATGTCACTTGATGTTGATGTGTTCAATGATGTGACTACTGTTTCCCATAAGGAAGGACCTATAAAAAAGAAGAACAAACAAGTAGTCAAATATGCGTATATGATCAAAACGAGTAATAGTATGTAAGAAAGCATGTAAAAATGTGAAAAGTAACATGTGCACCTGATCTGTGATGAGTAAAAGATTTTAGAAATGATCTTGAATATGTTTGTAGAAGAATGAGTTTTTTGGGCGATCTTGCGCCAATTGCATTGAGTGTGAGTTTTTTGGGAGATCTCACTCCAAGATAGAAGAAGTGTAGGGAGAAAATTCTGGTGTCATCCTCCAACCTTTAACTACTTCCTGAAGTGTAAATACCACTGCTGATGGTGTGTAAAAATATGATCCAGTTCAATCCAACACAACAAAATAAAAATAATCTGTAGTGCGTACATGCTCAGTGTTAAAATATTGTCTTTCTTATAAAAGTTGCTATCTAAATTGTAAAAACAATTGTTGAACTTAAAAATACTGTGTAACTACCCCTTTTTCATAGGCTTCCAAGAAGGGTAAGGGGAGCCCAGACGCTACTGTCTATGTCTGGCCATTGGTGTCTGTGTTGTGCTGGAGACTTAAGTCAGGTTATGGGCCATTTTTGAGACTGAAGACTATGTTGACTGTGTGCTAAAATGTACTGAACTATGATTGTAGAATGTTGTATGGGGTGATTGTTTCACCTAATGATGTCCCCTGTTTAGGGTACATGTGATGTTGCTAAGGAGTATACGGCCTAAAGGAGGACCGACCATTGAACTAAAACTGATTCCCTGCAGAGGGAGGGAATGTTCTTGGTAGAAACCAAGGCACACAAAAAAAGTGGATAGAAAATAAGTGTTAGTGAAAGTAACATTAATATGTATGTAAAAGACATGATGTAAGTAAGTAGACAATGTATAAGCTAACATGCAAGAAGACAATGTAGATCATACAAATTGGGTTGTGAAAATGGGATATCACTCATGATTTCGCAAGAAAATTGAGGCCAAAGTGGCCATAAGCATACTTTGTGCACACAAGACAGAAAATCCCACAAAAAATGGCATATACAGGCAAACAATGAAAAATAGTAGCAAGCAATATAACAGATAACTATGGAAACAAAGAAACCTGCAAAGAAAATGTTGCACATGAAGCATCCATAAGAATGTTATAAAGATAGAAAGTATGTCAGTGCATGTATAATATGATATAAAGTAATGTGATATGAAAAATGAAACAATAACACCCATAGTGTGTACAAAAGTGGATGCCCCTGGGAGCTGATGTGGGACTGGTATGAGGTATTTTACAAGCATCCATGCTGTATGTAACGCTTTGTGTAAAGTCTACGATCATAACTAGAAGGAAAGTGAAATCACATGTGTATATAGAAAAGATAATGAAATATGAAATATGTGACTAGCATGTGTAACAAATTGTACATGTGAACATAAGAAAAAAAAAGTAAATGCGACCAAGATCTATAATATGTTATGAGTGTAATTGGAATGGAATGCAAAGTGAGTGTGATAGGAGCAACATGCCCACCTAAGAAAGTGTGAATGAGTATGCATGTGATGAGGTTGATTTATATAAACCCCCTCAGAAGTTGATAATGAACCGTATAACAAGAGTGCATCATCAGGAAATGGTTTGAATTGTGTACTAGAAAGATATGAGCGATAATGTGTAGATCCTAGAAAGTACGAGTGAGAGTGGTGGGGTTCATTTTATAGTGAATCCCTTAGTAGTCGAATATAATCCATGGAGCTAGAGTGCATCATAGGGTGATGAGTGCAGCATGTAAAGGTAGATGCAAGTATGATACATCATGAATGAATAGAGTGAATAATATGCATAGTGTGTGGTAGAAGTTTCTAGAAAGAGATGTAAAGCATGAAAAAAGTGTGGTGTGTATTGTGTGGTGTTCATGTATGCAGTATGCCCTCAACAGTCAAGTGTGAACCAAAGCACAAGAGTGAGCCACAGGGTAATGGTGATACAAGAGTGTATCAAGACATGTGAGATACATGTGAGAGATTGAATGCATAGTGTAGAGTTGATAAGTAGAAATGAAAGATGATTGCTAATTCTAAAAAGGGGGGAGAATAAATATGATGTACCCAAGTGTGTAGTGGTGAGTATGCTATCCGATAAAAGTGAAAGGTGAGTTTCCTCCACCCAATTCTTATGACGATAAAGGTGTATGACCATGATTCGAGATTAGCGGTGTATGAGATAGGTGATGCTTGGTTGAATGAGACATATGTATGTGAGAACGAAATATATGTGAGATGTGATGAACACCTATGTAGAGGAACACAAAAGTGATGAACACCTAGGCAAGGGAGAGTGTAGAGGTGATGGATACCTATGTGAAGAAGAGTGTGGAGGTGATTAAAACCTATGTGAAGTAAAGTGAGGTGGTTATGTATATCAATGTGAAGGATTTTTCCGATTAGTGGAAAGAGACTGATGTGATGGACTAGTAAACTATTGAGACCGAGTAGGCAATGTGACAACAAGTGAGCTAGGAGTAAAATATTCTTTAGGTTTTAGAGGTCATGGGGACCTAGATCCTCTAGCAAGTGCAATGGCCACCTCAAGAGGAGGTTGAGGCTATGGCGTAGATGGTATAACACCATTGATAGTGATGAATTTTCTATTATGAATGAAATTTAGGCACAAATGGTGAATGGAGATGACATCCCAAGATGCATGGAGCCAAGGAAGACCTAAGAGCATGTCACACCCTTTGACAGCGGGTGCCATAAGAAAAGGCACAAGCATGGTGAGAGGACTGACTATTAATGAAATATTTACATATCAGTAAGATTTGGGAGCCAGATATGAAATCTATGAGAGTGGATAGGCAATAGCAATAAGAAGTGCAATTGAAAATGCACTCATGTGAAATGATGGATCAATGATAGTGTGATTGATAAAAATAGATCCAATATAGTCACTAATGTGTAAGTGATCAGAAGAGAATGCAACATGACAGTCGTGATCAGAGAAAATAATGATCGAAGGAGATGTCTCAACATGAGCAACTAGAAAATCAAGAGCTCCAGACACAAGAGGAGGCACCACATGATATGTATGATTGGATGAAGAGTCAGTCACTTGTTTATCATGTTTAGGAAGAGGATGTTTAAATATCTTGAGATTTTGTTTTTCATTGACTAGTGTAGAAGCCATAGGCTCTAGAATCTTAACTGCAGTATTATCGATGAGATCTTGGATAAGATTACAAAGTTTAAAATGTCAATATGTAGAATGACCCACATATTGATGATAGTTGCATCTACCTTTAGAACGACATGGGTCCAAATTGAGTGGAGGAGGAAGCATAATAAGATTTCTCTCAATAATTTGTGGAAAAATAATATGTGGAGTGAGTGCAAATTTTGTATATGTACACTTAGGTAGTTTCCATTGAATATCTTTAGGATTAGATACAGTGTTGACAATTTTTTTGTCTTCACTAGCTTTTGTAGTTGGCTAAAATGTAATTTATTTTGAAAGCACATAAAAGATGAATGTTGTTCTTGATACTTAAGTTCTCCTATAGATAAGAGTTTTGTTTCATGTAGCTTAAGAGTGTGACATAAATGATCGAATGATGGAGAGGTATCGAAGAGAAAACTCTCCTGAAGAGGCAGTAATAGAATTTGGACAAATAGATCTTGAAGCTCAGATTTTACAAGTACATTAGACATCTTAGCTAAGTTATTTTTGTATAGTAAGACATAATCAGCTGGATGTTTTTTATATCCTTGTTTAAGTCGAGCAAGTTAAGCATATGATATATTAGAGCCAATATTGATAGAGAAATGAGATAGAAAAGCATCATCTAGATGTAAAAAATATGTTACCAAGTGAACTCCAGCAGATCATATAACCAACACATCACATAATCTTGAAGAATACGAGGAAAGAGCTTTACGAATAAAGTGTGATCATCTACATAGTCTAGACATGCCACATGAAATTCTTGGAGATTCTCTTGTGGGTCACCATGGCCTTTGAAAGTAGGTAGATTAGGGTTAATGAAGTTGGGAGGTGGCGGATCAGTTGAAATGGTGGTTGAAAAAGGAGTATGAAGGAGTGAATTAGAATCAAGAGATGGAGACACACGAGAAGTAGTAAGGTCAAGTTGGTGAATTTGAGTCTGAAGATACTGATATAAAGAAGTTAATCAAGAATATTCGAAGAAGAGCCAAGTTGTGCAGTAGAAGTATTAGTTTGTATTATGGGAGTGTTAGTAGTGGGAATGGAGGTAGGGATATGAAGGGGTTGAGTAGAAGCCATGGTCGTTAAAGAAGAATCAACAAGAGGTGTTGAAACATCAACATGAGAGTTTTTAGTAGCTATCAGAGCATGAAGAACATGCGACAGATGGGTAAGATTATCGCACAAAGCTTGAAAAAAATAAGTTAGCTTGTCTAATTGCTCTTGATCAACATTGGTATCTTCATCACATGATTGTTCACTATCTGATGCTTCAATTTCATGAAAATGAACATTTTAAGAGTTGGAAAAAGTGTTTTTCAGTTTCAACCGTTGATGTAGAAACCTCAACCATGGATTTAAAAACCCTACGAGAAAAGGGAGGAAGCTCAAGATGCTCAAAAGACCTAAAACAACCACTACGGGTGACATGCATAAGAATAATACCCTAGAAATAAGGTTGGAATTGAGCGATGGGTTCACCAAAATGACTAATCAAATATTGAAAATGAATAAATTCCTAATCTAAAATATGTAACAGTGCTAATAAATATATATAGAATGAAATATAAATTTTCCCCAAGAAAGATAAGCTAGAAATTATGAAACCCTAGTTGAAAATGAGAGGAAAGAACACTCAGCTGATTCACAATTAAATATGGATTGTACCGAAGTGAAAAAATGGTGAACAAAGAGGTGAAAGT
Source organism: Taxus chinensis (assembly GCA_019776745.2). Taxonomy (NCBI): domain Eukaryota; kingdom Viridiplantae; phylum Streptophyta; class Pinopsida; order Cupressales; family Taxaceae; genus Taxus; species Taxus chinensis. The sequence continues at coordinate 731,510,962 of CM034147.1, read as the reverse complement.
GTCACACCAAATCTCAAAAAATTGTGTGACCATAATATCTTCCTAGACTGGGGTACCTAGACTGGATGAAGGGTTCCTGCAGGTGCTGCAAAATTTCTCTAGGTGTATGTGACTACTTATAACCTCAAAAATCCTTCTGAGGGTCAAAAGATGTTCGTTGTCCTTCACTTCATGTCACTATTATGTCACACCAAGTTTACAGATGTCACATGAAACATGCAATGAAGAAATGAAACTTAAAACCCCAAAAGTGCATCAAATCCTAAAAAGAAAATAATGCAAAATGAATGTCAGAAGTTCCTTGGCTATCGACAAAGTGAACTTATGACCGAGTGCTACACTACATCTCAGACCCAATGTAGTTCTATATGTGTGTGTGTGTGTTAAAATCATGACCTAGGTGGCTCTTGTGTGTGTCACAATTGATATATAACAAGTAGCTAGATGTAAACGATGTAGATAAATGTGTGCATGAAAGAATGAACTTCCCCTCCTATGTGTGTATATAGAAATAATATTCCATTGTCCCTTATGTAGATCTAGATAGATGCTTAAATGATCTTAGAATGGCCTTTGAATGCAACCATAGGTGGTGATAGATAATGCTTAATGTTTTGTCTTTTATTATGGTCACATAACTTTATATTTACATGATTTCCTTACTTAGATTTCATAATTAATCCAAAAAGGCTGACTAGTAAGAAATTAAGATGCCCAAACGGCTAGAAATGACACAAAATATATGAGAAAAATTCAAAGGGGTCAAGGGCACCCAGAGGGGATGGGAGTGCCTGGTGCTATGGTCCTCACTGGGATTTGGTGTCTAGAGTGAGAAATGTCAAAGTATAAAAAAATAGACTAGGAAAAAAGGAGTGTAAGACCAAAAAGAAGCAAGCAAAGAGGCCAAAGACATAGGCCAATTAGTAATTTTATTACTTAGTAATCATATGAATGGTAGTATGTGACTAAGACCTAGAAATGTACCCAAAGTGCATGATTTAGTATCTACAGTTAGAAATGGATTCCAATTATACTTGTTACCCAAACACCTTATACACATATACTGAGAACCATGTTCTCTTCTAGATTTGGCTAGGTACTTAAGGTCAAGATGTTCAAATCTATCATGCCAAAAATGTTGGTATTATCCACCATAAATAATGCATGAAACTTGATTTTGGTAGGGTCAATAATTCTATACAAGCATATTTTCCATTTTTTTTACAAAAACTAGCCAGTCCAATTTTACATCAGATACAATACACTTTTCCCCATGTAAATTTATGGCAATGTTTGGCTAATGGATGTTAATGTATCGGAAAACCACACATTCTGATGAGATTTTTCTTCATCCATATATTGTTTTGGCTAGAATTGGGGGATTAATTTTTTTGGTCCTATAGATACTTCTTTCAACCAAAAGAGAACATACTAGTATTCATATCCTAACTCACTAAATGGCTAGGGTTAAAGTGTGAATTAAGGTCACTAAAATAAATAAGGGATGAAAATTTAGATAGGTTTATATATGATGATATTTTTATTCGATATGTATTTTCATGTGAAATAGTCACATTTAAAATAACATAGTTCACATTAGATTTGATTTCAACCCTTTTCCATGAGTATGATATTTTTCATTGCATGCTCTTTATCATCCATAATCCAATATCCAAGTGAAATTCACAAATAGAGAATTGGATATTATTTTGACCAATAAAATATCCTTAAAAAGATATGATTTCTCACATTATTAGGCATACACAACTACATGGAAAACCTCTACTAGATTTACATCCTATAATCTTGTCTATACCAAGAAAGTTATTCTCCCCATTCAGTTATAATTAAATTCTAAGGACTCCATTAGAACTCCTAATAGATGTTTTCAAATATTAAAACAAATGATCCCTCATATCATTATTTTAAATAAACTCTGGTAAGCTTATATCCATCACATACTCAACAAAAAATTATGTGCCATGATAATTTAGTAAAAACATGAAGATTTCAACCTTGTGACTGGGCTTATTTTTATGACCCAGAATGAAAATATCACAAATACAAGCTACTGACAAGACGGATTAGGCTTTATGAAGTTGATAATGTGTTTTAATATGGATAAATAAAGATATTTATTACTAACCTATAAATTTTTCCATATTATTCACTAGCTACTTCCTCAAACTATCCAAGAAATCTCAAACAAAGTTCAAATTCATTCAAACCTTGAAGTTTTGGTTTGATTTGGAGGTTTACTGAGGATATGATACAAACTCTATATAATTCATGTCACTTAACATAATTCACATGTCATCAATATTTTTCATTTATGATCTTTTTATTTGAGTCATAAAGAAATACACAGTCACCAAGTTGAAATATTTATGTTTTAATGACCTTATCATACAACATGATTATCTAAATTTGAGTGACTAGTATAGATTCACTCAAGAATAGAGAATCATATGGCATGATAAGTTCATTCTTAACCTCAAGATTTAGGAAAAATTAGAGTTTGTATAAGATATGGTACAATTTCTACCTAATTCACCCATCTCTCAATAAATTTATGACTATACTTTTTGATACTTCTACTTGGAGTCATAAAAAAGGCCTAGTCACTATTTTGAAATGTTCATGTATTTGATGAACTTATCATGCCACACATTTCTTTATTATGGAGTGAAATTATACATAGGTCACTAAAATTGGATAATCATGTGGCATGATAAATTTCATCAAAACATGAACCTTTCAACCCAATGACTAAGCCTTTCTTTACAAATCCAAGTACAAATATCAAGAAAGTAAGATAATGTTTTTGAATATGGAGAAACACATCTATGTATTATTAAACCTGTAAGTATTTTCTTAATGTTCAACTAGTCATTTCCTTAAATTATAAAAGAATCCATGGATGAAGGGAAAATTCATTATAAATTTAAGTCTTTAGTTGATTTTGAGGCTATAGGGGATATGGTATATCCTCTGACATAAGTTCTGTCATGGGATGTCAACTTGATCGACTAGAATGAGCAAGTGAAAATCAAATTTGAGCTAACATTTAAATATCATCAATAATTGTTGAGTAGTTTTGACATAGGTAACTATCATGTATCATGACCAAGTACTTCATAAATAGTTTTGATTGGAATACCAAGTTTGTTGGCCAATCTTAGAGAAGAAAACATCACAAAACAATTAAAAAATATTATTTTCAGGTTGGTCATTTTCTATAGATTATTTTCATAAATCAATAGCTCTTTTATATTCACTATAGCCTTTCCCACTTATAGTGGATATGATCTCTGTCAATCTACATGCTTAGATTTATATTTACATGGATTTCTATATGTAGCCTTTGAAGGCATGACTACTAGCACTAATTGTTATGAATTCATAATATCTATTATGGGATCCTTGATTTCCACTCAAGTCAAACTTTGATTCTATAACTCCCTTTGAAGAATAAATTTATGTGCTACTATGGGCTTATGTTTTTCAAAAAAATTCCACAGGGGAAATGATTGAAGTTTCTAAAACACCTTATTTATAGATTATAATCACTGATGAGGTAACATTTATGTCTTCCAAAAATTTGATACATGATGTTGTGACCTTTATATTGTGGATATATATTCACAACTTTTCATCATATATCCATGCCAACTTTTCATTTCATGACTTTCATGTTCCTTACAAAAAGTAAGCAAGTATTGTTATAACTACTATATTCAGGGATAATTTTAGTGGCTAATATTCGTAATATGGTGAAATTTTCATTTTAGGAAAATTTGAAAAGGTGATTTTTTTGGAGTGGGTCGGTGTCCTGTTCGCCTAAAATATATAGTATATTTTTTTGGGGGGTCAGCTTCGCCTTCATTTGAAAACATCTCCTATAAAAACCTAGGTGATTCGCCAGGTAGTATACCTCAAGTAGCTTACCAAATTACCAATACTGTGAAGTTTGAACTCACATACTCTTAAGCACCAGAGATTGTATTTAACATGTTAGGGTTAGTTGTTGACGCGCAACAGGGACATAGTTGACGCGTGACAAAGAGTTATTATAGACACGCGACAAGGAGATATTACAGACACACGAAAAAGCTGAATAGGTTTGACGCGCGACAAAGAGAGTTGACGCGTGACAGGGCATAGTAGTTGACACGTGACAAGGGTAGAGTTGACGTGCGACCAGTAACTTCAAACGCGCGACTGGACACGTGACAGGGCATAGGCAGTTGACGCGTGACAAGTACAGAGTTGATGCACAATAGAGACCTTAGACAGTGGACGCATGACAAAGACCTCAGAGACAGTGGACAGAGTCACTACTTGGTTCTTTTGCTGACGCAGGACTCTCTTCAGAATAATGGAAGGTGCTAGTTCAAAGAATTCGAAGAACCTAAAAGTAAGTAAGAAATCTCAGAAATCACTCTTCAAGTATTTTGGAAACTCTGCGGATACAGATATTGAAAATACCAACCATATAGATGCCACCACAAAGAATCAGAATACTGACTGTGTGGAAGGTATTATTGAGGTGGACATGCATTCTGCACAGTATCAAAGTCAAACAAATGAAACCTACGATAATATGCCAGATCTTGAAGATATTGTTCCTGTTGGGGTGCAACCAGAAGTGCATCAAGATATCACACATACTAAATACTCAGCAAAATGGAACACAGAAATCAAATTCAAACTCCGGTCCAAGAAAGAGGAAACCAGGTGATTGTGATATTGCTCAAAATTCTACTCAAAAAAGTAAAGCATTGAAAACGAACAAGAATATGTGGACCATTGGCAGGACATACAAGTTTGATTGGGCAACTAAATTTCTATTTATTGAACCTGTACAATCATCTAATTCTGAAGAGATCCCATTTGAATGTACATGTACAATATGTACGTGGAAATTGGGAAAGCAACAAAAAATGCAACTGAAGCTGGACACTATAGAAAAACATTGTGGAAAACAATATTTGACTGTAACGGGGGCGGATGGCCAGAAAATCAAAACACATAGGTGGAAAACTGAAAAAGAATGCATGCATGTTAGATACGCAGCGGAATATGAGGTAGAGCAGAAAAAACACAGACATCTCTTGGAAAAGGGAGGAACGATCACATCGCATATTGGTAAGATGAAAGAAACAAATCTACATGCAAAATTCATACAATTCTCTACTCTATTTCACATACTAAAAAAAGGAAGATTGATTTCAGATTTCCTCGATTTCAAAGTTTTGTATCAATTTAATGGAATGCTGAATGTACCTCAGTCTCATTGGTCTGAAAGTAGTGGATGGGAAATGGAAAAATGCCTTTCGATGATAGAGAAGGAAGATTTGAAAGAGAATGTAAAAAAAGCAAAGTTTATCTCTCTTTCAATTGATGAAGTGACAGTAGTCAAAAACACTGCATGGGTATGTATCCATGTCTATACTTTAGAAAATCATATAAGGACACCTCATCTATTGGGTGTTATGAAAATGGTTGAAAACTGCAATGTCTGAAAACCTACATAAAATAGTTGTTTCTCATTTGAAAGATATTGCTGGAATGACTGATTATGAAATTGCTACGAAGTTGATATGCATTGGAGCAGATGGTGCATCTGTCATGCAGGGTCACCGAAAAGGGCTGTGTGTTAGATTACAAAAAATAGTGGCCTCATATATGCTACCAATTCACTATATGGCTCACAGAATGAATTTAGCGTATAAAATGGTAAGCAACCACAAAAATGTTGCTAAATTAGAAGACCTTATAAGAGAACTTCATGCCTATATGTCAAGCAGCCCAAAGTGATTTCTTGAGTTCCAGAAATTTGCAATTGGAATTACAGATGGTAAAAAACTTCTGAAGGATGTCGAGACTAGATGGATCTCTTTGTATGAACTTGCATGTAGAGTTCGTGAGGAGTATCCTTCATTGGTTGGTTTCATGCACAAATATCATCATGAAGTTGATAGGGCGAGGGACTTGTTGTTCTGTTTAACTGATTTGGAGACATTGCTTACATTGGTTGGTATTCTTCCAATGTTAAAGGAGATCAATACACTGATGAAGCATGCACAAGGTAGATTAATCTATATTGTGGATTTTATACGGATGAGAAAAATGGTATGTCAAAGTCTTGATATATTGTACTGTTCCCAAGATAGTTTTGATGCACCTGTTTTTGAGAATTGGAAAGATTTATTAGATCTTAAAAATCCTAACACCTTTTTGAGATTTAATATCCACGATCACCTCTGCATCACTGTTAATGGGAGGGAAATACCACTGCACATTTTGTAAAAATGTCAAGATATTACAGGATCGGAACGAGAAGATGTTCCCATGACACGTAATCTCTTTGAGTCTGTTATAGTTGAAACAAGAATAAAGCTTAAAAAAAATTCATAAACCTTGTCATCAGAAATTAGGGAACGTTTCTGTAAAGATAAAATTCTGGAAGCCATGGGTGTGATGAATCCTAATTTTTGGAATACTGAAGGTGGTCCGTGCATACTTTGTCAGAAAGCATTTCCATAAATCCATGGGTACAATAATGGAACAATTTACAAAGACTTCAGAGCTCAAGGGTATGGAAATCAAAGGTATACTGAATGCTGATTTATTAAAGTTTCAATCAACAAATTTTGCAACAACAATGAGGAACCAATATAAAATTTTAGACGAACCTTCTGAAAGTGGTGCTATTACAAGGCTGTGGCGAGGAATCTATCAAAGTTCTATCTTACAAGAAGATATCAGTGAATATTTCAGATTATATGAGTTATGCCAAACAATGATTTTGGGGTCTGTGGAGGATGAAAGGGTTTTCAGTGCATTATCATTTATAAAATCAAAACTGAGAAACAAGTTGGATAAAAATCTGGAAAGTTGCATGAGGTGTTATGTTTCTCGATACTCCATCGAAATCCTTTCCGTTTGACAGAGCAATTGTGCATTGGAATTCCCTTTGCGAAAGAAGAGGTGTGAATAATATAGCTACAAGTACAAATATTCCCAACCTTGAGAGTGTAATTGGCTCATCGTCACATTCTACAGAAGACAACATCGAGTTTGATGAAGCTATTGATAATGGATTGTTTCAACTTTAAATAGGTATCTTCTTTATCTTAATCTTATTGTTTGTCACTTTACATTTTTTTCAGCTCTTGTTATCATTAAAGATGTTACAATGTCAGGCAATTCACCCATCTATCTACTAAAACCATTTCTCGTGTTGGGTTTTCTTAAAACACAGATCTAGCACATTACCAGTGGCAAGTGATGATTTCAACTTTAAATAGGTATCTTCTTCACCTTAATCTTATTGTTTGTTACTTTACATTTTTTTCAACTCTTGTTATCATTAAAGATGTTACAGGTCTATATATTTGTATTTATTTAAATACAATCTTTTTATTTTTTGAAAATGTGGGTTGACATCCATCCAAGGAAGCTGTTACTTCTCGGGACTGAAAATGTCAGGCAATTCACCCATCCACTAATCCATTTCTCGTGTTGAGTTTTCTTAAAACACAAGATCTATCACATTACTAGTGGCAGTGATGATTTCAACTTTAAAGCAGGTATCTTCTTCACCTTAATCTTATTGTTTGTTACTATACATTTTTTCAGCTCTTGTTATCATTAAAGATGTTACAGGTCTATATATTTACATTTATTTAAATACAATCTTTTTATTTTTTGAAAACGTGGGTTGACATCCATCTGAGGAAGCTGTTACTTCTCGGGACTGACAATGTCAGGCAACTCACCCATCTATCTACTAATCCATTTTTTGTGTTGAGTTTTTTTAAAACAAAGATCTAGCACAATACCAGGTGATGATTTCAATTTTAAATAGGTATCTTCTTCAACATAATCTTATTGTTTGTTACCTTATATTTTTTCAGCTCTTGTTATCGTTAAAGACGTTACAAGTCTATATATTTACATTTATTCAAATACAATATTTTATTTTTTTGGAAAGATATTGTTGGTCTGATATCCATTTAAAGATGTTGCTGGCACTTCTCAGGACTGACAATGTCAGGCAACTCACCCCTCCATCTATTAATCCATTTCTCGTGTTGATTTTTTTAACAAAGAATATCTAGCACGTTACCCTTGATGATTTCACAGCAATCTAATACGCAAGAGGTAAGGGTAAACCCTAGCATATTTGCAATTATATTTAATTTCTTACCAGTGATGATTCTTTCTTGATTTCTTATAGTTATGTTTAATTTATTTTTTTATATTTGCAAAATGCTTTGATATATTTTTTTAACTATGGGATAAAATGACACAATTGAATTTTACAGAGGAAGATATTTCTATACTATACAATTCATAATCCACAATACATTATACAATTTATAATATATGTCCACATAAAATTCATCATCATCCATATATATCATATCATCACCATATCATTATCATAATCCTAAGTCCTGACACTACAATTATTATTAAAACAATTATTTATCTAATTTAAATTTATTAAAACAATTCCATTTTTTTAAAACAATTCATAATCATATCATTAAGAGTATATCCGTTCTAATTTCATCTATATCCATTATAACACATTCCATTTATTTATCATCTATATCCATTCTAATGACATTATGATCATATCATTACAAGTATAGAGAAGAAGAATTATCGTGCTTGAAGATAAATCTACGTCCACATTAAATTGATCATCGTCCATATATATCACATCATTATTGTCATTCATCATCATTCATCATCATCTATCATCATTCCATGTTTCTAAAACAATTATCCATTATCACCATTCATCATCATCTATATCCATCTATATCATTCATCATCTACGTCCACATACAATTCATGATAATCTAAGTAAACAAGAAACATACATCATCATGATTCATCCCCATCTAATGCAATCACCATTAAGAGTAAACCAAAAAGCATAAACTCCATATACAATCTAAAAATTCTATCAAATCCATATGCAATCAAAATTAAAGATTATATAGTATTTCAAATTTTAAAAGGCTATCAAATCCATATAATTAAATTCAAATACCATACACAATATTTAAAGTTTCCACACAATAATAAAAGTTTCAAGTTTTCAACCCTCTTTTTCTTTATCCATTTCTACTCCTGTGCTCCTTTGCCCAATGATTTCTTCCCCTGTGGCTGTAACCCTTTCCCCAACAACAGAAATAACCCCAGAACTTATAAGATCTTCTGCAGCACTGTCCAGATTTTTAAAAATTCTTTCTTCTTGATTTGTCTCATCTCCATGCGACAACAAATTTGGATCAGCTGCTGCCTTAGCTTTGAATAATATTTTAGGGTCAAAGCCGTGCTCTTTAATTATCCACTTTAGTGTATTGTTTTGTTTGTTAACCAAAACAATATTTTCCTTCAAATTCTTTGCTGCAGATAAACTGTTCTTCGTTGTTTCCAAGTGAACTTGGAATACCTTTACTTGACTCTTCAAATTTTCATATTTCAACTGCACAAAAAGAGTAATGTTAATTCAACATATTACTAAAAAATGAAAAATTTAAATTAACAAGAATGATTTTTTGAAAGTGATAGTACTTACAATCGCTCTATCTCTCTCGGCATTTGCAATTGCTACCGGATCCTTATCTTTAGACCATTTGTTAAAATATGCCTAGTCCTCAACACTAATATTTTCCAATTTGTTTAATGCCTTATCCAAAATGTCATCTTTATAGTTGTTGTTATACGTGACAGTCACACTTCTTACTTGGGTAAGTAAGGAATCCATTTTCGTAGGTTGATTCTGACTGCAGCGTATAAACTATCCCTTTGCCAATAATTTTCATAACGACTAATAATCTCATTGATAAGAACTTTAGCCCTTCTCTCCCATTCTATGAGCTGATTGATATGAGGTAGAATAAACTCACTGACATGGGATTGACAATCATAACCAATTAAGTTTTCTAAAGGAAAAGGTAGCAACTGTTCACTATCTGAATCTGATGAAGATGATCTTGCTGGAGAAGTATGGGGGCTTTTGGCAAGATCAACTGCTACTTGTTTCTACCTTTGGGTGGCCTGATCCTATTTGTGATAAAATTAATCAAGATTCAAATAAATAAATTTAAATTAAAATGTAATTCAATAATGTAAAGCATATTTAAATTGAAGTATACCTGTTGGCCTTGAATCATCTCACGGGTATTGAAAAAACCACTTGGGTCATTGCTATCGATGCCCAAATAATCTTCATCTAAATTTATATTGTTCAAAATTGATATGCCTGTTGCACTGGGAAAGCCACCAAGTGAGAGTGTTGGAATTCGAAAGGAGGAGGCAATGTTTAGTGTCATGTTAGGGGCCGGAGCAATTGGCATGTGTTTACCAATGTTCTTTTTCATTGTTCCTCTGGTTGGCATTTTAAAAATGATTGGTTGAGTGGGTGTCGGTGCCACTGTTTGGTTAGAAGGACTGCAATGTGCTGAAAAGTACAAGAAAAAACATGAAAAATAGGAAAATAATCCAAAAAGGTAAAAAATACGAAATTAAACGTACTATTGAAAAGTTGTACCTTGTTGTCGAGGGGTAGTTTTTCACGATGCTAAGGGTGGTCGTTTAGGAGTAGTATTCGGTGGTTTTTCAGAAGATACGAATGCATGCAATTGTATGGAGTGAGTTGGGGAAGAAGGTTAAGTTTCTAAAACACGTGTATGGTCCAAAGTCCCTGTAATGTCATCAACATTAAATGTTATGTCAATTCAATTGGTTAAAATTTAAATTGGAAAATAAAAATACAAATTTGGAATTTGTAAATATATATGAGAAGGTATTACTTCTTTGGCATTTAATGAGTTCAAACTATTGAGGGTTCAGAGAGGAGTAAGCTTCCATTTTAGACTGGGATTCTCCCGAAGGCTCAGCGTGTTGTTGGTCTCTTCCTCTTGATAGCACCTTTTTTCGGGGAAGGGCTTCAATAAATCTTCTTTACAAAACGTAAATTGTTAATAATTATGCAGTGTAATGTCAAAAATTGAAATACAAACTAAATAGTTTATACCTGTTGTTCTTCAAATGGAATTGACAACTTCATCAACTCCTCATCAGCGCAAGTAGGAAATTTTTTATCTTTTAAATTTAAAAGTGCCTCAAAATAAAGGCCGAGGAGATAGTTTGTGGAATAAATGACAGGTTTTTTTGAAAGCTTTGAATTTTTTATGTCATTTCTTTTTTTTTTATAGAAAGGTGCACTAATCAAATTTTTGTTTTGAGATAGTGGCAACTATGTATGCAATGGCCCAGTTTGGTATATCTATTTGCCAACCCTGCAAAACTATTCTGAATTGAAAAAATGAAATCATTGCAGCAAGAAAGTGGTGTGCAATTTCTTGTGTATCCACACCACGCCTGGATTTATTGACATGAGCTACAAATGCCAAAGAGTGGAAATTAATATAAATTTATAACACCAAATTATATCAGAATAAAAGATAGGATAAAAATGATGAATTAAAATGAATTATACTTACAATCAACATGGAAACCGAATGTTGATTCGAGAAATTTATTGTCTTCTTCCAAAAGTGTTGCCTTCGTTGTAATAATTGGAAAATTTCTGAACGAAAGGCCCGTAAACCGATGGATGTCATTTGCTTTGATACTGAATTGGGACGTTCGGCCATCATTCAGAGTCACATAAAAAAGCTGTCCTCTGTATTGTAGGATGAGAGAAGGTAATTCAAAATATCCATATTTGTTTCGTAATGGGGCATGTCAACAAGCCCTATGAACTCACATGCATCCATCAAATATTTATATTCGGAAGACATCTTTAAAACAGTATGGATGTGGGGATAAACGAGATTCCTATAGATGATCTTGCCTGTGGATTGGACTGGATTCTCTTCTTGATTTTTTCCTAAGCTTATGGTTGGAAAGCATGTGAAGTCGACATTATAGTTGTTCTTGCGTCTTTGACAATGAGGGATACCTACAAAAAAAATTGAGAGCTGGAAAGTGTAAAAAAGAAAATGTCCAGTGGGAGGGTATGTATAGGCCAAATCACGCGTCAATGGGCTCTCTTGACACACATCAACAAATTCCATTAATGTGCATCAACAGAGCCCATTGACGCATGTCAACAGATCCCATTGACGCGTGTCAATAGAGACCATTAAAACGCGTCAACGAATCCCATTAATACGCATCAACAGAGGCCATTGACACACGTCAACAGACACCATTGATGCGCATCACCAATGGCCATTGATGCGCACCAATAGAGGCCATTGACGTGCATCAAATGGATCTATTGACGTTATCTTGACATGCATCAAGGATGGTTATTGACGTCTTTTTTTTGCACATCAATGGTGCAACCATGTCTGGAAATCTGATTTCTTCGGCTTGAAAAACCAGGTGAAAATTTTGTTTTGGAATATTTTCAAATTCGCCTTTTGCTGAAACTGGTTCTAGGGATATTCACAGGTATTTTCCACCTACAATTTTATAGAGGTGTCTTAAAATGAACCCTAACTATATTTACTTCTCTAATTGATGGGATGTTTCTATGATAATTGATTTTTTTATGTGACCCCACTCTAATTGGGAAAATTTTGTGCACGGCTAGTTTTCTCAAATTTAATGTGCATGACATCTTGAATTTGATCCCAATAAATTAGAAAAGGATGATGAGTTACCCATCACTGAGATATAACTCCCCTTATAGTGTACATGATCATGTTGATGCATGCCTTCTCTAATGAAATAGACACCTTCATTCCATCATGAAAATGTTGTATGTTTCATCTTCCTTGGTACTAAAAAAAAGAGCATATATTTTTTTCCAATGTTCCTTGTGTACGTAATTATTAATTTTAGTAAACTGCTAAGGAGGGACCATGTGTTTGGATATAAAATACCAGAATCTTGTGTAATTACTTTATAAGAATCATGTTCCCAGTTCCCACAAGCTACGTCTATCATATCAAAAAAAAATTCACATCATCCCACTACCGTACTCCTCCTTGAGTTGGGTCAAAATGCCCCCTAACTCTTTGTTTTAATGTTTTAGATGTTTTTCAAGTCCTCTTTGTCATTGACATATTTGATGTAGGGTTTTCCTTGGCCATTTTTGATTAGGATACCTATGTGTTGTGAATCATTTCCAAATCTTATATAGCACTTCTTAAAGTGCAAGTACACAATATTTGTATAAAACCAAATTTCTATCATGGATTGTTGGAAATTGTTCACCTCAGCTAATTCTAATAATTCCAAGTCTCCCTAAAACCATACCCCCATGATGTTAATGATATAATTATTCAATACACCTATGAGAAATGTGTGAGTCTTTTTTTCTATGAACAAGACATGGAAATATGGATGAAGCACGGTGTTCCCCATCTTGTTCCATGTATCAATAGTAAGAATACTAAATTTTGCACATGTATCTACCAAGATGTCATTTATTAACCATCCATCTATACAAGAATAAACCAAAATTTATTGATCACACTCTTCACTTTGTACAAACTTTACATATTTTCTTCATGTGTGATCAAGGTGTTTTCATGGAATTCATCGCTATCATACCCTTCAGATTATGGAATTCCTCTTGTTTGATTCCTTACACATACCTCCTCTTTAATAAATTTAAATTCTCTATGGAGCTCCCTAAAAATTCCCGTAGTTTCTTGTAAAAATTCCTTTTTTCTCATACATTAGGGTATCCTTTTCTTGGTTGAGGATCTTTGAGCCTGATTTATTCTAAGGGAGCCTCTAAATATTGAGTGTGTAACATATCCTATCATTATTATATTTACTTTTGGACCCCGATTGGAATTTAACACACCTAGATTTTCTTATTTATTCATTTTCCATGGTGTGAAAAAACTTTATCATCATTTCACCCTTCTCCCTCCTTTCTTTTATTACACCTTATATGTTTATATAATCCTCCATTTTGTGTTTTTCATGGAAAAATATGCACATGGGGAATGCATGGTAGTCTTATTGGTAATTATCCAAGAATCCAAACTTATAAAAAACTTAGAGGTGTAAATCTTCATCCTCCATATCCACAAATTTCCATGTCCTCACACATTCCCTTCATGGTATTATTTATTCTTCACCAACATTTATTGCTCTAGTTTGAATGCTCTGACCTAATGGATTTTTTCTATAACGTGAATATAATCAGTATTGTGTGTATGTGTATTATATATTTTATAGTAGAGGGATACTTTTGTCTAGGAAGAGATGTAATGTAGAGGACAATTTCTTAAATCATGGCCATCTTTATAAAATTTCCATGCATTGCGACTCATATGCACACTTCATATGGGGGAATTTTGTCTTTCTTTGTCCTTCAACCTCAAATTCTATAATAGCATTATATTGTACATTTTTCTTGCATTGTTAGTAGTCAATTTATCTAACTCAATTTCCATTCATTTTTTTTGTTCTTCCATGAACAAGCTTACTCTAGTATTAATGTTTCTTATATCTTCTACGTGTAACACAACCTCTAGTGGTTTTATAGGGCCCATAAATTTCTTATGAGAGAGGGCCCACTAGAGTTACATTAAAAAACCTATCATGAACCATTAAGCATGATGAATGTGGTGAATTTTATAGGATAACTTTGAAATCAAGGTCTTAAAATGCACATCATATAGATGCACACTTTCCGTTATCTCTTTTCAGAAATCCTTTAGGGATGATATGCCCTGCTCTTCAAATTTGATAATATTGTATTTTTAAAACACTTCCTTTAATATATCATAGTTAACCATTGCTTGACGTGGGTATACTTGTGATACCAAGTATGTGTGCAATACAAAAAAGTTGTGGAAAATTGGCTTGTTGTACCCTCTAGGGAGAGGATTCCTTTCACTCATCATATTCTCTCACACTTATGCACATGTTTTGCTACATTTAATATCCCTTAATACTCTAGGATATGTAGATACATATCTTAGAATATTTGAGTTACAAGACAACTTGGCTTTGTAATATAACTCCTACTTATCCAACTATAGATGTTTATGTACTTTCACTACTTCCAGAGATGGTGAGTTTAATATTAGTCATTGTGGTGCATGTGAGTGTACCACATAATTATGAATATAATACTTGCCACATTCATGTGACATTTTAAATTTCTTCTATCTATAACAAACACAAGATCTTGAATCACTTGCTCACTATTCATCATCCTGAAATGGTGCACACTATAAATATTCTTAATAGGATTAGATGGAATCCCACATAGATGTATGCGGTTAGAAACGTATTCTAATACAAAATTGAATGATCCATATAATTATTCCTTACCGTTTCCCTTTTCTAACTCCTCATCACTCTCAATATAAGTACTCACTATCTTGTCAATGTTAAGAAACCTAGCTGCATGAGCAAGTGTATCAGGTTAGGAAATGGGGCCATTAACATTATAATATAGCTCATAATTATCCATTGTTGTGATTTTTTGGTACATGTATCTTCTTTTCATAGGTATCTTCCATAATTTTGATGATCCTCATTCCATTCCCACTCGCACTGGGTCTTCATGACATTTTCATATTTTTATCACCTAAGTATTTTCTCATATGAATTATTTGTGTCATAGTTAAGTCACACTCATCATATCCTCAACCCTTCATATTACTCACACACATAGGTATTTATCTGGATATCGATAAATTATCAATTCCTATGTTTATCATCTACTTAATTTATAGCTAAACTTGTCTTAAGTAAGACTCATGTGGTTCGCAAAACAAATAAAAATCTATTTATTTGGTATAGCAGTAGGAAGAAACACTTTAATCTAGAACATAGTTACAAAACATTGCAATCCACCAAAAATATAATGTACGTGTCCACATATCATTTCGTTGTGTTATTATTCTATTTTGTTTTGGTTTCTAATTATAATTTCACGTCAAATTCAAACTTTGGTGCATATAGTATGCAACTCACCAAGCGTACAATTTTATAGAAAGGCCACTAAAGAATGTTTCATATAGTGATCTAGAGGTTCCTATCTACCCATGTTAATTGTGAGAAATATCTACAACTAGGGTTATTTTGTGAAAATTTCTCTTCCACCCTCACCAAACTAGTGCTCATTATTATCCTAAGCGAGTCAAAAAATTGTTTTCCCACATCATCATGGCTACATAATTTGATGGATTCTAAAAATGAAATTATAATTATGATCTAAAACTATACCCACCACACTTATAAATGTGTGTACGAGCTAGAATAAACACCATGCACACTATGTGGAGGCAACTCCCCCACACTGAAATATTAGACAAGTGAAAAACTTTTGTAATCATCTAAGGTGTAAATTATTCCATTCCTCATTGATTTTGGTTGCATCATGATGTATGTATAGGGTTTGTACTTATTTATATTTCAAAATATCAATCACACTACCATACAAACATTGCATAATAATATAATTATTAGAGGAAGAATTTACCTAAGTACTGGCCATGCATGAAGGACAATATATAGGAGGGCATTCACAGAGTATAAAACTACCACAAATGTTTGAAGGGACTCACATAAGTGCATGCACAAGGAAGAAAAGTGAATCTGAATAGTGCAGAAAGGTGCGTACACCATGGGATGTAGTGCCCACTTCCCTTCAACACCATTTTGTTTTGTTGTTTTCGAGACTGATTACTTCACTTGTGGATTATTATGGCTTCTTGATTTAGCATGCTAGTAGATATCATAGACATTGGACTGTTATTGATTTGATCTTTATATGATGCATATGGTTTACGGATGGACATTTGATGACGATATTTGTATACTTTTGACAGGGTTATTTATCTTAATTATGACATGTGATATATTTAATCATATTGAGTAGAACTTGATAATTTGACTAATGTGATGATCATTTTGACATAAATGAAATGTGGAATAGAAATGTGCTAGAAAGTGTAAATGATATCATACTTGCATAGATGATAGTAAATCATGTGTCGTTCATATTAGATTATATTGTATATTTGGCATGAATGTTTTAATGCGGCCAACAGGCCGAAGGAGGTATTCTCTGTTCTGCAGGTATATTATATTCACAACAATATTGGGGAGTGGAGAACAACCACATCGGAATTTGAGAAGAATCCAGCTAAGGTCACCATGGAAACAAGTAATTGTGTGTGTGTTAGAATTATCTGGTAAAGGGAAAAATTGTGACCTAGGGATCATGTGTTGTTTTGTTTTAATTTTTCCCTTTTATTATGTTAGTATGTGTTGCTCTTAGTAAGTGAAATTTTACTTGTGTTATTATTCATATTCCTTGGATTGAAGTTTACCCCTTTGTTAGCCATGGGTTATAGTGGGGTTAATTAAGTTAATTTGAAATTGTCCTAAACTAATTAAAAGATGTGACCTAAGAGAGTTCATTTATTAGGATTTGATTTACTTGAGATTTTTTGTGTGGATTGATGTGTGTTTGAGTTTGAGTGTAGCACACTCTACCCCACATGGGAAACTAGAATTTGGCCTTGGAGGCCAAATTTAAAAGCTTGTGGAACAAGTCAAACTTGTCCCACACCTCTTAAAACCCCATGCCAACCCTACCTATGGGTTGGAAGGCCAAATTTAGGGTCTTTTAGGTGTTTTGGGGGGATAAAAGGGTAACAATATTAATTGCACTTTCTTTCAAAATTTAATTTTGTCCTTTGGGGGAGTGGGCTTAGTTGGAGTGTGTAAGGTTCTTGCCTTTCTTTCAACCACTTATTAATGGTGCATTGGAATATGAAGTTGACCAAATGATGTGGAGTGGAGGGAAAAGGAGGCGGCATCCTACTTGGAGCCACATCATCCCTCCCTCTCTTTTCTCTATTTATTTGATCCTCTTGTTTGTTTTGGGGGTTGGGAAGTTTCATTTTTAGTCTTGTGTATTTTGGAGAGGAGAGGAATTGGAAGGAGTTTGTGGATTTTTGGAGCTTGTTGATACTTGTGGGAATTTTACGGGAGCTTGTGGATGCTTGCTTGATCTTTGGAGGGATTTGAGACTTCTTACTTGGAGCAAGATCTACCATGGAAAGGTAGGAGCTTCACCTTTGTTTGCATTGTGTTTCCTTTTTGCTATGTGAATGTATATTTATGTTGTGTTAGATTTTGTTGTTTGAAATGCTTGTTGGGAATGGGTAGAATGCCTAAGTTGGGAGTGAGAGGAGACTATGGGGAGTTTAATTGAGGGAGGCATAAGAGATCATGTTCTTGAGGAGGGAGTTTGGGTTGGGTGCCCACCTTGTAAGAGAAATGCTTGCATTTTCTTCTTGTTTTACTTTGAGGGAGCCATAAGAGTTAAGGGAGGCATAAGAGTGAAAGGAGGGGATAAGGGGGTACTTGAGGGAGGCATAAGAGTTGTTAGGGGTATTGTGTTTTGCATTGGAGGCTTTTAGGTGGCACCCATTCCCATTGGGAGGCATAAGTGGCCTCCCCATATGTCTTACTCTTGTGGCTTTCTTGGTAAGCCTTGTGACTTGTTGTTGTGATTGTTTTCCCTCTTGTTGTGTTGTTGATTTTGTTTGAAAGGATTATGAAATGAATGTGAAATTTTATGTTGAGTTTTGTGGAAGCTAGTAGTTGCCATGAGTTGGATTTTCTCCCATTGTGATGTGGTTGGGGCTCGGGGGCCAATGGAGAGGATAGCTTCTCTTCTCCATTGGGTATCTTGGTTGGGAGGAGAGCGTTGCCCACTCCCCTTGCTTTGTTGTGAATCAAGAAAACTATGGAGGAGCCACCTTGTTGATATTTGGAGCATTGGAACCTTGTTGATCACAATGTGAAACCACCATGTATTTTTACCCCCCTTGAGTGGAGGGAAAGTGTAATATTGCTTTGTATTTTAGCTTCCATTATTGTAATTTTGTTCCCACATTAAGTGGAATATATTGTAACAAGATGTTGAAGGAAAGTGGTATTGATTTTCATTAGCAGGGTTGTAATGTGGATGGATTTGAAAGTTGAAGGAAAGACAATTTATTTATTTTCCTTTAACTTGGCTTAGAACCTCATATGAGGATGTTGATTTTGTTGACATGTTAGTAGTTCTTGCTTTAAAACTTAATGGAAATATTGTTGGACTCCTTTTGGAATGTTAGGAAATTTACAAAAAATATATACATATTAGATTTCATTTTGTTGCTTAAAAGAGAGGTATTGAAAAGTGAGAACACTAGTGCATATTCTCTTCTTGTATTATGGAGGAAAGACTTAAATTTTAAATGGCTTCCAATATGCAAATAAAGTAAATAGTGTCCTAGCTCTATTATGTTTATCTTCATTTTAGAAATTATTGAAAATCCATTTGCAAATTAATAAAGGAAATGAAATCAACCTATTTGAAGTCCTATGCAATGGTTATTAAATTGTGTAGAAGGAAATTTTAATGCAAAGACTTTAAACTTAGTAAGTTTATTACCCAATACTCCTTAATGCGTAACAAGGATACTAATATTTTAAATAATATTTCATATTAAAGTAGTAATAAGAGTAATGGGTTTACTATTACTAAACCATATTAATACCAATATACTATTGATGTTTCTTTCATATTAACAAAGGATATTAATCTGAATCGCAGCCAAACAAACTGTGCTAGTTTACACTTAAAACCATACATTCATATCATATAAAACAGTTAAAATAATTTAGATGATGATACATCTCTCTATAACCACCGTGTATTAAGATTGTAATAAAATACAGGTAGAATGATCATGTATTTGCAAAGCAACTGTGCTCCATGAGTATTCTGATGTGAAGCAGGCCCACCTCTGCCCTGAAACATTCACATTATTGCCAGGCAGACTGTGCTTCATGAACGTTCTGATATGAAACAGATCCACCTCTATGAGACTCTCTTCTATGAGCTGCACCGTAAAATGAGTATGTTCTTTATAGAAAATCTTTGTAATATTTTGCTCCAGGTCTCCTCGCAACACTCTCTCACTGTCCTTGATCGGTTTTGATAAAATATCTTGAAGGTGAGTCCCGAATATGAAAATGCATTCGATACTGAGCAGATAACAACGGTTGGACAGCCTACTTGGTTTAAGCACTTAAAAGTTCCCTCCTATGCCGCGTCCAGCCTACTGCCTGGCCATTTTCTGTGTGGGCCACGGCTCTAGATCCCTGCCACACTCACCTCCCAGCACTCGATGAAAGTGGAGGTAACATGCATATTCTTCAGTCGCCTGTAGCTTCATCCAATAACCACCTTGTTCAACTACGCAGCTAGGGAAGAGTTAAGTCAGTTGGGTAGACCAAACAGGAAGGCGGCGGGGGCAGAAGATCTTCGTATCCTTTTAATGAAGTAAATGTTGGATGCGGCCCTTGAGGAGAGGTCAACACGCAAGGAGGGATTCATAATGGTTACCAGGTGTTTGTTGAGTCACCCACCGCCCCAACAATAACATTAAAGCGTAACTTTGAAATGCTTTACTTTACAAGTTAATGAAAACACGGATAACTAGTTAGGTTAGTTAAGTATTAAATACTATATAATATAATAGTGGCATGACAGTAAAACATAATTTTCATATAATATCATACTAGATATAAATAAGGAATTATGTATAACTAAACATATAAAATCATACAATGCAATAAAATAAATTAGTGCCAAGTATATATCGTAATGTGTAATTCCTTTATATATATACATATACATATACATATCCATATACATATACATATACATACATACATACATACATATATATATATATATATATATATATATATATATATATATATATATATATATATTATAATGTATTAAATCAGGAGATAACGTAATATAACTGAATAATAAAATAAAAATAAAAATTGAGTGGTTAGTGTATTCACTTCAAAATAAATTATATCATACTCTAGGGTTAACTTTCAGAAATATTGTTATTACGATATTATCAGACATTAGACTAATTAACTCGAAAGACGACCCTTCTCAAACTTAGTGAAACGTCGAACGAGATAAATTTAAATATCATTGACCTTGAAGCATTATCATGACTTTTGTAGTTTTGAGCCTGTATGCGGACACACCCTTCAAAAAAAAAATTTAGTCGTATTGTTTAGGGTTAAATGTTCATGGAAGAAAGTTCTTCGTCTTCGTCGTCGTGACCGTTGTCGTTTTTACGGCTTTACAATGGAGGCACAAGATAACACACAATGGCTTGTGCACATTCGGACTCAGAGTTGAATACTTAGCCATTTTTTGAGGAAGGGATAAAAATAGACAACAAAATGATGACTTAATGGACAAGAAATGCCTATAAAGAAGAAATCACATGCAAACAATGATGAAAACTACACATGAAAGTATATTATTAAGAGGATTAAAGTAGGATAAAGCATGGAGCTATTTATAGCTGGATCTATTGTTAGAACTAGAGTTCTAAACACATGAAATCTATTGATAACACACACACACAAACACACACACACACACACACACACACACACACACACACACACACACACACACACACACACACACACACACACACACACACACATATTTAGGAACATGTGTGTAAACAGTGAAGGGAAATTCCCCACCGTGTATAAATAACTGACGTACTCTTGTACTTAGAAGTCCAGTGAGAGTACTAAGTAGTTCTAATTGAAGTATGTGAGTTGGTGATGAAGTTTTCAATTGATTATTAATACGCGCATGACTGTAAGTAGTGATAATGTGATCAAAATTCTTATTATTTAATCAATTGTGATTTGTAATGGATAATTATGTTAGGTTGGCTAAGATGACTACATGTGAGTATGGATCATCTTGTATGTTGATTAAGCTTCCTTATTATATGTGTTGCCAAATTGTTATGATATGTATGCATCTTCTTGCATGTATGGTTACGGTGATATTTCATGACTAACATCTTGATAAGAGAAAAAAGGAGGTACCTGGTGGCTGTGTGCACTTTAGGTGAGCTTGAAGACTTGTCTAGATGAAGTGTCAACATGCCTAGTTAAGTTTGGTAAATAAAAGACTACATTTTGGTTCCATTTATATGACCTCTTTTCAATTTGTTCATCAGGATGTTACATGCACATGGCATTCTTTATTATCTTTGGAAAACATTAAGATCTAGATATATGATTGTCAGGACATGTTTACTCAGAGGTACAATATTGGACCTAATTTTGATGTGTGCAAATGTGTGGAAACTAATCTCCTTGACAACTTGTATGAGACATTCTTCAGATTCTTCCCAATATAATTGTACAAGTAGTTAACAGATTATGTGGATAATAGAGGTGTTAGGATAGGAAGAAAGCAAGTGTGCAGATGAGATGACTATCAAACACACTTTGATTTATATACGTCATGGACTAGAGATGTAGATCATTGGTGGAAAGGTGTGATACACAATTATACCTTAAAATACATGATTTAGACATAATATTTCCTGAAGGAAGAAGAGTTCTAGGTTTTTTATGAGCCAAGGGGATCATATTTGGGTGTGACACCTTTAACTATCAAGATATTGATTATTGAGCTTAGGATGAAGAAATTACCGATGGTTGTAGGGTAAAACTTTGCGGTGTATAGGGGTAGGAAATAGGTTTGAGAAAGATGGAATTGGCTTAAACAGAAGAAAGAGAGAGAAAAATGTGGCTCATATATAACGATGTACAAGAGAGGAAAATATCATAGGTGATGAGACTGAGGGTAATTATGATTGGAAGTATTTATGAGAAGCCTGTAGAAGGCGAGGGACTACAGGATCATGTATTTATAAATTATAGTATTGATGATGCACAGTAGAGATACCCCTTTGGCATCAGATGAGAGTAAGTCTGAGGAGAGAATGAGAACCATGGGCATGTATCTGACCCATCATGGCAATCTATCCCTTGTGTAAGGTGCTTGGAATATGGAAGTTGTTGTATAAGATTAGTGTAGTGAAGGTGAGCAGGAAGGAAATCAGGTATCACCATGTTGGGTAGGAAATACAAGTAGGAATATTTTGGTATCATCTTAGGAAGCATAGAAGATTAAGGACACACATATAGTAGCACAACAAGAACTTGTGTGTGGAAAGAGTTTATTTGGGACCAACTATTTAGGTACGTCATGTCATGATAAAGTAGTAGTGCACTACATGTTAGAGGTAGTACTCTTGGTAGTGTTATAGTACATATGATTGGTGTGTAGTTTAACACTACCATAGGGACGTAACGTAGCTCTTCAAAAAGACCTTTGGTCATGGTGAGAGGCTCGAGAGGTTTATATCAGCCACAACATCAAGGAAAAGCTAGTGGAGGATCATGTTCAAGATTTGGCCCCAATCCTAGACAAGGGCCACAACATCCATTACAATAACCTCAAAAAATTGAGCAGTAGACCCATCAATTCTTCTTTTAGATGCCTCTTCATTTTCCAAAGTATAGAGGCGTGGAAGATGTAGCTTAATATGTGCATATGTGTGAGTTATTATGGAGATTTAAAGGAATAAAAACTCTTGATATGAATGAAAGTCAATTTTCCACCACACTTTAAGTGTGCACACACAATCGGTACATGAAATATGACCCACATCAAACTATAGTGGATCAGGATGCATTACGCACTGTATTCTTGGTTGAGTTTCATATACTTGATTTTGAGAAATAGAGTATCAAAGTGCTGAAGGATATAAAACAAGGTTTCTTTGAGAGTGTTAGAGAATATGAAACATGTTTCAAGACCTTGTTGTCAAAATTCTCCTATGATATTCATCACAACTAGCATGTGCAATGATTTGTGGGAGGCTTGTTGACACCATTCTAGAGAGCACTTTCACACAAGACATTCACAGATATGTGTGAACCATTTGAAGCAGATCTAGGCACTTAAGCAATTGGAATTGTTGAAACATGGTTAATCCTTTCCTTAAATCCCATATAGTAGCAATGGATACTCAGTTGGAGATTTTTTTTGATAATTTGGAACATGAGACACATATTGGATTATGGTGCAAAAATTATGAGGTTGAAGGACATAAAAATGATAGATAGATGCGTAGGAATGTGAGCACATTGTTGAAAAATTGTGAAATCTATCATAAAAATCATGTGTCTGAAACTATCCACTTTTACGGTGCACGACACAAAAGAATATATCAACATATTACAAATTTTTTGATGTGCATACCCATGACACAATCAAATGTGGTTTGATTGATCAAATTTATGAGGCATGTGTGATGGGGTTACAATAGATCACTATGGAAAGTAGCTCATGAGAATAATAAGGCCCAACTAGTGAGGTGCACAATAATGAAAATGAAGGATAAAGAGGAATATTCAGAAGTAGAGGCCATGATGACCATGGGAAGGCTTGTACGAGGTACATGTTATACATGTGGATTTCCTGATCAATATCAACATGGGTTTCTAAATAATCAAGTATGTGCTTACTATGGAAAGGCACAAAAGGTTGATGATTATCTAGACTTTTATGCCTATATGTGTAAGAATGATAAGAAGGAAAAATGTGTGGCTATGATTAATGTGGAGTGTGTTAAGCATGAGCAGTGGGCACCTAAGAATACGGTTGATCCAAAACTTCAACATTTATTAGTCACCACACGTGCTGAGGATACACGTGCATGCGTGAAGGGTAAGGAAAGGCCTCTCATTGGATGGGAAGAGGTGGTGCATGCAAAGTATCCAGATGCATCTTATTATAAGGATGTGTATAAATAAACTATGGCCATTATCAGAGGATTATAAGGTGAGATCCATCACCTGAAAGAGAAAACACACGAGAGGGAACACACAAGGGGTAATGAAATCCCTTAGAAATATATTGATTACCTTAAGGAAGTGTGTAGGATGTTGAGGAAATATAGCATAATACCTTTTTTGGGAATGGTTGTGAGCTAAGGTACTACATGGAGGTGTTGAAAGTGAGCCTCAAATCCTTCATTCTAATTTACCACCATAGGACCATGAATATGAAAAATAATTTACAATTGATGGAGTGATCAATGGGTGGTGGGTGAGTAATATCCTGATTAAAACTGGTGCAAAATTTAATGTTTTTACCCTTGATGCCTGGAAACAAATGGAAAGGACACCACTGCATCCATCTTCAAATGTGATTTATATGGCTAACAAGACAAGGTAAATGTACTGACATGTGTGAGTTTAAGTGTTGTCATTGATGCAAAATATCATTAATGAAAAAGAGGATGATGTTGGAGTGTTATAATGTGATTAGCATGGTGATGACATGGACATTCAGGTTTTTTTATGGTTGTAAGAGTGGACAAGGTGAGATTGGCTTGGACTAGCAAGCCCAATCACACGACCTAGATAGCTAAGGTGATGGTGCATGATGATTTTAGTTACATGGTGGCTTGAAGATCATGGTAGAGGAATGGAGAGCATGTTAGGATAATTTGGATATACTCACATGAGTTTCAAAGTGTAGATATAGGTGGAAGACTTAGTTATAGGTACTCATCTAGACCTAGTTGAGTTGCCTAAAGGCCAAATGAAGCACGAGATTTAGTTTTCCGTCCATATGATCTCATGGAGGAATGGAAAGGTGTGAGACATTTTTATCAAGTGTGTTAGGTCCTTTTGTAGATCTTGGAAGTAGATCCACGATGTTTTCCTACTTTGTCATGGTGTAAATTGACCTAATCCTATTATTTGGATTCCTAATTAGGCATGATATTCACTTGGATATGTGTGTGAGATATTGAGATCTGTAACAAAGGTATGTTAGGTATTTTTCATCATTTAGAGGCACTTCGCAGAAGTTTAATTCTTGATTTTAGTTTTATTTCAGTTTGATATGGACTAAACCATGCAAAACCCTAAGGGTTAGTCATGAAAGTCATGGTGGTGGTGAATATGCATAGCTATTTGAGATAATTTTATGATTAGATATGATGCACAGGGGTGTCCTAGAAGTGTGAGAAAAATTTCAAGTCATTATGAAGAGAAATTTACAAGTTATGAAGTTTTAGGAAAAACAGGGTCTAAGAAAGTGTCATTCCAGCTTGATAAGCAATTTTAGATGATCATTATGAATTGTGTACTTTGCATGGGACCTGAACATTTTCAGGGATTAATTTCCATTGAGCTAATATCATTTTGAAAAAATAATGGAGTGGTTTCATCACCAGATCTTTATGAATGAATGTTAATAAGTGAAACAAATTTTTATGGCTTTGAAACCCTAGGTCAAGAATGATGGAAGAAAAATTCTTTTTATGGGATCATAATGGATTTTTATTGCTAATTTTATGATCTGTGGTTGTATATGACTCCTCAAATTTTTTAGAAAGGTATGATAGAGATTGTGACATTATGTGGACCCCACTCACAAAGGCAAGTTTCTAGATATTTGCAGTTTATGGAAAAGTTGTCTATTAAACCTATGGACTAAATCACCATTTATGAAATATTGGGAGTTGTGATATATTTTCATGATAGGTTTAGGTCATGGTTGATGTATTAAAGGTAAAAGTGTGCCCTATCTTTAAAGACTGATTTTGGGCTTGTAAAGGCAGTTTTGAGAAGTTCTAGATATTGACTTGGTTGAAGGCCTTCCACTTGGATTTGGAAAGAAATGTAAGAGAATATGGAAATTGGATTTAGATACCTTTATAATGATATATATTTTTTCTATTGATAATGTGTTTTTATAGGTGAACGAGTT
Source organism: Taxus chinensis (assembly GCA_019776745.2). NCBI lineage: Eukaryota > Viridiplantae > Streptophyta > Pinopsida > Cupressales > Taxaceae > Taxus > Taxus chinensis. The sequence goes on along the minus strand of CM034147.1, from coordinate 731,484,234 downwards.
CAGTTTGTGAAGACCAAATTTGACTATTTCAGTACATGATTGCTTTGGCTTGAAGATAGATGTAGAAGACTCGTTATTTGGATTATTTAATGTTTTATATCTATTGGATAGTTATTTTGGATTAATTTTGTTCCTAATAAAGGAATTAATAGGTCTTGAAAGTGAAATAAAGGGTGAAAACTAGTTGAGTTTCTAAAACTAACTTTTTGGATAATTCAATTTGTTGAAGAGTAAAGGAGGTGTGGTTTGCATTGATAGATTTTTCATGAGGTATAACAAGGGTAGATGTGGTATATAGCTTAGTGTATTTCCAATGAATGGTTACATGGCATATCTAAGGTGTTTTGGTGATGTCTTGAGCTTGTTTGGTGAAGACTAGTTCTTGGAAATGTCTATTTTGAATAGGAAGTGGTTATACTTGATAAAGTTATGAAGAAAATGATTTCTGAAAGGTAATGTGTGAGAATGGATGATTTTTTTATGATGTATTTGAAATTTGTAATACCTTTGGAGGCTTAAATAATCATGGTGATGTGTTTGGAGGTCTTTTATGGGCCAGGTGATTGGGTTTTGAGCCTTTTTTGGCCTGTTTAGTTGTCTTGGTGCATGCACGACCTACATGGACCCATTTTATGAATTTTTATGAGTATCATGTTATGTTTTTATGTTTTATTGGTTGATATATTTGGTTTGAACCAACCTATGTTATGTTTTTGAAGTAGTTGAAAGAGAAGGGGAAATGAGAGCTAGGTGAGAGATTGCAAGTGAGTTAAGGAAATTAAGACAAAGCTGATATAGTGTTTCAAATTTTGAATAAGGTTTAAGAGCTTGTGTGTAAGGTTTTTTGGTCAAATAAGTTCATAAAAGTACAAGATTGAGCGAGTTAGAGAAAGGTGTCTTGGAAGAGGGTTTGAAGGAGTTTTGAGATAAATATTTGATCACCATCAGCTATGTGTGATGGGCATAATTTTTTTAGTGTTATTTTTATTAAAAACTTGTTTGATGAGTTATATTCACATGATTCATTTATTGTGAGTAATTTCAATAAGGTTTTTTTTAGGGGTTAGTTCTCCTTGTTGGGTTGGTGCCTCACTAAACAAATATTGTGTGATGAGTCATATTCATGCAAGTATTTTGGTTTTAGTAATATAATCAAAAGTTTCAGTTTTTTTTAATTCCCTTTGAGGTTTTCCCACATACATATTGTGTTCATGTGTTATCTATTTTGATTATGTTCATGTGGATGGTTGTTTCATGTTTCTAAGCTCACACTTAATGCATGGTTAAATGGTTAGTAATTCAAAAATGTTAATTTGAATTGGTTTAAATGTTTTGAAGGAAAAAATTTCCTCCCTCCTAGTCCATTTTCTTCCAATAATTTCCATTTCCATGAGAAGCAACTTGAGAAAAAATGTGTCTAGGTACCTTGAGCATGCTTCCACCTAGGTGTCATCTTGGTTGAGAAATTGAATTGGGAAGGAGTCATCATGTTCAAAGGTGAAATGTGGAGCTCAAGAAGTGACTTGATGATCATCATATCCTAACATTGTCATTGTACCCAAATTTATCCAAGGAACAAGCTAAATGAGTTAGTCATGTAACCGATGTATCCAAGACCACCATGTGTGAATTATTAATACATCATCTATCTCCATGAGAGACATATGAGAAAATATGTGTGTGATAATCTTGAATTTGATTCCATCAAAGGATGATTTTAGAGCCATGAAAGGTGAGGGGATGATCTTCATGTGGAGCACCATATTTCCAAGAATGACCAATCATCTTAGTTCACTTGATGCAATTCACTTGGTGTATTGTTCTTAAAAACCCATTCAACACCTAGTAGTGTGATCACATCTTAAGGAGGAGGCACATTACAATCAACTAATTTTGGTCATAGGACAAGAATCCCATTCAAGGAGCAATACTCTACCAACAAAGTGAAGATCTCATTTCAGTAAGAAGTAGACAAGCATCATAAAATTGATTTGTGGTCACTAAAGTGAATTATGGACTAAAATTCAAAATTGGTACCAATTCGAGCAGTGGTAGCGCCAAAATCCAATCCAAAAGGTCAAAAAACCTACAAAATTACTATATGTTTTCCTGAAACAGAGACCAACTACAATATATATGCCCTAAAAGCTTTAGGTCCTTGTTGAAATCTTGAAAATGAGTAAGTACTGACCAGATTGGATTTTGAAAAATTATCTTCTAGATTATAATTGTTGGAGCTGCGAGACCACTTCCATCAAGTGCAGAGTGACCCTAATTTCTTATATTTACTAAAATAAATGTTAATTATAAGATTTCTTTAATAAATTTTTAGTATAAAATTTCTTTTATTAAAATAATAAAATAAATCTTATACTTAACATTTATTTTAGTAAATATGCCCCCTCCCCCCTTCCAAAAATCATAAAACAAAGACACGTACACGTTATAACGCATAAACTAAAACACATACTTGTTTTAGGCTTGGTAATCACCAAACCTACCAAAACATAACACATGTGCGTTTTTAGTTAATTTCAAGATTTTGCCTTCTTTTTGGCCCCCTATTTTGGTGCACTTACCCTTAAGGTTTGCACTAATTTTTCAAAATATCTATATCATTTAAGTTTTTTTTCCTATGTTTAACTATTGACATTGTATCTATTAAAAGACATTTCTTTATATTGGAACGTAAGTCTATAATCTACGCTTATTTTATCCTCATCATAATGACAGATCATATAGGGTGATCCAAAATATTTATCTTCTAAAAATATTCACCTCAACATACAAAAAGAGTGATAAATGTTGAGGAAAATTCTCTCCTTCATAAATGAAATCAAGTTATTGGAAGAAATACTTTGAAATTCAATATTTTTTGGTTGATAATTCATGTTAAAAGTTGTGCACGAATTTTAATGAACTCATATGCTTCCTATTTTTACAAATTCCCTTGAACTACATCAAGCCATGTTTAAAAAAATGATCCTATATGGTTAAGACCTTGGCATTTTAATACTAACATGGTGTTTAGTCTTAAAAAATGCACTAAGTCTAGCTCGACTATTCTTTCATTTTTATATCACTTGCATGGTCACTAATCTTGGCACTTGTGGAACACCCTATCTCACCAATGCATGAATTCTCGCAAGAACACAAACCTTGTAAGTCCCATGTCTAAGAGTTGGATCTAAATTGTCCTTAATTAAATGAATTAATCAATATTTTGAGCTTCTTATTAGGTAATAAGGTTGCTCAAATGTTTTTACGTTTCAAAATTTTGAGATCTTATAAGTTTTTCAAAACATTTATATCATTTAAATATTTCTCATATGCTCAACAGCCGACATTGTATCTCTTCTAAGACATATCTTTAATTGGAACCTAAGTCTACAATCTTCACTTATTGTATTCTCATCTTGATGACAAATCATAGAGGGTGATCCAATATGTTTATCTTCCAAAACATTGATCTCAAAATAGATTACATAGTTTTATCCAAAAAACATTCACCTTAACATGAAAAAAGTGATAAAGGTGAATGCCAGTTCTCTCCTTCATAAATGAAAGAAAATTATCAGAAGAAACACTTTTAAGTTCAGTATCTCGTGGTTGATAATTCATGTTAATAACCATACAGTCTTAAAGTGAAGCACATACTCGATAATAGTTTCATCTAGTCCTTGTTTGAATTGAGCTAATTTAGAAATTGTGAATTTTATAGCAATATTGATTTTAAAATGGGTCATGAAGTCATCAAATGAAGTTCCAAATAAATTTATATATACATAATAAATCACAGAGCGAATAAAGTATATAATCCTTCAATATCCTTGGAAATATTTTAGTCAATAATTTTTCATCATAAGAAAAGTATAGACAAGAGGCATAAAGTTCCCTAATGTGATGAGAAGGGTATCCCTTTTTATCAAAAAAACTAAATTTTGAAGCAACACATCCTATTGAAAATCTATATTGTTTAAACAAAATGCTCAATATACTTCTTGATTTTCTATAACCATTCTTAGAATGGTAGTCAATGACTTGGAATGCATGTGTATTTAAAGGATACTTGAATAATTGTTTTTAAAAAATGCTCAATATACTTCTTGATTTTCTATAACCATTCTTAGAATGGTAGGCAATGACTTGGAATGGATGTGTATTTAAAGGCTACTTGAATAATTGGTGTCCCCAGATTTCACCTTGAAATCTGGGACTACCCTATGTGAAAAAAAAAATCGTACTTTTAAAATAATGGGTCGGTTTGTGTTTTTATTACCAGAAAGTTTCTATATTGTGTCGAGATATTCCCAAAGAGCCATATAAGCCAATTTTGACAAATACCCAGATGCCCAAAATTGTTTTATTTTGTCGCTGGGGTTTGCTTGCGTAAAATTTGTATTTAATTATTTTGAGCCCCGTTTGAGGCAATTTGTGCTCCGATTTAACCCTGTTGTGACTGTACATGTCGATATTCCCATATACCAGTAGGGTTTTAACCAGGAATGATTTTGGGCTTTATTTGTGACTTCTAGCAACGTTTTGTGTTTTTGGTGTTTTCCCATTTCATTTTCTGTGAAATTTCTCTGGATCAATTCCTTTGTCGGTTTGCTCTGATTCTTTTCCTGGAGTATCTGGAGATCACCTATGGACGTTATGCCAGAAGGAATTTGCCACCAGATGTCTGGTTCTCTCTGAAAAGATGAAGTCGCGCACCAAAAAGCTTCTTCTGGGCAGGCCACATTTTTGGAAAAGAAGACTTTAAAGCTACAATGGGATTTTTGTTGGTAGCAAGAAGGTGAGATTTTTGTACCTGCATAGCAGGGTACTTTTTTCCCATGGAAGCAATGCCACTTAAGTCACAATGGGAAAATTAGAGGCAGCAGGCAGGCGGAAATTTCTTACCTGCCTTGCAGGGTAAAAATTCCCATTGTGAAATAAAAGAAAAATCACTTAAGGCATTGATGAGATTTTATTACATGCCTTGCAGGGTAAATAATCCCATTATGAAAGTCAAACAGCTTAAGTGGATCATGGGATTTTCGGAGTTGCCTTGCAGGTTAAATAATCACATTGTCAATTGACTTTCAAAAATAGAAACTGCTCATGTCAAAAAAGTGTGCCCCTTTTGGGAGAGGAATAATAATTTTTTAAGTATTAATTGATTTAATTAATTCCTATTTTCAGTGGTTGAGATCAAAGCATACTGTGAGGCTTAAGTTAACTGGAAGCAGAAGGCTAAAATTAAATAAATTTAATTTATTTAATGGCAGCCATGAGCACGCACAAAATAGGCGCCCCATTTGAAGAGTAAAGCTTATTAAATAATTAATTAATTGCCAACAATAGGAGAGACATTAATTAATTATAGAATTATGAGGATTATATAATCAGGGACTGCCAGAAGGATAAATTAATTAATTCAAAAGCAGAGAAGTGCAGCCCAGACAAAAAGTACACCCCATTTGAAGAGGAATTTTACTCAGAAGATGGTGTAATTAATGCTCGAAGCTTCCAAATTTGACGCCTAGGTTGAAGGAGGTTGATTTGTGTCTGAATAATTGTCTGCATAGTGGTATAGGTGCTCAGGTGAAGTTGATAAAATTTATGTTTGCTTTGCATGTAAATAAAGCATCAAGTTTTGGGGCAGCAGACTTGATATATGTAGATTTTTATGATTAAAATCCACTGTTCATGTTCTGGTTGCCATCTTTGTTTGAATTAATTGCAAGAATTCATCACAGGTGCTTTTAAAAGAGAAAGGGAGCTTAAATAAATGTCTAATACATTGAACATATCCTCTGAATCTGAAGAATTATCCAGATCTGCACTGGTTGTGAAGAATTCTGGCTGAATAAAGAGGAAAATAATTATTCAGACAAATATTGCTTCAGCCATGGCAAAGCGGGATAAAAAAGAGAGCAAACTAGAGTCATGCATCACTTCTAGATTTGCTGACATCGGAGACACAAATCCAGGCCTAGATCCAGATCCAAATCTCATAATTGCAAAAGCTTCCAACAAAAATTCATCCTCTTGTTTCTGATGCAGCCCGTGACTTCAGCTCGTGTAGATGTCAATGCATGGAAAATTTCTTCCAAGATCTTTTGCATGTTCTCCCAATCTTCCAGTTGAAACCTTCATTAAAGTTGCATTCACTCGGAGTTCTTTCCAGAATTTTTAATTGCTCATATGCAATTAAAAATAAAAATGATGAGTTATTTACGGCAAACATTGCATTGATGCATGTACAGGAGAAGAACTACAAAATCTTCAAGGATAAAAGGGAAGACAAGGCGAAGGCAACACCCGTAAGAAAAATTCTAGATCCAGCCGCTTCCAGATCCAGTTGCTCCTAGATCCAACTTGGTGAGAATCAAAGGCAAAAGAATCAATTGCATGCAGAATATGAAAAAGGACAAGACTGCAACTTTCTTCTTTCTTCTTCTTTCTCTTATTTCCTCTGACAAAATAATTGAGGGATCAATTAAATTATACAACTTAAGTGATTGGTTTAAAAGCCTTTACTTGAAGAATTCAACTACTTGGAGATAGGTGGCAAACGTGCAAAATAGAAGGTTCTATTTTCAGTTGCAAATCATACATGTCATGCAAAGAGGAATTCCATGAGGGAGATTGCCAGTTGTTACCTTTCCGACCTCCACGTGTGTCCGTTCACTCAAATCTTCCTACTTGTAATTGCCCCTCTAAATTTTATAAGTAGAGGAAGAACCTATGGGTTAAATAATTAGAATTTGTAAGCAGCATTCTTGTGTTCCAGATTTTGTGCTGAAACCCTTGATAGCCACTTGAAGCAAAGGAATATAAAGGAGCAGGTTTCTGGAGAACTTTGTGTCACGGTGCATTTTGTTTCTAGCTTTTTATCTTAGATCTTCTAATAGACTTTGTGTTATTTTAGATCTAGATCTTAAGTGCCTTGGCTTATAATTATGTGCGTTGATATCTATTGGTTTCTTCTATGTGCATGCAATCAACTATGTTATCTATTGATTGGGTTGCACATCTTCCCCATTTCTTCTCTGTGTTTTATTACTTCTTTCTTCTATAAATATTCCCTTTCTTAAACAGTTGCTTACTTGTTGCAGAACTATACAGCTATGGTTCATGAGCTGAATAGTTAAAGTAAAATCCCATATAGATACTAGCATATTTTAATCAACAAATTTAGCACGTGAGCCTCACCGGTAAATGAGGGAGATTTATCTCATGACTGCCTATGTTTTCAGCTATGTAGAAAATCTAGCCAACAGTTTTTGGCGACTCCGTTGAGGAACAACTATCTTTGCAGATCAAAGCTTATATTTTGAAGATCAGAGTGTTTTCCATACAAATCTCAACGTGAATGAACTTCCATTCACCCAATCCGTGAAGGCACAAGGAAGGATTGATCATTTCTTCAAACTATAGAAGCAATTCAATTTCAATCATCCTCCTCAAGTTAGAAGCCGCAGATCTAGTCTCTCACTAGGAAGGAGAGTGCACACTCATCCAAATCTAGATCGTCTTCAGCATATTCCGACAGCTGGAATTATTCATCAAGTCTATTCTCAAAGAAGGCGTGCTCCTTTCATGATGCAGAATCAGCCACTTGCCCCTATAGCACCTGTTCCATGGGGTGTAGCCTTTGGACCTCTGAATCCTACTCCTCCTATGCATGATTTACCTAAAGGGACGAGAAAGAATTTTCTAAAATTCTGTTGAGATGGCAAGCAGAATCCAGATGACCACTTGGCTGCATTTTTCATATCATGTGGAGTGCTTGCAGTAGAACATGAAGATGTATCTGTTAGACTCTTCATAGAGACTCTACATGACTTGGCTGGAGAATGGTTCTACCGGCTAGCTCCTGGCACCATAACCAACTGGGCTACTATGCGGGATGCATTCCTGAAAAGATTCAAGGCAGCCAAAGATTCTAGTACATTGATTACTCAGCTCACTCAATTGAAGAAGGAGCCACATGAACACATGCGGGATTTTATTACAAAATTCCAAAGATTACTGTACAAAATTCCAACTTTTGCTTCTCTAAATGACGAGAATAAAAAAGTATTCTTCATCAATGCTTTACTTCCTGAAGTAAGCTATAAACTGCGAAGAGCACATCCTATTGACTTGTTAGCAGCCCAAAACATGGCAGTTGAAATTAAAGATGACCTCATCATGGCTGGAAAGATAAAGAGCAACACTTCTAGAGCTAAAAGTTCATCCTTTGCTACTACTTCTGATTCATTGTTGCAAAAATTGGCAAATGAGATGTCGCAGATAAAGAAACAAATGGCTCAAGGCAACAACACTGCCCCTACTCGGAATTTCAACAACAACCGGAACCGCATTGCTAGTTCTCAAAGATTAGCAATTGAAGCTGCTCCCAGAAAATTTGTGGAGATGAATGAAGAAGACCTAGAAGCTGACGCTAATCAACTCGAGAATGATGATTTTGTATGTCTTGCTGGCGACTCCAACATTAATTACCTGAACTACAAATTTGAACATGACAATGAGAAACTTCATGAAGATGATCATGGTCATACATATGCATTATTTACAAGATCAAAAACTTGCCAAGCTGAGGCATTAACTGACGAACAAAGAAGGGGCAGCCCTTTACCTTCTTCTTTAGCTCCTAGAGATATGAATGTGAGTTCTTCATCTCAACCACAGAAAGTGGCTCAGGTATCTGAATCTATTTCTACTTTTGACATTATTGATCATGTTAAGAAAACTAGAGTTCAAATGTCAGAAGTTGAATACTTGAAAGCCTTTCCTGAGTAGTTAAATAGGCTAGTCAAATATGTACAATCACCAGGACAATCCAATACATCAAAAGACCTTTTTCCTAAGCCCAAAGATACTCCTCCACAAAATAACACTGCAGTTGTTAAATCCTCATTATCTTCTGAAAGAGTAGAACCTTTCTATGTCTCCTTATTGCTTAATGGTTTCAAGTTAAACAATTGCATTCTAGATTCAGGTGCTTCTGAAAATGTCATGCCAGCTAAAGTTGCAGATGCTCTTGGGATTACCTTGACAAAGATCATAAAAAGGTGCTACTCCATGGAGAGACAAGTTCCTTTAATCAGACAAATCAAAGATGCACAAGTTGTTCTGGCAGCTTTTCCTAACAAAAGATTAAAGATGGCAATCCTAGTCGCAGATATTCATGTATCCTACAGGATATTGTTGAGCACAAACTTCTACAAAGAGCTGGGAGGAGAAGTAAAGATGGATTGGTCCTATGCTCATATTCCTATCAAAGGAATTAATCAAAAGCTGGAGCCGGAAAAGAAGTCCAAGTACATGGTTACAAAATATGAGGATCCTAGATCTCGTATTCTTTTTTAGGAATCTGGCCGTGGGATCTATTTCTTGGAAATGGATAAAGACATTCCAGAGCCAAAACTTCAACTAGAGCCAAAGCTAGCAAAACATGAAGAAAAATTTTGGACTCTGGAGTTTAAAGGCACCTGTTGTTCTTTTGGATCAGGAGTCGGCGTTCTACTAATATCTCCATATCATGAGATATTCTCATTATCCCACAAGCTGATGTTCGAGAACACCAATCATATGACTGAGTATGAAGCATTGTTGCTAGTAATGGAGCAATCTAAAAAGAAAGGAGTAAAACTCCTCAAAGCCCAAGGAGATGTTGAACTTCTAGTAGAGCAAGTTTGAGGGAAAAGTCAAGTCAAAAGAGATAAGCTAAAGCATTACAGAGATAAAGTGCTTTCTGCCACACTGGATTTTGCAGCCTTCTCTATCAACTTCATTCCAACCAATCAGAACTCCAAGGTAGATTCTTTGGCAGTCACAGCTGCACTATTGAATCCGGATAGACCACCGTTCATATTCAAACAAGGAAACTATAAATTGGAGATGGTCTACCACCCCAAAGTTCCTGAACAAACATCTGCATGTCTACATGTTGAAGGGAGTGAATCACCACCACGACAAACAGTCACCGGAAAATTTGATCCATGTTATGATGACAATAGTGGAGGAATCCAACCAAAAGGTAACAAAATCCCCAAGGGTTTGGTTTCCTTAGTGGAGACTTTCAACAAGCATGATCGGTACCTGAAGAAGAACAACGAATATGGTGATAGCTCTTCCTCAGAAATGCAGCAAATAAATCTGAGAACGAGAGAAGTTGATACAAACTTATCCACCACAGAGAGAAGAAAGGATGAGTCACCACAAGATGAAGTTGATAAGGACTTGCCAAGATTATTTGACAAGAAGACCAAAGAAAGGAAGTTCAAGATTGGAGACTAGGTACTCTGGCAAGACAAGAGACATGAACCAAAGGGCATGCACGAAAAATCTGATTCACTCTAGAAAGGGCCCTTCGTGATCAAAAGAGCTGCAGGAATGGATACTTTCTTCCTTGCCTACCGGGATGGAATTGAGTTACCATTTCCTTTAAACGGGCAACATCTGAAGCTGTTCATGAACTAAACAAGTAGGGTAAAACCTATATGTATATAAATAAAACTTTGTTTGTTATTTCCTTATTTTTTTTGTTTTGTGTTGTTTTTGTTTGCCTGACCCCGAGCCCAATGGACAAGACATGAAACCAGAGATGTTAGGATCTCATCTTTTTCCTTGTCATTCTGACAGAGGAAAAGATGTCCACAGACGAAGCCGACTGGTGTCCCTAGATTTCACCTTGAAATCTGGGACTATCCTATGTAAAAAGAAATTGTACTTTTAATATAATGGGTCATTTTATGTTTTTATTGCTAGAATTTTTTTGTATTGTTTCAAGATATTCCCAAAGAGCCATATAAGCCAATTTCGACAAATACCCAGATGCCCAAAATTGTTTTATTCTGTCGTTGGGGTTTGCCTGCGTGAAATTTGCATTTAATTATTTTGAGCCTCGTTTGAGGTAATTTGTGCTCCAGTTTAACCCTATTGTGACCGTACATGTCAATATTCTCATATACCATTAGGTTTTTAACCAGGAATGAATCCTAGGCTTTATTTATGACTTCTGGCAACGTTTTGTGTTTTTGGTGTTTTCTCGTTTCGTTTTCTGTGAAATTTCTCTGGATCAATTCCTTTGCGGTTTGCTCTGATTCTTTTCCTGGAGTATCTAGAGATCACCTATGGACATTATGCCAGAAGGAATTTGCCACCGGAGGTCTGGTTCTCTCTGAAAAGACAAAGTCACGAACCAAAAAACTTCTTCTGGGCAGGCCGCATTTTTGGAAAAGAAGACTTTAAAGCTACAATGGGATTTTTGTTAGCAGCAGGCAGGTGGGATTTTTGTAACTGCATAGCTGGGTACTTTTTTCCCATGGAAGAAATGCCACTTAAGTCACAATGGGAAAATTAGAGGCAACAGGCAGGCGAGAATTTCTTACCTGCCTTGCAGGGTAAAAATTTCCATTGTGAAATAAAAGAAAATTCACTTAAGGCATTGATGGGATTTTATTACCTGCCTTACAGGGTAAATAATCCCATTATGAAATTCAAATAACTTAAGTGGATCATGGGATTTTTGGAGCTGCCTTGCAGGGTAAATAATACCATTGTCAATTGGCTTTTAAAAATAGAAATTGCTCATGCCAAAAAAGTGCGCCCCTTTTGGGAGAGGAATAATACTTTTTAAAGTATTAATTGATTTAATTAATTCCTATTTTCAATGGCTGAGGTCAAAGCATACTGTGAGGCTTGAGTTAACTGGAAGCAGAAGGCTAAAATTAAATAAATTTAATTTATTTAATGGCAGCCATGAGCATGCACAAAATAGGCGCCCCGTTTGAAGAGTAAAGCTTATTAAATAATTACTTAATTGCCAGGAATAGGAGAGGCATTAATTAATTATAGAATTATGAGGATTATATAAGCAGGGGCTGTCAGAAGGATAAATTAATTAATTCAAAAGCAGAGAAGTGCAGCCCAGACAAAAAGTGTGCCCCATTTGAAGAGGATTTTGCTCAGAAGAAGGTGTAATTAATGTTGGAAGCTTCCAAATTTGGTGCTAGGTTGAAGGAGGTTGATTTGTGTCTGAATAATTGTTTACATAGTGGTACATGTGCTCAGGTGAAGTTGATAAAATTCATGCTTTCTTTGCATGCAAATTAAACATCAAATTTTGGGGCAGCAGGCTTGATATATGCAGATTTTTGTGATTAAAATCCATTGTTCATGTTCTGGTTGCCATCTTTGTCTGAATTAATTGCAGGAATTCATCACAGGTGCTTTTATAAGAGAAAGGGAGCTTAAATCAATGTCCATTACATTGAACATATCCTCCGAATCTAAAGAATTATCCAGATCTGCACCGGTTGTGAAGAATTCTGTCCGAATAAAGAGGAAAAGAATTGTTCAGACAAATATTGCTCCAGCCATGGCAAAGCAGGATGAAAAAGAGAACACAACAGAGTCATGCATCACTTCTAGATTTGCTGACATCGAAGACACAAATCCAGGCCTAGATCCAGATCTAGATCTCATAATTGTAAAAGCTTCCGGCAAAAATTCATCCTCTTGTTTCTGATGCAACCCGTGACTTCAGCTCGTGTAGAATTCAGTGCATGGAAAATTTCTTCTAGGATCTTGTGCATGTGCTCCCAATCTTCCAGTTGAAACCTTCATTGAAGTTGCATTCACCCAAAGTGCTTTCCAGAATTTTTAATTGCTCATATGCAATTAAAAATAAAAATGATGAGTTATTTACGGCAGACATTGCACTAATGCATGTACAGGAAAAGAACTACAAAATCTTCAAGGATAAAAGGGAAGACAAGGTGAAGGCAACACCCGTAAGAAAAAATTCCAAATCCAGCTGCTTCCAGATCCATCTTCTCCCAGATCCAGCTTGGTGAGAATCAAAGGCAAAAGAATCAATTGCATGCAGAATATGAAAAAGGACAAGACTGTAACTTTCTTCTTTCTTCTTCTTTCTCTTATTTCCTCCGACAAAATAATTGAGTGATCAATTAAATTATACAACTTAAGTGATTGGTTTGAAAGCCATTACTTAAAGAAGTCAACTACTTGGAGATAGGTGGCAGACGTGTAAAATAGAAGGTTTTATTTTCAGTTGCAAATCATGCACATCAGGCAAAGAGGAATTTCCGAAAGGAGATTGCCAGTTGTTTCCTTTCCAACTTCCACATGTGCCAGTTCGCTCAAAGTTTCCTACTTGTAATTTCCCCTCTAAATGATATAAGTAGATGAAGAACCTACGGGTTAAATAATCAGAATTTGTAAGCAGCATTCTTGTGTTCCAGACTTTGTGCTGAAACCCCTGATAGCCACTTGAAGCAAAGGAATATAAAGGAGCAGGTTTCCGAAGAACTTTCTGTCACGGTGCATTTTATTTCTAGCTTTCTATCTTAGATCTTCTAATAGACTTTATGTTATTTTAAATCTAGATCTTAAGTGCCTTGGCTTATAATTATGTGCGTTGATATCTATTGGTTTCTTCTATGTGCATGCAATCAACTCTGTTATCTATTGATTGGGTTGCACATCTTCCCCATTTCTTCCCTGTGTTTTATTACTTCTTTCTTCTATGAATATTCCCTTTCTTAAATAGTTGCTTACTTGCTGCAGAACTATACAGCTATGGTTCATGAGCTGAATAGTTAAAGTAAAATCCCATATAGATACTAGCATATTTTAATTGACAAATCTGACACGGGAGCCTCACTGGTAAATGAGGGAGATTTACCTCATGACTACCTAGGTTTTCAACTATGCAGAAAATCTAGCCAACAATAATTGTTTTAAAAAAATGCTGAATATACTTCTTGATTTTCTATAGCCTTTCTTAGAATGGTAGGCAATGACTTGGAATGCATGTGTATTTAAAGGATACTTGAATAATTGTTTTAACAAAATGCTCGATATACTTCTTGATTTTCTATAACCATTCTTGGAATGGTAGGCAATGACTTGGAATGCATGTGTATTTAAAGGCTACTTGAATAATTGTTTTAACAAAATGCTCAATATACTTCTTGATTTTGTATAACCATTCTTAGAATGGTTGGTAATGACTTAGAATGCATGTGTATTTAAAGACCACTCAATTCAAATTCGTATCTTATTGGTGCCCAACCCCATCACCGACAGGAAAAAATCGAAAAAGACGAAAACAACCCATTGAAAACACCTAAGTTAAAATGAGCAACAACAATGTTCTTGAGAGACACTTTGGAGTCGTATTCTACTTTGGAATTGTGGGTAAACCCGAGTATTCTTTCCTTCCTTCCAACCTTTCCTTTTCAAGCCGTAACTGTCACCAAACGCATCCATGTGACCACTCTTCTTTTAGGACGAAGCTCTTAAAGACGTGTTGTCTTCTGCGACGTCCCGTACGCGTTCAGGAATCTAACCGCGCAGCTTTTAATGTAATAAAAAGCGTCGTTATTTCTCATTCTCACTTGTGCACAGTTTTTACTTGGCTGTCAAACTGTCTGTCACCCTTATTCTCAAAAGTTAAATCGCATTCCCCTCTGAGTGACGGACAAACATCAAATTTGGTTTTTAACAGAAACCCCACTTTCACTTTTACCGCGACGTGAAAGGTTGCGTCTGTACTTTGAAGAATCTTTAGCGGACACTGAGAATAAAAGGATGCCTTGAAGCAGCAACGAGATTGATTAGATAGATGCACACTCGAAAGAAAGAAGGAAAGAAAATTCCCCCAGAGAATTTGCAGAGAGCGATTTGCTCTGATGGAAATCACTTGCTTTTTCTTTTCCTGATACTTCTTCCAGTGCCATACCACGTGTTCCTCATCTCCCTTTCCCTTCCCGAGCTCTGCTATACAGCCAATGCCCAGCCCGGAGTTCAGAATATATTTTCTTGCACCATAAAACAAACTGGGTAAACTTTGTTTATGGCATTTTTTCTGAAAAACAAAACAAAAATATATGTTTGATGGTAGAAACTTTTAATAAGAATGCTTCTGTTGTTCTGTTGAGCAGCTGAGGAATTCCACCTCTTGAAAAATCAAATCTCGCATGCAAGTTCGATGATCCGTGCATTTCCCCCTTTCACCTACTTGAATTATGCTCACAAATTGATGATTACAGATCTGGTAATTTTATGCACCGTTTTACGCCCTTCTAGCTAGAGGCTATGTTTTGTTATGCCCTGAATATTTAGCTCTGTGTAAAAATTCTTTGGGGAACACAAACCAGGCCGTTTATTGAGCTGTATTATATTTTAAATCCAAAAGGCTTTTACCACCTGTGACCGAGAAGATATATATATTTATAATATCATCGTGAGAAGAATTTGAAGAGTAAGAGAGAAAATAGTTTTCTTCATGAACACCATAAATAATCTTACTTATTATACGTTATTTTATAAACATTGATGATTTCTAATTTAACTTGGAACATAATTTTAAAAACATAATAATGAACATATTATTAGATAATTGAACTTATGATAATAAATACGTAGGGATAAACTAGTTGGCCGATATGCCTACCTAGAGTCAATTTTTTGTTTAACTCCTGCTTTTTTGTCATCGTCCTCCCACCTACTTTTTTTTTTCGTCATCCTTTCATGAATATCGGAAATGCCACATATAATGCGAAACGACCCAACTTAACACCCCACTAGAGTATTTTGGTACCTTCCAAACATGGCAGAAAACACTGGAAGTTCCACACTCTCCGAATACCATACCGCTTCACTCCTATATATTACGCATTCTATCACTGCATTTCCACAATAAAATTTGCTCTAGATCTGTACAAAAAATCTCTTTTCAGTTCTTGAGTTACAAAATGTCGATCATTCCAAGCATTGTCGGCAGGAGGTCTAGTGTTTTTGACCCATTTTCTTTGGATGTGTGAGATCCTTTTCAGGCTTTCAATTCATCCATTGTAGTAGGCCCTTCCTCCACAAATTTTGCAAGGGATACAACCGCTGTAGCCAATACATAGATTGACTATAAGGAAACCCATGAAGCTCATATTTTCAAGGCCGATCTACCTGGTATTGTGTAAAGTTTTTGGGAGGAATCTCGAATTTCTCTCTTTCATTTTTTTCGTTCTTGTTTGGAAAATCTGATTGTAAACGAAATGTACTTGATTTTGTGGGGTTAAAGGAGGAGGTGAAAATAGAAGTGGAAGATGGATGAATTCTTCAGATAAGTGGAGAACGCAACAAAGAAGAGGAGCATAAGAGCGATAACTATCACTGTGTGGAACGCTCGCGGGAAATATTCCTCTGGCGATTCAGGCTGCCAGAGAATGCAAAGGTGGAAGAGGTGAATGTTAGAGTAGGTATTTACCTTAGCTCATGTTCACCTAGGTACTTTATTTACCTTTATTGTATTTATCCTCACCCACTTATGTGTGGATATTTCTTTTATCTTATTTCTAGATATTAGGAGATATTATCTAGTTGTTAGGTATAGTTCTTTCCTTGATCTATGGTATTGACTAGATCCTTGATGTCTAGTTCTCTCCTAAATCTATGGTCTTGACTAGTTCTTTGATGACTAGTTATTTCCTTGATTTATGGCTTGATCTATGACCTTGACTGGTTCTTAGATTATTATTCCTTGCCTATTTAAGCAAGGTCCATTCTCAATGTATTGCATTGAGTTCCATAATAATATATGATATTGCTACTCATTTGTTTGCAAATTTTTTATGTAAAGCTATTCTGGCGAATTTCTTTCATCTTATTGATCATGGTGTTTGATTAGCATATGTGTGCTTGGCTTGGTACGATTTGGTTATTGTTCCTTTCAGTGAAAGCTACTATAGAAAATGGAGTGCTGAATGTGACGGTGCCCAAGCAACCTGAGCCTAAACCTAAAGTCAAATCCATTGAAATTTCTGGATGAATAAATGAAAAATCCATATAAAATTAAAATTAGGGGTGAGCATTTTTACTTAGTCTGAAATTTTGTTCTTAGAAGACTAAAGGGTACCTTCATTGCGGTTGCATTGTCAGTGATGTTTGTGTAACCATGAAAAGCAGTTTGCTTTGTGTTTCTATATTTTAGAAATGCAAGGGAAATGGTATTGTGTGGGGTAAGGTCTTCAAACATGTAAGAGGGTTTTACCCAAAGTAGTTGTAACCATTGTTGCCTTGTAAAGACAATTTTGCCTTTGTTTTTTTAGTTTTATTTTTGTTAATAAAAATAGATATTATTTCATGACATGATGGTTTGTAATTCATGTAATCCCCTATTTAGCATTGCATACATTCTTCATGTAATATTACCAATAATCTATTAAAATATATTTGTATTTTTACACCATAGACATTCCTTAAGTGGGATGGAGTGAGCTCTCACAGTAAATCAACATTTTTAAAATGGAGGACCACTAGTGAAATTTTCTATCCTTGAATATTATTGTTTCCTGTCAATGGAGACTTGTAAAGCGACATATGTATATTTATTGTGTGTAAATGCATTCCTGCAATTAACTCCAAATAATTGTGCAAAGAAATCACTTTCACTGTTTTAGAGTATGTGTTCATGATTAAACAATCCTTGTCACCACTGTCACCTATAAAAAGAGATTGTTATTTTAAGTAGGAGACTCACACCACTACCTTATATTAATTTGAATATGCCTCTTTGGTGAAAAAATCTAAAAAACTTAAATCGCTCAAAAGACCAATGTGGGAGGTGGGACTACAAATGGAGCAGGCCATAACCAACATAACTTTTAAATGACTGAGGTGAAGATAGAGAATGACTTGGTGCTCGTGTTGGCTTTGAATTATATTATTGGACGATAGGCTTATATAGAGTCGACTTTCTTTGTAATTGTCCTCGTCCTCCTGCCAAGTACTATTATACAACACAAATTGGAAATCTAAGTAATGGTTGTTGTAGTTAATAGCTGTTAGTAATTGCAATCTTTATTGTCATGGAAATCCTTTAATATTATTATATAAAAATTTATATAATGCTTCATGTAATGCTTAAAAAAAATTCCAAACAAGAGGAGGATAAACAATTAGCATTTGTGGGTGAAGGAAATAGTTTCAGGCTTCCCGCACGCTTTCTTCTTTCAAGAATTGTGTTTCCAGTATTTTTGTGTTTGATCACTAATGGGGTGTTGCAACATCTCGCATCGTCATCCTAGACGTGATAATGGTGATGAAAGCGTGGAAAATTTGCTCGAGAATGAGAAAATGCTAATGTTATTGCATGTCACTCTACCATTTATAGGTCAGTTCGTGTCCACCCTGTGGATATTGCCCTAGTATGCATTTGACATTTGGGATGATTGGGTGTTTACAAAGCTCGTAGCACGTGATGGGTCATTGTCAGGTCTAATGACTGGCTCATTGTCTATGGAGGAGTGCACCTATTGGTAAAGCTTTTCGATCAAGATTGTACATGACAATGCACAAAGGTTCCAATTTATGTCATTTGAGCATAGAGGCATGCATGGCATAGGCCTTATGTTGGAACAAGGTCTTATAATGTTAACACCTGATTTATTGTATTGCACACCGAATGTAGATGGGGAGGTCACCGAGTTAGAGTTTCATGCATACTCACAGTGTCGCCCTTTCCCTCGCATAAAAAGAATGTAAATCATACCTGCACACTCTCAATATTTTATGCTCAAACTACTGTTAAAAAGAGGGGAAAAAATTAATTGTATTTTATTTCTTAATTTCTTTAGAAGATATTCCAAATTTTTGAGAAAAAATCTTAAGGAAATCGCGAGGATTAAAGCAATTATAATTAAATCACGAATCCAAGAAAACATCAAGAATCTTAATGCCTTTCCAAATCCCTAGAATGATAATGCCGAAGGAGATGAGGAGATTTGTTCCAATGTCAAAGGCCCTAGTTCTCTGCATCAGGTTTTTTTTTTAGTATTAAACTTGGTATCTTAATGTCATATTTTATCGCATCCTAATGGTGTTGGATCACTTTTCATATACTTGAATATAACGATTAAGATGACATTACGCAACCTGGCTTCATTGTAGCAAAAACAAACATCAATAAAAAAGAGTCATGTAACAGTAACTTTACTTCCAACTTTGACTTGTGTTTGCAATGGTCTCTATGTTTAGCTCAATGGAAACATTACAATGTGGTATTGCTTTGAATTGAATTCAACAAAAAATGGAACATTTTAATTCCCTCACATATGCTCGCTTCAAGTAATTTAGTTCATTGTGTTGAAAGTTTCAAAAACGTAAAGTCGACCTTTGATAAAAATTCTCCCTTAACATATCAACACCAATTCACCAAGTCAACAAATTATAAATACGAAGGCACGATATTGTTTCCAGTAGTGTGTAATGGTTAAATATTTAGATATGGTTTCTTCTAATTGTCTGAAGTCGAGTTTCTTCTCAATCCTTTTGATTGTCTTAATATTTTATTTCTCATATTTTGTGTTGCCTAGGTTATACTTATCCAAATTTCACATTAGATAATGAAAATGTCATATATGGTGTTCATGAAGGGGCACCTCAGTAGCAATAAGGCAAGCATAGCCCAATTCGTGGAAAAATTGTCCCTCTTCAACGAAGACATGTTCGTAATTCCACACTTCCTCTTACAAACTCATCCAAGTATCCCTCCTCAATTATCTCTCTTACATGGTTATATGGAGAATGGTGAACACACATGGAGTGGTCTATCATTATCTTAGTTATCTATCCTTTTACCTTACCTTAATTAATTTGTATTATCAAGAAATCAACTTAGTGGTCGCTCACAAGATAGAGATTTGTTTTGTTGCCCATTAACACAGAAGATTCACCAACAAATTATGTAGTCTATAACATTGAAAAGAGCCACCTTTTGTAGTACCACTTCTCCCTTTATATCATAATCATAAAAACTCTTTTTTTACATTTCAATTTCGTAGAAAAAACTTATTTTGAAGGAATTATTTTAAATTCGCTTTCATACATTTCAAAATCTCATATTTAAAATCAAATGTGGATTTCAAATGGCCTCTTCTCAGTTCCATAAAACAAGAATTATTACTCAATGAACAAAGATGACAAACACAACTTAAAGTTTTCATTATTTCCCAAATTATGTTGAGGACACAATTTCAATCCGTACAATATGTAAATACTAATGGAAAAATATTTTAATCACTTTATATTTGGATTTAAGCCATGGATGTTTGCAAGTTAATTCCAGATAATTGTGCAAAGAAATCACTTTCACCGTTTTAGAGTATGTGTTCATGATTAAACAATCCTTGTCACTGTTGTCACCTATAAAAAGAGATTGGTATTTTTAAGTAGGAGACTCAAACTACTACATTAGATTAAGTTGAACACGCCTCTTTGGTGAACAAATCTAAAAAAATTCAATCGCTCAAAAGACCAATGTGGGAGGTGGGACTACAAATGGAGCAGATCATAACCAACATAACTTTTAAATGACTGAGGTGAAGATATAGAATGACTTGGTGATCGTGTTGGCTTTGAATTGTATTATTGGCCGATAGGCTTTTCTAGAGTCGAATTTCTTTGTAACTGTCATCGTCCTCCTCCCAAATACTATTATACAACACAAACTGGAAATCTAAGTAACGGTCGTTGTAGTTAATAGCTGCTAGTAACTGCAATCTTTATTGTCATGGTAATCCTTTAATATTATCATATAAAATCCTTTATTTTTGTAGAGTTTCCATGAGAACATGATAGATTATAATTACATAACTAAGGTTTTATTTTTTAAGGGATTAGACCCATTAATCCATTGGATAATAAAGTGCATTTGGCCATGCTTATTTTAAATTTGATAATTTTTTCAACCACTACAATGGCTCATCATTTTTCTTTTTCGCTATCCACGCAATTTTGTACTCGGGAAAAGATTGTTTGAAATAAGAAATGTTGTCAAAATTCTCAAAGCAATGTATTGATGTTACACATCTATAAGTTGAATTGCCTAAAATTATGTACTTTTTTATAATAATATAGACTTCTCTAAATATAATTCTCTCTAATTTTTTGGATAGGGAAAGCTTCAGCTTCTAACAATTTTAATTATTGATGTATCCTCCTTAATACCTATCGGCCTCTCACATGCACCTATGGATGCATTTTGCTAGTTTATTCCATGAAGAAATCACGAATACCCAATCATGTACAAACATTGGAATAGTGATGGAGTTGGTATTGGATTCTCATTGTTTGCATAATGGCTGATTTTTCAGTGCTTTTTCAGGAATATCATCCAAATCTTAGGCATGAATTATTGAAATCTCAAAGCAGCTTTTTCCTCGAGCCATTAACCAAATGAGGAGGGCAGGTAACCACGTCGTTCATCTCGAGGAATAATATATGATTGAGCTAAAAGCAACCCTTTTATGCAAGTAGTGGAATTAGATGCTTCCAAATTATTCATAAACTATCAAATACAATTGACTTTGCCCCCACCAATTATTATATATCAAGGCCATATGATTTTTACTATATAAAATGGATGAGATGAAAAAAGGAGCCCACAATTGGTGTTTTTGGTTTCTTGTTTTTTTAATTGGGGAATATCTAATACAAAGCTATTGCTTGTTTATTTATTGAAACCCTTCTTTTAATGAAAAGAGATAAGTACATCCACAAGTACATTGCAAACTATTGCTTGTTTTCATGGAAAGAAGGCAACACACATACTGCAAACTATTCCCTTAGAGAATATTCTTTATGTGTGTGATAAGCTAAGACTATGGTGACCCTCAATTTTTCTTCTATAATACGTGGTACAAACAAGAGAATCTCATCATTTCATGTCTAGTGGGGAATGCACCATTAGTTGCAAAGATAAAGGAATTTCCTTCTAAATTTTTAAATAAGTGGCTTTTTATTTTGAAGTCTAAACAGTAATACGATTCTATATGAACTTGAAAATTCTAAATTTATTTTCAAGTTTTAATAATTTGAAACATTTATAAAATTTGATTTATTGTAAATTATTTTAAGTGTAGACTTTTTTATCTTTATTTTTATATAGAATATGTTATTTTATTCATGAAAATTGAATTTTAATTAATTAATTTGTATAGGTAAATTAAAAGACTAAACTTTATATTTTCTGAATTATTATAACCCTTTCTAACATAAATTTTAAAATTTACATATAATATGTAGTATATTTGTTTATAAAACTTTGAATTTCAAATAATTAATTTGTAGATACAATAAATTATTACTTTTTCTATATATAAAATCTATTTAATAATAAGTTATCCCTTTCTAGAATTTCATAAGATTTGATAAGGAAGCATAAGATAACTTAAGTTATATTTTAGCCTATAGTTTTGCATAACTTTACATGCATTATAAACACTTGATAAGTAATCCATTTCTTTAATCTCTCAATTGGTTAAGATGAGAATGATCATATCTCCTTTCAAGGGATATAATTTGACCTTGTAGTTTAGAATGAATAGACTTTCTATTTTTCTACGTATGTGCATCCTAATTATTAGGGATTAATGATTTTTTTTGTTTTCTTTGATTATAAGATAGTGACAATTTTATATAAATGGTTGTAATTACACTTTGAAGCCAATGAAGATTAGTGTTTTATTACAAAGATTATTTTTGTCACAACGTTATTTGTAAAGACCTCTATTAGTTTTTTTTTTTCATTTTTTGAGTGGTCTCCCTTATAAGAATTCACATAATTTGGTTTTTACATGTGTAGAATTTGTCACAAGGATCCAATTTTTCCGAAGGTTCACAATCTAAAATTCAACATGACTTTTGTGTAAAATTAAGGATCCTTTTTGAAAGGGCGAGTGAAAGTGTGAAAATTCCATTCAGGAATCCAAAAAGAAATTTAAAAAATTACATTGCCAAAAGTCTCAAAAATTGTTTCGTACAATTTCATCAAGAAAATTATGCATTTTTGTGTAAATTACCATTGGTCAAAAATGATTTTTTGGCTTCCAAAAGAGGAATGGCCTTTTCAAATGGTAGGTGGAAGTTTGAAAGTTCCTTAACCAATATGTCAAATATGCCTATGGTTCTACCAATGCCTTGGAAACTTGCTTTGATAAAAATTGTGTGTCCAAACTTTATTTTGGATGATGTTTGATGCGTTGTAAGATATTTCAATGATCTAGCTAATAATGTGAAATGTTCAATAATAAAAAGACTTCATATGGATTAGGAATGCAAATATATAGGGCCACTTTTGTAAAAGGTTAAATAATAAATGATATGAAAGGAATACAAAAAGTCATTAAAGGAGTTACATTATTCTATTATAAAAAAGGAAAAGTAAAAATTGTAAAAGTAATTTTGATGTTATCCATTTAAGAGGAATAAATAAAAGAAAATTTGTGTTCATGTTCAACAAGAAACTTTGTGTTCATTGCAGAACTATGTATCTTGGAATTTTTTCAGTGATTTTTTTTTTAATCTCAAATATATGTTATTATGTAGATCTTACTTTTCATCATTTCTTGAATACAAGTTTCTAACATTAAATTGTTAATATTTTTATTATTTACTTTCCTGAAAGTAAGGATAAAATTTATATTTATTTATTCATGCGTGTATCTCCTTCTATTTTCCCTCTGCTTTCTTAGATTGTCTCCATTTTATTTTTGTGTTTTCTAGTCAAAAGTACTAAAAAAATCCACAAAACATGTATCTTATGAGTGAAGTTATCCTTTTTAAAGGCAAAAGAAAACACCTAGTCCAATGATGATTATACTATGGTAAAACTAGAGATATAAGCCAAAAACCATAATACCATAACTTTTTGCTAATACATTAATGTTTTGAAAATTTTGAAAACAATACATAATAATTACATAACAAAAAATACCTCAAACTAAGGATTGTTGTTGATTTCTAGGATGAAACACAAAGATATACACGAATGAAATCTAAAGAACCATTTTTTATTTCCAAATACCTTCTATTAGTGACTAAGCAAATATTGACAATGAATAAATGCATAATCTAAAGTATGTAACAACGCTAATAATTGTATATGCAATGAAATACGTATTTTCCCCAAGGAAGATAAGCTAGATAGTTACAAAATAAGAGGAAATAAGACTTAGTTGATTCACAATTAAATTTGGACTATGCCAAAGTGACGAACTGGTGAATAGAGAGGGGAAATTGTCACACTGAAGCTCAAGAAAATTGTGCGACCCGCAAGATCTTTCTGGAATGGGTGCTTAGACTGGGTTAAGGGTTCTTGCAGGCACTGTAGACCTACTCAAGGAACATGTGATTGCTCAGAAAACCAAAAATCCTTCATCAGAGGGTCACAAGATGTTCTTTGTCCTTCATTTCTTGTCACTAGTATGTCGCATCAAGTCTGCAGATGTCGCATGTAACCTGCAATGAAGAAATGACTTACAAAACCCAAAAAGTGTATCAAATCCCAATAAGAAAATAATGTGAAATGGGGGTCAGATTGTCCTCACGGCTCTCAAAAAAGTGAACTTACAACTAAGCGTTGTACTACATCTCAGACCCAATATAGTTCTATACATGTGTGTTGAAATCATTCCCTAGGTGGCTCTTGTGCGTGTCACACTTGATAATGAGAAAGTAGCTAGATGTAAACGATGTAGATAGATGTGTGAATGAAGAAATGAACTTCCCCTCTTATGAGTGTATGTAAAAATAACAGTCCCTTTTGTAGAGCTAGATGGATGCTTGAATGCTCTTAGAATGACCTTTGAATTTAACCTTAGGTGGTGGTAGTTAATGCTTGGTGTTTGGTCTTTTATTATGGTCACATAAATTTATATTTATATGATCTTGTTCACCTGATTGGATTTTGTAACTAACCCGAAAAATCTTGAATAGTAAGAAATTAAGATTCCCAAACAACTAAAAAGGACCCAAAAGATGTGAGAAAAATACAATGGGGTCGGGGGCATCTAGAGGGGTCGAGAGCGCTTATCGCTAGCATCTTGGCTGGGTGCTGGTGTCTAGAGTGAGAAATTCCAAAGTATAAGAAGAAAAACTGGGAAATAAGGAGTGTAAGATGAAAAATAAGCAATTAAAGATGCCAAATGCATGGGTCAATTATTACTTCTCTTACTTAGGAATCATACGAATAGTATGTGACTAGGACCTAGAAATGTACCCAAAGTGCGTGATTTAGTGTCTACATTTGCACCCCCCACTTTATGTTGTTTATAGAATTATTGATAACATAAAGTAGATAAGAGATGCCTACGTGATAACCATGTAGATTGATGAAAAATATCATGTTGAGGAAACAAGGAAAAGTGTAGAGTGACAAAAATGTGAAGCATGGAAGAGCTAGAGAAGAGGAAGTAAAAAAAAGTGATATGATGATGACCCTAGGATGAGCATATGTGTAGATGTCACATTTTTATATGTTTTAAATGTCACTTGATGTTGATCGCGTTCAATGATGTGTGATTGATGTGACTATTGTTTCCCATAAGGAAGGACCTGCAAAAGAGAAGAACGAACAAGTAGTCAAATATGCGTATATGACCAAAATGAGTAATAGTATGTAAGAAAGAATGTAAAAATGTGACAAGGAAAATTTGCACTTGATTTGTGATGAGTAAAAGGGTATAGAAAGGATCCTGAAGATGTTCATAGAAGAATCAATTTTTTTGGGTGATCTCACGCTAATTGCGTTGAGTGCGAGTTTTTTGGGTGATGTCACACCAAGAACAAAAGAAGTGTAGGGAGAAAAGTCTAGTGTCATCCTCCAACCTTTAACTACTTTGCGAAGTGTAAGACACCACTGTATATGGTGTGCAAAAATCCATGATCTAGTTTGATCTAGCATGACAAAATAGAAAATAAAGTGTAATGCATGCATACCAAGTTGACTGTTAAAGGATTGTCTGTCCTATAAAAGCCGCTATGTAAATTGTAATAAAACAATTGTTGAACTAAAAAATACTCGTGTAACTGACCCATTGGTAACAAGTGTCTAAAAAGGGTTAAGGGGCAGCCTAGGATGCTACTTTCTCGTGTTGGGCACTGATGTCTATGTTGTGCTGAAGACCCAAGTCAGGTTCTGGGACGTTGTTGATACTGAAGACTATGCTGACTGTGTGCTGAACTGTACTGATACTATGACTATAGACTGTTGTATGGGGTGATTGATTCACCCAATGATAACCTTCATCATGTTTAGGGTTTATGTGATGTCGCTGAGGAGTATGTGGCCTAAAGGAGGACCAATCACTAAACTGAAATTGATGTCCTACACGAGGGAGGGAATGTGCTTTGTAGAAACCAAGGCACACAAAAAAAAAGTGGATAGAAAACAAGTGTTAGTGAAAGTAACATTAATATGTATGTAGAAGACATGATGTAAGTAAGTAGACAATGTATAAGCTAACAATATGCAAGAAGACAATGTAGATCGTGAAAAGTGGGTTGTGAAACATGGGATATCACTCATGATTTTGCAAGAAAATTGACACCAAAGTGGCCATAAGCATACTTTGTGCACACAAGATAGGGAAAATCCCACAAATAATGGCATATATAGAGCAAACAATGACAAATAGTAGCAAGCAATATAATAGATAACTATGGAAACAAAGAAACCTACAAAGAAAATGTTGCACATGAAGCATCCATAAGAATGTTATAAAGATAGAAAGTATGTCAATGCATGTATAATATGATATAAAGTAATTTGATATGAAAAATGAAACAATAACACCCATAGTGTGTACAAAAGTGGATGCCCCTGGGAGCCGATGTGGGACTAGTATGAGGTATTTTACCAAGCATCCATGTTGCATGTAACGCTTTGTGTAAAGTCTACGATCATAACTAGAAGGAAAGTGAAATCACATGTGTATATAGAAAAGATAATGAAATATGTGACTAGTATGTGTAACAAATCGTACATGCAAACATAAGAAAGCAAGAGTAAATACGACCAAGATCTGTAATATGTTATGAGTATAATTGGAATGGAATGCAAAGTGAGTGTGATAGGAGCAACATGCCCCCCTGAGAAAGTGTGAATGAGTATGCATGTGATGAGGTTGATTTATATACATGGCCCCCCTCAGAAGTCAAGAATGAACCATATAACAAGAGTGCATCATCAGGAAATGGTTTGAATTGTGTACTAGAAAGATATGAGTGATAAAGTGTAGATCCTAGAAAGTGCAAGTGAGAGTGGTGGGGTTCATTTAATATTGAATCCCTCAGTAGTCGAGTATAAACCATGGAGCTAGAGTGCGTCATAGGGTGATGAGTTCAGCATGTAAAGGTAGATGCAAGTATGATACATCGCGAGTGCATAGAGTGAATAATATGCAGTGTGTGGTAGAAGTTGCGTGAAAGAGATGTAAAGCATGCAAAAAGTGTGAAGTGTGTAGTGTGTGGTGTTCATGTATGCAATATGCCCTCAATAGTCAAGTGTGAACCAAAGCACAAGAGTGTGCCACAGGGTAATGGTGATACAAGAGTGTATCAAGACATGTGAGATATGTGTGAGAGACTAAATGCATAGTGTAGAGTTGATAAGTAGCAATGAAAGATGATTACTAATTCTAAAAAGGGGGGAGAATAAGTATGATGTACCCAAGTGTGCAATGGTGAGTATGCTATCCGATAAAAGTGAAAGGTGAGTTTCCTCCACCTGATGCTTGCGACGATAAAGGTGTATGAGCATGATCTAAGACTAGCGGTGTATGAGATAGGTGATGCTTGGTTGAATGAGACATATGTATGTGAGACGTGGATGGTGATGGAAATGCTATGTGAAGGAGAATAGAGATGTGATGAACACCTATGTAGAGGAAACACAAAAGTGATGAACACCTATGTGAGAGGAAGTGTAAAGGTGATGAACACCTAGGTAAGGGAGAGTGTAGAGGTGATTAACACCTATGTGAAGTAAAGTGAGGTGATTATGTATATTAATGTGAAGGAGTTGTCCGAGTAGTGGACATAGACTGATGTGATGGACTAGTAAACTATTGAGACCAAGTAGGCCATGTGAAAACAAGCGAGCTAGGAGTAAAACATTCTTTAGGTTTGAGAGTCCTGGAGACCTAGATGCTCTAGTGAGTGCAATGGCCACCTCAAGAGGAGGTTGAGGCTATGTTGTAGATGGTATAACACCATTGATAGTGATAAATTTTCTATTATGAATGAAATTTAGGCACAAATGGTGAATGGAGATGACATCCTAATATGCATGGAGCCAAGGAAGACCTGAGATCATGTCACACGCTTCGATAGAGGGTGCCATAAGAAAAGGCACAAACATGGTGAGAGGACTGACTATTAATGAAATCTTGACATATTCATAAGATTTAGGACCCAGATATGAAATCTATGAGAGTGGATAGGAAATAGTGATAAGAAGTGCAATAGAAAATTCGTTCATGTGAAATGATGGATCAATGATAGTGTGATTGATAGAAATATATCCAATATAATCACTAATGTTTAAGTGATCACAAGAGAATGCAACATGATAGTCATGGGCAGAGAAAACAATGATCGGAGGAGGTGTCTCAACATGAGCAACTAGAAAATCAAGAGCCCCAGAAATAAGAGGAGGCACCACATGATATGTATGATTGGATGAAGAGTCAGTCACTTGTTTATCATCTTTAGGAAGAGGATGTTTAAAGATCTTGAGATTTTTTTTTTCATTGACTAGTGTAGAAGCCATAAGTTATAGAATCTTAATTACAGTATTATCGATGAGATCTTGAATAGTATTGCAAAGTTTAAAATGTCAATATGTAGAATGACCCACATATTGATGATAGTTGCATCTACCTTTAGAATAAGATGGGTCCAAATTGAGTGGAGGAGGAAGCATAATAAGATTTCTCTCGACAAGTTATGGCAAAATAATATTTGGAGTGAGTGTAAATTTTGTATATGTACACTTAGGTAGTTTCCATTGAATATCTTTAGGATTAGATACAGTGTTGGCAATTGTTTTGTCTTCACTAGCTTTTGTAGTTGGCTTAAAATGTGATTTACTTTGAAAGCACATAAAAGATGAATGTTGTTCTTGATACTTAATTTTTCCTATAGATAAGAGTTTTGTTTCACGTAGCTTAAGAGTGTGACATAAATGATCGAATGATGGAGAGGTATCGAAGAGAAAACTCTCTTGAAGAGGTAGTAATAGACTTTGGACAAATAGATCTTGAAGCTCAGAGTCTGCGAGTACATTAGACATCTTAGCTAAGTTATTTTGTATAGTAAGACATAATCAACTGGATGTTTTTAATATCCTTATTTAAGTTGAGAAAGTTAAGCATATGATATCTTAGAGAAAATATTGATAGAGAAATGAGATATAAAAGCATCATCTAGATGCAAAAAATATGTTACCAAGTGGACTCTAGTAGATCATAGAACCAACACATCACATAATCTTGAAGACTACGAGGAAAGAGCTTTGCAAATAAAGTGTGATCATCTGCATAGTCTAGACATGCCATATGAAATTCTTGGAGATTCTCTTGCGGGTCACCATGGCCTTTGAAAGTAGGTAGATTAGGGTTAATGAAGTTGGGAGGTGGTGGATAAGTTGAAATGGTGGTTGACAAAGGAGTATGAAGGAGTGAAGTAGAATCAAGAGATGGAGACACATGAGAAGTAGCAAGGTCAAGTTGGTGAATTTGAGTCTGAAGATACTGATATAAAGAAGTTAAATCAAGAATATTTGAAGAAGAGCTAGGTTGTGCAGTAGAAGTATTAGTTTGTATTATGGGAGTGGTAGTAGTGGGAATGGAGGTAGGAATATGAAGGGGTTGAGTAGAAGCCATGGTCGTCAAAGAAGAATCAACAAGAGGTGTTGAAACATCAACATGAGAGTTTTTAGTAGCTATCAAAGCATGAAGAACATGCGACAGATGGGTAATATTATCGCACAAAGCTTGAAAAAAATAAGTTAGCTTGTCTAATTGCTCTTGATCAACATTGGTATCTTCATCATATGAGTGTTCACTATCTGATGCTTCAATTTTGTGAAAATAAGCATTTTAAGAGTTGGAAAAAGAGTTTTTCAATTTCAACCATTGATGTAGAAACCTCAACCATGGATTTAGAAACCCTACAAGAAAAGGGAGGAAGCTCAAGATGCTCAAAAGACCCAAAACAACCACTACGGGTGACATGCATAAGAATAAGACCCTAGATACAAGGTTGGAATCGAGCGATGGGTTCACCAAAATGACCAATCAAATATTGAAAATGAATAAATGCTTAATCTCAAATATGTAACAGTGCTAATAAATATATTTAGAATGAAATATAAATTTTCCCCAGGAAAGATAAGCTAGAAATTATGAAACCCTAGTTGAAAATGAGAGGAAAGAACACTCAGCTGATTCACAATTAAACATGGACTGTTCCAAAGTGAAAAAATGGTTAACAAAGAGGGGAAAGTGTCACACCAAAGCTCAAAAAATTGTGTGACCACAATATCTTCCTGGACTGGGGTACGTGGACTGGATGAAGGGTTGTTGTAGGCGCTGCAGAATTCTCTAGGTGCATGTGACTTCTTATAACCTCAAAACTCCTTTTGAGGGTTACAAGATGTTCATTGTCCTTCACTTCATGTCACTAGTATGTCAAAATTTCCTTGGCTATCAAAAAAGTGAACTTACGACCGAGTGCTACATTACATCTCAGACCCAATGTAGTTCTCTATGTGTGTGTGTGTGTGTGTGTGTGTGTGTGTGTGTGTGTGTGTGTGTGTGTGTGTTAAAATCATGACCTAGGTGGCTCTTGTGTGTGTCACAATTGATATATAACAAGTAGCTAGATGTAAACGATGTAGATAAATGTGTGCATGAAAGAATTAACTTCCCCTCCTATGTGTGTATGTAGAAATAACAGTCCATTGTCTCTTGTGTAGAGCTAGATGGATGCTTAAATGATCTTAGAATGGCCTTTAAATGCAACCATAGTTGGTGATAGCTAATGCTTAATGTTTTTTCCTTTATTATGGTCACATCAACTTTATATTTATATGATTTCCTTACTTAGATTTCATACTTAATCCAAAAAGACTGACTAGTAAGAAATTAAGATGCCCAAACGGCTAGAAATGACACAAAATATATGAGAAAAATCCAAAGGGGTCAGGGGCACCCAGAGGGGATGGGAGCTCCTAGTGCTGCAGTCCTCACTGGGCTTTGGTGTCTAGAGTGAGAAATGTCGAAGTATAAAAGCACATACTAGGAAAAAATGAGTGTAAGAACAAAAAGAAGCAAGCAAAGAGGCCAAAGACATAGGCCAATTAGGAATTTTCTTACTTATTAATCATATGAATGGTAGTATGTGACTAGGACCTAGAAATGTACCTAAAGTGCATGATTTAGTATCTACAGTTAGAAATGGATTCCAATTATACTTGTTACCCAAACACCTTATACACATATACTGAGAACCATGTTATCTCTTCTAGATTTGGCTAAGTACTTAAGGTCGAGATGTCCAAATCTATCATGCCACAAATGTTGGTATTATCCACCATAAATAATGCATCAAACTTAATTTTGGTAGGGTCAATAATCATATACAATCCATCTTTTCTGTTTTTTTTACAAACTAGCCAGTCCAATTTTACATCAGATACAATACACTTTTCCCCATGTAAATTTATGGTAATGTTGGGCTAATAGATGTTAATGTATCGGAAAACTACACATTCTAATGAGATTTTTCTTCATCCATATATTGTTTTGGCTAGAATTGGGGGATTAATTTTTTTGGTCCCATAGATACTCCTTTCAACCAAAAGATAACATACTAGTATTCATATACTAACTCACTAAATGGCTAGGGTTAAAGTGTGAGTTAAGGTCACTAAAATAAATAAGGGATGAAAATTTAGATAAGTTTATATATGATTATATTTTTATTAGATATGTATTTTCATGTGAAATAGTCACATTTAAAATAACATAGTTCACATTAGATTTGATTTCAACCCTTTTCCATGAGTATGATATTTTTCATCACATGCTCTTTATCATCCATAATCCAATATCCAAGTGAAATTCAAAAATAGAGAATTGGATATTATTTTGACCAATAAAATATCCTTAAAAAGATATGATTTTTCACATTATTGGGCATACACAACTACATGGAAAACCTCTACTAGCTTTACACCCTATGATCTTGTCTATAACAAGAAAGTTATTCTCCCCATTCAGTTATAAATTAAATTCTAAGGACTCCATTAATGTTTTCAAAGATTAAAACAAATGATATCTCAACTCATTATTTTATATAAACTCTGGTAAGATTATATCCATCACATACTCAACAAAAAATTATGTGCCATGATAATTTAGTAAAAACATGAAGATTTCAACCTTGTGACTAGGCTTATTTTTATGACCTAGAATAAAAATATCACAAATACAAGCTACTGACAAGATGGATTAGGCTTTATGAAGTTGATAATGTGTTTTACTATGGAGAAATAAAGATATTTATTACTAACCTATAAATTTCTCCATATTATTCAATAGCTACTTCCTCAAACTATCCAAGAAATCTCAAAAAAGGGTCAAATTCATTCAAACCTTGAAGTTTTGGTTTGGTTTGGAGGTTTACTTAGGATATGATACAAACTCTATACAATTCATGTCACTTAACATAATTCACATGTCATCAATATTTTTCATTTATGATCTTTTTATTTTGAGTCATAAAGAAATACATAGTCACCAAGTTGAAATATTTATGTTTTAATGACCTTATCATACAACATGATTATCTAAATTTGAGTGACTATTATAGATTCACTCAAGAATAGAGAATCATATGGCATGATAAGTTCATTCTTAGCCTCAAGATTTAGTAAAATTTAGAGGTTTTATAAGATATGGTACAATTTCTACCTGATTCACCCATCTCTCAATAAATTTATAACTATACTTTTTGATACTTGTACTTGGAGTCATAAAAAAGGCCTAGTCACTATTTTGAAATGTTCATGTATTTGATGAACTTATCATGCCACACATTTCTTTATTATGGAGTGAAATTATACATAGGTCACTAAAAATTGGATAATCATGTGGCATGATAAATTTCATCAAAACATGAACCTTTCAACCCAATGACTAAGCCTTTCTTTACAAATCCAAGTACAAATATCAAGAAAGTAAGATGATGTTTTTGAATATGGAGAAACACGTCTATGTACTATTAAACCTATAAGTATTTTCTTAATGTTCAATGGTAATTTCCTTAAATTATAAAAGAATCCTTGGATGAAGGGAAAATTCATTATAAATTTAAGTCTTTAGTTGATTTTGAGGCTATAGGGGATATGGTACATCCTCTACACAATTCTTCATGATGTCAACATAATCGACTAGAATAAAGTGAAAATCAAATTTCAACAATTAAATATATCAATAATTGTTGATAGTTTTGACATAGAAAACTATCGTGTATCATGACCAAGTACTTCATAAATAGTCTTGATTGGAAAACCAATTTGTTGGCCAATCAAGATAAGAAAACATCACACAACAATAAAAAAATATATTTTTCAGGTTGGTCATTTTCTATAGATTATTTTCATAAATCAATAGCTCTTTTATATTCACTATAGCCTTTTTAATAGTGGTTATGATCTCTTCAATCTTTGTGCTTAGATTTATATTTACATGGATTTCTATATGTAGTCTTTGAAGGCATGACTACTAGCACTAATACTATGAATTCATAATATCTATTATGGGTCCTTGATTTTCACTCATCATACTTTGATTCTATAACTCCCTTTGAAAATAAATTTATGTGCTACTATGGGCTTATGTTTTTCAAAAAAATTCCACAAAATGATGTGTTTCTAAAACGCCTTATTTATAGATTATAAACTAATGTTTTCTTTGTGTCTTCCAAAAATTTGATACATGATGTTGTGACCTTTATATTGTGGATATATATTGACAACTTTTCATCATATATCCATGCCAATTTTTCTTCCATGACTTTCACG
Organism: Taxus chinensis; assembly: GCA_019776745.2. Classification (NCBI taxonomy): domain Eukaryota; kingdom Viridiplantae; phylum Streptophyta; class Pinopsida; order Cupressales; family Taxaceae; genus Taxus; species Taxus chinensis. Next base: position 731,450,282 of record CM034147.1, on the reverse strand, counting down.
TTACTTCAGAAAGTAAGCAAGTATTGTTATAACCACTATATTTGCTTCTCTAATTGATGGGATGTTTCTATGATAATTGATTTTTTTAATGTGACCCCACTGTAATTGGGAAAAATTTGTGCACGGTTAGTTTTATAAAATTTAATGTGCATGACATCTTGAATTTGATCCCTATAAATTAGAAAAGGATGATGAGTTACCCATCACTAAGATATAACTCCCCTTATAGTGTACACGATCATGTTGATGCATGCCTTCTCTAATGAAATAGACACCTTCATTCCATCATGAAAATGTTGTATGTTTCATCTTCCTTGGTACTAAAAAAAAGAGCACATATTTTTTTCCGATGTTCCTTGTGTACTTAATTCTTAATTTTAGTAAACCACTAGGTAGGGACCATTTTTTTGGCTATAAAATACCAGAATATGGTGTAATTACTTTGTAATAATCATGTTCCCAGTTCACACAAGCTACGTCTATCATATCAAAAAATAAATTCACATCATCCCACTACCATACTCCTCCTTGAGTTGGGTCAAAATGCCCCCAAACTATTTGTTTTAATGTTTTAGATGTTTTTCAAGTCCTCTTTGTCATTGACATATTTGATGTAGGGTTTTCTTTGGCCATTTTTGATTAGGATACATGTGTGTTGTGAATCATTTTCAAAACTTATATAGTACTTCTTAAAGTGCAAGTACACAATATTTGTATAAAATCAAATCTCTACCATGGATTGTTGGAAATTGTTTGCCTCAACCAATTATAATAATTCCAAGTCTCCCTAAAACCATACCCCCATGATGTTAATGATAGAATTATTCAATACACCTATGAGAAATGTGTGAGTCTTTTTTTCCATGAACACGACATGGAAATATGGATGAAGCATGATGTTCCCCATCTTGTTCCATGTATCAATAGTAAGAATGCTAAATTTTGCACATGTATCTACCAAGATGTCATTTATTAACCATCCATCTATACAAGAATAAACCAAAATTTATTGATCACACTCTTCACTTTGTAAAAACTTTACATATTGCTTCATGTGTGATCAAGGTGTTTTCATGGAATTCATCGCTATCATACCCTTCAGATTATGGAATTCCTCTTGTTTGATTCCTTACACACACCACCTCTTTAATAGATTTAAATTCTCTATGGAGCTCCCTAAAAATTCCCTTAGTTTCTTGTAAAAATTCCTTTTTTCTCATACATTAGGGTATCCTTTTCCTGGTTGAGGATCTTTGAGCCTGATTTATTCTAAGGGAGCCTCTAAATATTGAGTGTGTAACATATCCTATCATTGTTATATTTACTTTTGGACCCTGATTGGAATTTAACACACCTAGATTTTCTTTTTTATTCATTTTCCATGGTGTGAAAAATCTCTATCATCATTTCACCCTTCTCCCTCCTTTCTTTTATTACACATTATATGTTTATATAATCCTCCATTTTGTGTTCTTCATGGAAAAATATGCACATGGGGAATGCATGGTAGTCTTATTGGTAATTATCCAAGAATCCACACTTATAAAAAAGTTAGAGGTGTAAATCTTTGTCCTCCATATCCACCGATTTCCATGTCCTCGCACATTCCCTTCATGGTATTATTTATTCTTCCCCAACATTTATTTCTTTAGTTTGAATGCTCATACCTAATGGATTTTTTCTATAACGTGAAAATAATTAGTATCGTGTGTATGTGTATTATATATTTTATAGTAGAGGGATACTTTTGTCTGGGAAGAGATGTAATGTAGAGGAAAATTTCTTAAATCATGGCCATCTCTATAAAATTTGCATGCATTGAGACTCATATGCACACTTCATTGGGGGAATTTTGTCTTTCTTTGTCCTTCAACCTCAAATTCTATAGTAAAATTATATTGTAGATTTTTCTTGCATTGTTAGTAGTAAATTTATCTAACTCAATTTCCATTAATTTTATTTGTTCTTCCATGAACAAGCTTACTCTAGTAGTAATGTTTCCTATATCTTCTACGTGTAACACAACCTCTAGTTGTTTTATAGGGCCCATAAATTTCTTATGAGAGAGGGCCCACCAGAATTACATTAAAAAACCTATCATGAACCATTAAGCATGATGAATGTGGTGAATTTTATAGGATAACTTTGAAATCAAGGTCTTAAAATGCACATCATATAGACGCACACTTTCCATTATCTCTTTTCGGAAATCCTTCAGGGATGATATGCTCTGCTCTTCAAATTTGATAATATATATATTTTTTTAAAACTTCCTTTAATATATCATAGTTAACCATTGCTTGATGTGGGTATACTTGTGATACCAAGTATGTGTGCAATACAAAAAAGTTGTGGAAAATTGGCTTGTTGTACCCTCTGGGGAGAGGATTCCTTTCACTCATCATATTCTCTCACACTTATGCACATGTTTTGCTACATTTAATAGCCCTTAATACTCTAGGATATGTAGATACATATCTTAGAATATTTGAGTTACAAGACAACTTGGATTTGTAATATAACTCCTACTTATCCAGCTATAGATGTTTATGTACTTTCACTACTTACAGAGATGGTGAGTTTAATATTAGTCATTGTGGTGCATGTGAGTGTACCACATAATTGTGAATATAATACTTGCTACATTCATGTGACATTTTAATTTTCTTCTATCTATAACCAACCAAGATCTTGATTCACTTGCTCACTATTCATCATCCTGAAATGGTGCACACTATAAATATTCTTAATAGGATTAGATGGAATCCCACATAGATGTATGAGGTTAGAAACTTATTCTAATACAAAATGGAATGCTCCATATAATTAGTCCTTACCGTTTCCCTTTTCTAACTCCTCATCACTCTCAATATAAGTAATCACTATCTTGTCAATGTTAAGAAACCTAGATGCATGATCAAGTGTATTAGGTTAGGAAATGGGGCCATTAACAATATAATATAGTTCATATTTATCCATTGTTGTGATTTTTTGGTACATGTCTCTTCTTTTCATAGGTATCTTCCATCATTTTGATGATCCTAATTCCATTCCCACTCGCACTGGGTCTTCATGACATTTTCATATTTTTATCACCTAAGTATTTTCTCATATGATTTTTTTGTGTCATAGTTAAGTCACACTCATCATATCCTCAACCCTTCATATTACTCACACATGTAGGTATTTATCTGGATATCAAGAAATTATCAATTCTTATGTTTATCATCTACTTAATTTGTAGGGAAACTTGTCTTAAGTAAGACTCATGTGGTTCGCAAAATAAATAAAAATATATTTATTTGGTATAGGAGTAGGAAGAAACACTTTAATCTAGAACATAGTTACAAAACACTCCAATCCACCAAAAATATAATGTACATGTCCACATATCATTTCGTTGTGTTATTATTCTATTTTGTCATGGTTTCTAATTATAATTTCACCTCAAATTCAAACTTTGGTGCATATAGTATGCAACTCACCAAGTGTACAATTTTATAGAAAGGCCACTAAAGAATGTTTCATATAATGATTTAGAGGTTCCTATCTACCCATGTTAATTCTGAGAAATATCTACAACTAGGGTTATTTTGTGAAAATTCCTCTTCCACCCTCACCAAACTAGTGCTCATTATTATCCTAAGCGAGTCAAAAAATTGTTCTCCCACATCATCATGGCTACATAATTTGATGGGTTCTGAAAATGAAATTATAATTATGATCTAAAACTATACCCACCATACTTATAAATGTGTGTATGAGCTAGAATAAACACCATGCACACTGTGTAGAGGCAACTCCCCACACTGACATGTTAGACAAGTGAAAAAACTTTTGTAATCACCTGAGGTGTAAATTATTCCATTCCTCATTGATTTTGGTTGCATCATGATATATGTATAGGGTTTACACTTATTTATATTTCAAACAATCAATCACACTACCATACAAACATTGCATAATAATATAATTATTAGAGGAAGAATTCACCTAAGTACTGGCCATGCATGAACGACAACGTACAGGAGGGCATTCACAGAGTATAAAACTATTCACACATGTTTGAAGGGACTCACATAAGTGCACGCACAAGGAAGAAAAGTGAATCCGAATAGTGTGCAAAGGTGTGTGCACCATGGAGGCACAAGATAACACACAAGGGTTCATGCACATTTAGACTCAAAGTTGAGGGCTTACCCATTTTTTTAGGAAGGGATAAAAATAGACGACAACACGATGACTTAACAGACAAGAAATTCCTATAAAGAAGAAATAACATGCAAACAATGATGGAAACTGCACATGAAAATATATTATTAATAAAATTAAAGCAGGATCAAGCATGGAGCTATTTATAGCTCGATTTATTGTTAGAACAAGAGTTCTAAACACATGAAATCTATTAATAGCACATACATATTTAGGAACATGTGTGTAAACAGTGAAGGGAAATTCCCCACCGTGTATAAAGAAGTGATGCGCTCTTGTACTTAGAAGTCCAATGAGAGTACTGAGTAGTTCTAATTGAATTATGTGAGTCGGTGATGAAGTTTTCAATTGAGTATTAATACGTGCATGACTGTAAGTAGTGATAATGTGATCAAAATTCTTATTATTTAATCAATTTTTATTTGTAATGGATAATTATGTTTGGGTGGCTAAGGTGACTACATATGAGTATGGATCATCTTATATGTTGATTAAGATTCCTTATTATATGTGTTGCCAAATTGTTATGATATGATGCATCTTCTTGCATGTATGGTTACAGTGATATTTCATGACTAACATCTTTATAAGAGAACAAAGGAGGTACTTGGTGGCTACGTGTGCTTTAGGTGAGCTTGTAGACTTGTCTAGATGAAGTGTCAACGTGCCTAGTTAAGTTTGGTAAATAAAAGACTACATTTTGGTTCCATTCATATGCGACCTCTTTTCAATTTGTTCATCAGGATGTTACATGCACATGGCATTTTTATTATATTTGGAAAACATTAAGATCTAGATATATGATTGTCAAGTACATGTTTACTTAGATGTACATTATTGGACCTGATTTTGATGTGTGCAAATGCGTGGAAAACAATCTCCTTGACCACTTATATGAGACATTCTTCAGATTCTTCCCAATATAATTGTACAAGTGGTTGGTAGATTATGTGGATAATAGAGGTGTTTGGATTGGAAGAAAGCAAGTGTGAAGATGGGATGACTATCAAACACCCTTTGATTTATATGCGTCATGGACTAGAGATGTAGATCATTGGTGGAAAGGTGTGATACACAATTATACCTTAAAATACATGATTTAGACATAATATTTCTTGAAGGAAGAAGAGTTTTAGGTTTTTTTACGAACCAAGGGGATCATATTTGGGTTTGACACCTTTAACTATCAAGATCTTGATTATTGAGCTTAGGATGAAGAAATTACCGATGGTTGTAGGGTAAAACTTCGTCATGTATAGGGGTAGGAAACAGGTTTGAGAAAGATGGAATTCACTTAAACAGAAGAAAGAGAGAGAAAAATGCAGCTCATATATAACGATGTACAAGAGAGGAAAATATCAGAGGTGATGAGACTGAGGGGAATTATGATTAGAAGTATTTATGAGAACCCTATAGAAGGTGAGGGACTGCAGGATCATGTATTTATAAATTATAGTATTGAGGATGCACAATAGAGATACCCCTTTGGCATCATACGAGAGTAATTCTGAGGAGAGAATGAGAACCATGGGCATGTATCTGACCCATCATGTCCACCTATCCCTTATGTAAGGTGCTTGGAATATGGAAGTTGTTGTATAAGATCAGTGTAGTGAAGGTGAGCAGGAAGGAAATCAGGTATCACCAGGTTGGGTAGGAAATACAAGTAGGAATATTTTGGTATCATCTTAGGAAGTATAGAATATTAAGGACACACATATAGTAGCACAACAGTAACTCATTTGTGGAAAGATTTTATTTGGGACCAACTATTTAGGTATGTCATGTCGTGATAGAGTAGTAGTGCACTACCTGTTAGAGGTAGTACTCTTGGCAACGTTATAGTAGATATGATTGGTGTGTAGTTTAACACTACCACAGGGATGTAAGGTAGCTCTTCAAAAAGACCTTAGGTCATGGTGGGAGGCTCGAGAGGTTTATATTAGCCACAACATCAAGGAAAACCTAGTGGAGGATCATGTTCAAGATCTGGCCCCAATCTTGGACAAGGGCCACAACATCTATTACAATAACCTCAAAAAATTGAGCAGTAGACCCCTCAATTCATCTTTGAGATGCCTCTTCATTTTATGAAGTACAGAGGAGTGGAAGATGTAGCTGAACATGTGCATAAGTGTGAGTTATTATGGAGATTTAATGGAATAAAAAATCTTGATATGAAGGAAAGTCAATTTTCCACCACACTTCAAGGGTGCACACACAATCGGTACATGAAATATGACCCACATAAAACTGTAGTGGATTAGGATGCATTAAGCACCGTATTCTGGGCTGAGTTTCATATACTTGATTTTGAGAAATAGAGTATCAAAGTGCTGAAGGATATCAAACAAGGTTTCCTTGAGAGTGTTAGAGAATATGACATGTGTTTCAAGACCTTGTTGTCAAAACTCTCCTATGATATTCATCAAAACTAGCATGTGCAATGATTTTTGGGAGGCTTGTTGACACCATTCTAGAGAGAACTTTCACACAAGACATTCACAGATCTGTGTGAAGCATTCGAAGCAGATTTAGGAACTGAAGCAATTAGAATTGTTGAAACATGGTAAATCCTTTCCTTAAATCCTAGATAGTAGCAATGAATACTCAGCTGGAGAATTTTTCTTCTAATTTGGCACATGAGACACATATTAGATTATGGTGCACAAATTATGAGGTTGAAGGACATAAAAATGATAGCTCGGTGCATAGGAATGTGAGCACATTGTTGAAAATTTGTGAAATCTATCATAAGAATCATGATGTATGAAACTATCCACTTTTACGGTGCACGATGCAAAAGAATATATCAACATATTACAAATTTTTTGATGTGCATACCCATGACACAATCAAATGTGGTTTGATTGATCAAATTTATGAGGTATGTGTGATGGGGTTACACTAGACCACTATGGAAAGTAGCTCACGAGAATAATAAGGCCCAACTAGTGAGGTGTACAATAATGAAAATGTAGGCTAAAGATGAATATTCAGAATGTAGAGGCCATGATGGCCATGGAAGGCTTATATGAGGGACATGTTATATATGTGGGTTGCCTGATCAATATCAACATGGGTTTCTAAATAATCAAGTATGTGCATACTATGGAAAGGTGCAAAAGGTTAAGGATTATCTAGACTTGTATTCCCATATGTGTAAGAATGATAAGAAGGAAAAATGTGTGACTATGATTAATGTGGAGTGTGCTAAGCATGAGCAGTGGGCACCTAAGAATATGGTTGATCCAAAACTTCAACATTTATTAGTCACCACACGCACAGAGGATACATACACATGCGTGAAGGGTAAGGAAAGGCCTCTCATTAGATGGGAAGAGGTGGTGCATGCAAAGTATCCGGATGCATCTTATTATAAGGATGTGTATCAATAAACTATGGCCATTATCAGAGGATTATAAAGTGAGATCCATCACCTAAAAGAGAAAACACACAAGAGGGAATACACAAGGGGTAATGAAATCCCTTAGAAATATATTGATGACCTTAAGGAAGTGTGTAGGATGTTGAGGAAAGATAACATCATACCTTTTTTGGGAATGGTTGTGAGATAAGGTACTACACAGAGGTGTTGAAAGTGAGCCTCAAATCCTTCATTCTAATTTACCACGGTAGGACCATGAATATGAAAAATAATTTCCAATGGATGCAGTGATCAATGGGTGGTGGGTGAGTAATATCTTGATTAAAACTGGTGCAAAATTCAATTTTTTTACCCTTGATGCCTAGAAACAAATGGAAAGGCCACCACTACAACCATCTTCAAATGTGATTTATATGGCTAATAAGACAAGGTAAATGTACTTACATCTGTGAGTTTAAGTGTTGTCATTGATGTAAAATATCATTAATGAAAAAGAGGATGATGTTGGAGTGTTATAATGTGATTAGCATGATGATGACATGGACATTCAAGTTTTTTTATGGTTGTAAGAGTGGAAAAGGTGGGAATGGCTTGGTCTAGCAAGCCCAATCACGTGACCTAGTTAGCTAAGGTGATGGTGCATGATGATTTTAGTTACATGGTGGCTTGCGGATCATGGTAGAGGAATGGAGAGCATGTTAGGATAATTTGCATATACTCACATGAGTTTAAAAGTGTAGGTATAGGTGGAAGACTCAGTTATAGGTGCTCATCTAGACCTAGTTGAGGTGCCTAAAGGCCAAATGAAGCACAAAATTTAGTTTGAGGTCCATATGAGCTCATAAAGGAATGCAAAGGTATGAGACATTTTTATCAAGTGTGTTAGGTCCTTTTGTAGATCTTGGAATCAGATCCATGATGTTTTCCTACTTTTTCATGGTGTAAACTAACGTAATCCTATTATTTGGATTCCTAATTAGGCAGGATAGTAACTTAGATATATGTGTGAGATCTTGACATCTGTATCGGAGGCATGTTAGGTATTTTTCATCATTTAGAGGCACTTAGAAGAATTTTAATGCTTGATTTTAGTTTTAGTTCAGTTTGATATGGACTAAACCATGCAAAACCTTAAGGGTTAGTCATGAAAGTCATGGTGGTGGTGAATATGCATAGATATTTGAGCTAATTTGATGATTAGATATGATGCATAGGGGTGTCCTAGAAGTGTGAGAAAAATTTCAAGTCATTATGAAGAGAAATTTACAAGTTATGAAGTTTTAGGAAAAACGCGGTCTAAGAAAGTGTGATTCCAGCTTGATAGGTAATTTTAGATGCTCATTATGAATTGTGTACTTTACATGGGACCTAAAAATTTTCAAGGATTTTTTTTCCATTGAGCTAATATAATTTTGAAAAATAATGGAGTGGTTTCATCACCAGATCTTTATGAATGAATGTTAATAAGTGAAACAATTTTTTATGGATTTGAAAGCGTAGGTCAAGAAAAATGGAAGAAAAATTATTTTTATGGGATCATAATGGATTTTTATTGCTAATTTTATGATCAGAGGTTGTATATGACTCCTCAAAATTTTGAGAAAGGTATGATAGAGATTGTGACAATATGTGGACCCCACTAACAAAGGCAAGTTTCTAGTTATTTGCAGTTTGTGGAAAAGTTGTCTATTAAACCTATGAACTAAATCACCATTTATGAAATATTGGGAGTTGTGATATATTTTCATGATAGGTTTAGGTCATGGTTGATGTATTAAAGGTAAAAGTGTGCCCTATCTTTAAAGACTAATTTTGGGCTTGTAAAGGCAGTTTGAGAAGTTCAAGATATTGACTTGGTTGAAGGCCTTCCACTTGGATTTGGAAGGAAATGTAAGAGGTTCTGGAAATTGGATTTAGATACCTTTCTAATGATATATATTTTTTCTATTGATAAGGTGTTTTTATAGGTGAATGAGCTCATTTTATGAAGACCAAGTTTGACTGTTTTCAATACATGATTGCTTTCGCTAGAAGATAGATGTAGAAGGACCTCATGATTTGGATTATTTAATGTTTTATAATCTATTGGATAGTGATTTGGGATTAATTTTGTTCCTAATAAAGGAATTAATAGGTCTTGAAAGTGAAATAAAGGGTGAAAACCAGTTGAGTTTCTAAAACTACTTTGTGGGTAATTCAATTTGCTGAAGAGTAAAGGAGGTGTGGTTTGCATTGATGGATTTTTCATGAGGTATAAAAAGGGTAGATGTGTTATACACCTTAGTGTATTTCCAATGAATAGTTACATGGAATATCTAAGGTGTTTTGGTGAGGTCTTGAGCTTGTTTGGTGAAGACTAGTTCTTGGAAATGTCTATTTTGAATAGGAAATGGTTATACTTGCTAAAGTTATGAAGAAAATGATTTTTGAAAGGTAATGTGTGAGAATGGATGATTTTTTTATGATGTATTTGAAATTTGTAATACCTTTGGAGGCTTAAATAATCATGGTGATGTGTTTGGAGGTCTTTGATGGGTCAGATGATTGGGTTTTGAGCCTTTTTTGGCCTGTTTAGTTGTTCTTGGTGCATGCACGACCTACATGGATCCATTTTATGAATTTTTATGAGTATCGTGTTATGTTTTTAATTTTTATTGGTTGATAATATTTGGTTTGGACCAACCTATGTTATTTTTTTGAACTAGCTGAAAGAGAAGGGGAATTGAGAGCTAGGTAAGAGATTGTAAGTGAGTTAAGGAAATTAAGACAAAGTTGATAGAGTGTTTCAAATTTTGAATAAGGTTTAAGAGCTTGTGTGTAAGGTTTTTTGGTCAAATAAGTTCATAAAAGTACAAGATTGAGTGAGTTAGAGAAAGGTGTGCTAGAAGAGGGTTTGAAGGAGTTTTGAGATAAATATTTGATCACTATCAGCTATGTGTGATGGCATAATTTTTTTAGTGTTATTTTTATTAAAAACTTGTTTGATGAGTTATATTCACATGATTCATTTATTGTGAGTAATTTCAATAAGGGTTTTTTTAGGGGTTAGTGCTCCTTGTGGGGTTGGTGCCTCACTAAACAAATCTTGTGTGATGAGTCATATTCGTGCAAGTATTTTGGTTTTAGTAATATAATCAAAAGTTTCAGTTTTTTTAATTCCCTTTGAGATTTTCCCACATACATATTGTGTTCATGTGTTATCTCTTTTGATTATGTTCATGTGGATGGTTGTTTCATGTTTCTAAGCTCACACTTAATGCATGGTTAAATGGTTAGTATTCAAAAATGTTAATTTGAATTGGTTAAATGTTTTGAAGGAAAAATTCCCCCCCTCCTAGTCCATTTTCCTACAATAATTGGTTATCATAGAAATTCCTTTTGGATAAATTTGATCGCTTGAAAGGAGATCCTTTGAAGCACAAAAATTGAGAGTCTGTAGAGTGGCTCCTCTTCCAAAAAGTCACCATTGTTTGATGAACTGAAAGATGAGGGAGTTCCTGATGCTCTGGATCCATGTCTTTTATGTGAGCTATAAATCCCTCATGAGTCATCTCTCTCCTCCACGCCATAATTTCTAGAATGAAAACATTACTTCTCTATCTCCCTCTCGCATGCCTCATTATACTTAATCCACCTTTCCTCTCTTTACCTCTCTGCCACTCAGGTCTTTCATCTTAAACCAAACCTGTTCTCTGCCCTCGCATGTGGTGAAGTTTAGTTAGCCATTAGCTTACTCTGTAGGTTCAAAGTTACCATCAAGATCTTGATCACCAATGGAATACCTTGTAAATATGTTCCTCTTGAATACCACAAAAACTGGAATTAAGCTACCTCTGGGCAAGAGTACGTCAAATTTGAATATTCCAAAATATACCTGTTTAGAACACCATGAAACCACGTATCCACGGCATGATTCCAGATCAGATCAACATCATAAAGGGTCTTAAATTCTTCTTGTGTCCAGACAAGTACATGATACCTCCAATTCTGTTGAGATGCATAAGCAGTAAGCCACTCGTATAGTTCTACTAGAAAGATAGTGAAAAATCTCTCATATAAGCTATCATAAAGATTATGTTCTACCCAAGTGCGTGTGTTAAACTTAAATCCACTTTTAAACCGCCGTGCATATTCTTACTCCATATCGTGTATCCATTCCTCAATACTTGCTAGAGTTAACCAGTACATCTTCATCGTGAACCATCCTGAAAAACAACTAGATAAGAGGTCCCAATAATGGAACTAATGATGCAGCCTAGAATTTACCAGATAACACCCTAGTCATGCTGGCACATCACTCAGCCTTAATTGAGTGCTCACCCGAAGTGTGCAAAGGTACCAGGTCCCTATTTAGGGTTACTGTAGTAGGATGTTAGCATAATGAAGGAAGAAACATATAGATTCATAGCTAATCAATAATTCTACAATGCATGTTACCCTCAGATCTATGGAAGAACAAGCTTAAGTAGTAATCATGATTGAATTAATAACATGCACTACTCAACTACACATATAATGACACTTAGATTCGGCCAATATCTTCCATCTATTAATAAATACAAAATCTCCTTATAGTATTGGCAATCTATACCAAGGGATGTATAGATCTGATGTAGTAATTTAGTCATATGCATATATCTCACATACACACACTCTATATATTCTGTGTTACACACAAAAATACACTGTATATTCTCTATTACACACACACTCCACTTCTACTATGTACCTAACATCATATATATAGGGTGGAGACTTTCACTTCACCACTTATCTTTTCCAAAAATAGGCCGCATGCTATTGATAGCCACGTGCCATTTACAAGTATAGCCACACATAAAATTGTGCTATCTATAGTCCTCTTACAGTTAACTGAAGTGTCAATTCTATTCTTAGCTCGTATCCATGTAAAATGCTTCAATCCTCTCCTCTAAAGATAGACAATGCATGGCGCGCAATTCTCTACATCGTTGGTGTGTTCCACATGCCATCTTCTAAAAATAGGTATTCATGCTCAAAATCGGATAAGTCTTGAAAGCTGAACTTTCCTTCCGCACGTGGGTCCTTCCTGTCCTTCCATGCACTTGGTTTCGGGCCTTCTATCCCATGCAGACTCCTTGTGTGATCTTTGAAAAGTATTATTCGATCAACATTACCCCACACTAATCTCATTGTTGTCCTGACAATGGGTATCTCCAAAAATTGAAGTAAGGAATAGAAGAATGGAAATAATAAGAATGAAAGAATTTAGATAAATAAATAATTTCTATGAGGTTATGAGGCAGCCTCCTGTGTAGCAGTTTGTAGTATCAACTCTATATACTCTTTTATTTTGGCCTCAAAAACCTACCATTTAGTGAGTGCTTGTTCTACTTTTTTTGAAATGTCCACAACAATGGATTCCAACTCATCCCTCACAATCTCTCCTTTCTCATTTTGTAGAACTAACACAATGTAGGACATTGATGTCATCAAACCTTCGAAAAGATCCATCTTCTACACAATTAGCTTCCCAAGCTCTTCCAACTGAGTCTTATACTACTACCAAGGCCTCACGCAAACTATTTAACAATTGATAATCTTTTTGCGTGGCCCAATGTCTCATCCTTCGTCACTTTCTAGACCTCATTGTTCTCTTCTAGGGTCTTGATATTGATAAGTGCCTTTTAGAGTTGTGCATATGTTTAAAGCCTAGTAATATTTCTTCAATACTTCCTGTAACTCTTGTAACATCCCTTCATAGGATGCAATCTTTAACATCACTAATGTTTTCTCTCACTCGGCATCTTGTTCTGAGATTTTTGGTGCTTGCATGTGCAGATGTTCATCTTCAAGTACCAAGTCCACCAACTTTACCACATAGTGTATCACTGAAGGAAATGTATGCGGTACCTTGGCCTCCATGTTTGGACTTGCTCTGCTGACATTGTTCCTAATCTCCTTTGTGATCTTGATAAATACCTTGTTCTTCTTCTACACTAAATCCCTCTCTTGTGTTATGTGTGCTATTTCTATATCCTTTTTCTTCATCTCCTTGTGCAGTTCTCTGATCTTTGTAGCTTTGTCCATGCTTCTTCTAGCCACCTCAGCAGAAACCTTCACCAATGCATTGCTGACCTTATCATCTGATATGATAGTAGGATTTAATGTCACGTGTCTAGCTTGGGGTGCCTTCTTCATTCATCTGGAAATGCATGACTCTTCAAACACGTCAAATTCAGGCTCATCCATGTGGGTGTGCATTTACCACGATAGTTGCTTTCGAGTGAGCATAGTCACCTTATCCTTATCCATTAGCTCCCAACCGAATAAATCCTTTTGTTTTATCGTGCTTTTGAAGCAGGCGTGAAATTGTTTTTCTATGTCCTCTGCATACCCCATGGCCGATGGAATGTGCTCTCCACTTGTTCTTCTAGACCACTGCTAATTAGGAAATTCAGCTTCCAAATTTGGAACTTGTTTCTCTATGTCTTGAATATTCTCTGTAGCTATCTCCTTAGGTCTTTTCTCATCCTGTTCTTTTTCCTTTGATTCCTCACCTTGTTCTTCTGTGTTCTCTGCTATGCCCTTAACCTATTGCTTGTATTAGGATATGAGTAGCCAACTTGTGGCTTACCATATCATTTATAATTTCTCATGCTTAATAGGTCAGCCTTGGTGATGGCCATAGCATATGACTAGTATATATAGGGGATTATAGGTAGTATTTCATTATCATTTGAGCATTTGAGTCTTGTTATATGGTTTGGAGGTTGCCCCCTCGAAGTGGCGAAGCTATTCTAATTGCATATTGAGATCATTATTCTGAAATATTGTGTTATTTGGTTCTCTACTATTGGTCTTAATCTGAATTATACAAGTAATTTCATTACAAGTGGTATCAGAGCTGCGATTTGGGCCGAATTTAGGGTAAAAACCCTAATTTTTTTGTTTCCTCCACATATTGCGAACCAGAGCGAATTGGTGGGAGATATTTTTACCAAAGTTGTGAAGAATATCAAGTAAGACTCCCTAAAAATTTCAGAATTTTTTGACTTATTTTGCAAAAGTTATTACAAATTTAGGTTTTTTTCATAAAATCTCTCCCTAGGGTGAAAATTGTGGAAAAATTTTAAGTTCTTTACATTTTCGGAAAGCTCTCAAAAAAATAGTATTATTATCTTCTTTGTGTTTTTTCCTGTTCGGCTGAAATTGTATCGAAACCCTAAACCCTAAGATTTGACATCATGGTGGGGCCTTCCACAAGAGCAAAAAAGAATTCGGTAACTCCGGGTAAAACCCTAGATAAAGAGGGGTAAGTGATTGAAGAGATGGAGTTAGAAGGGGTAAATACAAATTCCTCAGCACTAGGGTTTACCTTAGTTGATCATAAGGTTTGCCAACTTGAGTAGGAGTTATGAATTGTACAATCTGAGATGGCCTCTAAAGGAGACAGCCCAAATCAATCATCGGTTGGATGATATCATGCAACATGTAAAGGGTAACCAGTATGGCCCAAATCCAGCCCATATCAACCAAGGAGGACCTTCAGTTCAAAATCATGGACAAAATAACCATATGGGATCACTTTTCCAGTCCCATTAAAATCAAACTTATCCGCAACCACGGAACATGATGATGAAAGTGGATATGCGCAAATTTGATGGTAAGGATCCCCTGAATTGGATAAATAAAATGGAGAACTTATTTGAGTTACATCAAACACCATCAGGACAAAAGGTGACATTGGCATCCCTATATCTTGAACCCGACCAATTTGTTTGGGATCGTTGGTTATGTGCTCAAAGGCAAAAGAATGGTCTAGGTGTCACTTGGACAGTTTTTATCGAGGAGTTGCAATTGCACTATAGTTCCAGTGTTTCAGATAACTACTTTAGTCAATTAGCAAAGTTACGAAAAACAGGATCAGTCAAATATTATGTGCATCAATTCCAAAACCTATCCTTAAGGGTGGAGAATATTCCAGAAGAGAATCTGAATGACTTATTTCTTGGGGGTCTTAAGGACCACATCGAGCATGAGGTACAGATGTTTAATCCAATCAAGCTGTCTGATTCTATTATCATGGCACGTCGTGCAGAGGAAAAAATTCTTTGTAGTAGGAGGCCACCTTTCATTAACACCAAAGACTGTGGTATCTCTTCCCCTTCATTTGCTAGGCCAATTAGACTGACTCAACAAATGGAAGAAAAGAGAACAAAAGGATTATGTTTTAACTGTGTTAGCAAATATGGACCTGGACATAAATGTGCTGAGAAGAAGTTATTCTATATTGACGGAGGTAATGGGGATGATGAGGAAGCTGAAATTATAGGAGAGGTTGAGGAACCAGTAGAAGATGAAGTAGAGGATCACCAACCTACAATTTCTCGTCATGCATTGTCAGGTATTAGTACTCCTCAAACACTCAAGGTTATTGGCTATCTCAAAAAATAGAAGGTGACGGTGTTGATTGACTCGGGGAGTACTCATAACTTCATAAATAGTAAGTTAGCTGCCCACCTCAACTGTTTTATTTACCCAGCTCCAGAAATTCAAGTTATGATTGCGGATGGCAGGACAGTCAAGTGCACAGGAAAGTGCCATAGTATCAAGATTTCCATGGGAGACTCACCTATGTTTACTATTTCTATGGGAGGGGCAGATATTGTTTTGGGGGTCCAATGGATCATAACCTTAGGTACTATTGAGATGAATTTCCAAGAATTGTTCATGTGATTTCATTTAGATGGAAGGACAATATAATTGAATGGGATGGTAGCTAAGTCTCCACAGATTATTAGCTCTCATTAGATGCAGAAGGTTCTTAGAAAAGGAGTGGATGGCTTTATAGCAAAGCTATTTTCCATAGAAGTACAAAATATAGAGTCTTCAATGCCACCCGATCTTCAGAATATTGTGGATGCTCACTCATCTGTTTTTGATGCAATTCCAAATGGACTACCACCAGTTAGGGATCATGATCATGCCATCTAGTTGATTCCAAGGAGCCAAACACCTAACATCAGACCATACAGATACCCATATTCCCAGAAAAGTGAGATCGAGAAAATGGTGGAGGAAATGTTGAAGGCAGGTATCATCAGGCATAGCCAGAGTGCATATTCTTCACCAGTGGTCATGGTACGTAAAAAGGATGAAACATGGAGGATGTGTCTATATTACCGAGAACTCAACAAGTACACCATCAAAGATAAGTTTCCTATTCCAGTAATTGATGATTTACTTGATGAATTGCATGGTGCTGTATATTTCATGAAATTAGATCTTCGTTCAGGGTACCATCAAATTAGGATAAAAGAGGAAGATGTTCATAAAATGGCTTTTAGGACTCATGAGGGCCATTATGAGTTTTTGGTAATGCCTTTTGGTCTTACAAATGCGCCCTCAACCTTTTAAAGCTTGATGAACACTATTTTTAGGCCTTTTTAAAGGAAATTTGTATTAGTTTTCTTTGATGACATATTGATTTACAGTAAGACATGGGAAGAACACTTACAACATGTAAATAACGTGTTAGAAGTTTTGGAGAAACATACTTTGTATGCAAAGCCATCCAAATGTTCTTTTGGTGTATAAGAGGTAGAGTATTTGGGTCATATTGTATCCCATGAAGGCGTCAAAGTTGATCCTCAGAAGATCAAAGCTATGGTGGAATGGCCAAGGCCAAAAAATCTCAAAAGTCTACGTGGGTTCCTAGGACTAACAGGGTACTACAAAAGATTTGTGCAGGGATATGGTAGAATAGCAACCCCAATCCTTGCATTGCTAAAGAAGGATGCCTTCCATTGGACAAACGTAGCCACTAAATCCTTTGGTAGCTGAAGGAAGCCATGTGCAGCACCCCAGTTTTGGCTACTCCCAACTTCTCAAAAACCTTCATTATTGAATGTGACGCTTCAAGATCAGGATTGGGAGAAGTCCTAATGTAGGAAGGAAGACCAATTACATTTGAGAGTCATCAATTCAAAGGAAAATATCTACTCAAACCTATCTATGAGAAAGAAATGATGGCTATTCTTCATGCAGTCAAGTAATGGAGGCCATATCTCATGGGTAGACACTTCAAGGTAAAAACTAATCACGATAGTCTCAAATACTTTTTGGAGCAAAGGTTATCATCTGAGGAACAACAAAAGTGGGTAACAAAAATGTTGGGTTATGATTTTGAAATCATATACAAAAAAGGTAAAGAAAATGTGGTAGCTGATGCGTTGTCTAGAAGGGATACATCCGCAGATGCCTTACTATGTGGAATGTCCATGTTGACGGCCGATTGGGTGGAGGAAGCAAGATTGGAATGGAATCAAGATAAGGATACACAATCTCTAATACATAATATCAAGCAAGGATCTATGACATCTAACAAATTTGAGTGGAAAGGTAATGTCCTATGGTACAAGGATAGGTTATACTTGAGTAAATATTCTAAGTTGAAGCATAAGATTCTTGCAAAGCTACATGCCTCACCTGTTGGAGGACACTCTGGGTTTTTGAAGACCTATCATAGAATAAAAAGAGAATTCTTTTGGGAAGGACTCAAGGGGGATGTACAAAATTTTGTATCATAGTGTTTAATGTGCCAACAAAACAAAGGGGAAATAATTAAGACACCAGGTCTATTGCAACCCTTACCAATTCCTAACCAGAGATGGGAGGAGGTCTCCATGGATTTCATCACCGGATTGCCTTGTTCAGAGGGTAAGAATGTTATTTTTGTGATTGTGGATAGGCTCACAAAATATGCCCATTTTTATGCCCTATCACATCCATTTGCAGCCAGTACAGTCACAACTATTTTTTTGGAGACAGTTCAAAGGCTACATGGAACCCCAAAGATAATTGTGAGTGATCATGATCCTATTTTCACAAGTAATTTTTGGACGGAATTATTTTCATGTTTGGGTACTCAGCTAGCTCACAGTTCATCTTATCATCCTCAAACTGATGGGCAAACAGAAGTGGTCAACAAATGCTTAGAGGGATATTTACGTTGTTTTGTATCAGATAAGCAAGAAAGGTGGATTAAATGGCTACCACTGGCAGAATGGTGGTATAACACATCTTTTCATACCTCTTCTCAAATGACCCCATTTTTATCATTATATGGTTACCATCCACCTTCTATCACTTCCTCCTTGAGGGTGCAAACTAAGGTCAAAGATGTTGAGGAACACATTCAACATCAACAACAGGTTTTGGCTAGTTTGAAGGAGAATTTAGCATTAGCACAAAACAAGATGAAACAACAAGCAGATCAACACCGTAGTGAAAGACATTTTGAAATCAGGGACTTGGTTTTTGTACATCTCTAGCCTTACAAACAGATTTCCCTAAAGCAACAGAAAAAGGAAAACAAACTTGCTCCTAAATATTATGGCCCTTATCAGGTTCTATAGAAAATTGGCAGTGTTGCTTATAAACTAGAGTTGCCTCCATCTTCACACATACACCCAGTATTCCATGTTTCATGCCTGAAGAAGGTTATTGGATAGAAATTTGAAGCCCAGACAGAGTTACCAGAACTTGATGAGGAAGGAAGAATCATTTTGGAGCCAGAGAAGATTCTGCAAACACATACTAAGAGGCTGAGAACTAGAGACATTAAGGAATATCTGATCAAGTGGAAGAATCTGAGCATAGAAGACGACACCTAGGAGGATGAAGGATTTCTGCAGCAACATCCAGGATTATTCAACGTTGAGGACAACATTGGTTTTAAGGGAAAGGGCATGCTATGCCCTTAACCTATTGCTTGTATTAGGATATGAGTAGCCGACTTGTGGCTTACCATATTATTTTATTATATCATTTATACTTTCTCATGCTTAATAGGTCAGCCTTGGTGATGGCCATAGCATATGACTAGTATATATAGGGAATTATAGGTAGTATTTCATTATAATTTGAGCATTTGAGTCTTGTTATATGGTTTGGAGGTTGCCCCCTCGAAGTGGCAAAGCTATTCTAATTACATATTGAGATCATTATTCTGAAATATTGTGTTATTTGGTGCTCTACTATTGCTCTTAATTTGAATTATACAAGTAATTTCATTACATTCTCTGGGAGTGTAGGAGAATTAGACGCACTCTCCTCTGACTCTTCCACCTCCTCATTTAACTTTAGTTTCCTCCTTTGCACAGTTTCCTCCTTCTGTGGAGAGATTCTAGGTGATTTGTGCACAGTGGTTGGAGTAGCACCTTGGGTCTCTTAAACACACTCTTAAACTTGTGCTCCCCTTGGACTACATTCAAGTACTGATCATCCCCCTCTTGTGGTTGAGGTGGTGTAATGGTGTGCTCAGCTTCATCCTTATTTATAGGATGTCTCCTACGTCTATGATCCAAACCACCACTATCTTCGTGCTCCTCCTCATCCCCCACTTCAATTGGCTCTATTGGTTTAGGCATTAGGATGTTCTCCATTGTATGCTTTCCCTTTAGTGGTGTTGGAAGTGTGAACTCACCTTCCACATACTTGTTATTCTCCATCTTTGGCTTTAGCTGGAGATACACCAATGTTGCCCCCACATCTGCTACATGCAGACTTATTATTCAGCACCTCTGAAATGATCCTCTCTGGATAAGCACTTCTGCCAGGATACACATACTTTTTCCTCAACATATGCTAGTCATAGTCTACCTTATCTGCGTTGAATACCAGTCAGCACATGTCCATAAATATGTGAACAGATGCTTGGAAATACCTTGGAGTGAACGCGTAAAGGAATTTACACCAAGGGCTCCAGACTTCATATTTCATTGGGAAGCGCATGATGTAGAAATTCTGATATACAAAAAAATGGACTTGTTTCACTACCACTGCTAGTAGGTCCTTTATGATGCACCACTCTTCCCCAAATGCCGTGCGGAGCTTATCATACCACTTCTCCAGCCTTTGCTTTACATCATCTGTCATAGCCCCCTTGTATAGGTACTTGCTGAATCTTTCAGCTAGGGATTTTTTCTCCATGGGGTATTCCCATACCTTTCTCCTTTGGCCCATATGGTACTCCGATCTCCATGAATACTAGTGATAGCAGAACAACCCCAAATTTTATCTTCCCTCATGTGTGCATGCTTACTTAAACTATTTGCTTCCGCAATGTAACCTGAAATATTGTAGATTGTTCCCTTTTTACATCTTACGTGCTACATATGTAACCACATGGTATTCACCTGTGACCCGCCACTCCTAATCATTCAACTTTGTAACAAGGTGTGTTGTTGCTTGTACAACTGAACAATTTTTCAATTTATCGATGTTCATACCACGCGTATCCTTTAAGTACTCCCAAATCCTATCTGGTCTTTAAGATCATGGTTTTATCTACAAGGTCACCTCTTTATGTCCTTCTCCCATTGCCTTCAGACATGTAACTAATGAGACAAGTGTAAATGAAATTTTAACTTCTACGTCCTGCAAATTAGAATAAATCTTCATGTACTCTGCTCATGAACCACTAATACAAGGGCTCATACTTCCCAAAATACGGAAGCTCATATAACTGGTATAGCCCCAATTCACTTTAGGAGCTTCTTTCTTGCATGATCATACACCGACATGTCATCTGCCGTACGCTTGTTTGTCCTAAATCAGTTAGCAGGGAATCAAGCTCCTTCTTGTTCTTGGAGAGTCCTATGACTGTATTCACTCAATTTTCTCTTTCTAATAGGGTGAATCCCACTCTTAGCTGATGATGAATCCTTTTGGATATTGCATCTCTGAAAAATCACTCTTACAAGTTCCATCTCATCTTCCTCATTGACTACCTTCTTCTTTCCTTTTACTGTTGCTGCAGCTACCTTATTTGGTGTCATTTCTACCTTGCAAACGTCTCGTCTCTTCAATGCTCTGAATTTTCGAATCAAACCCTATCTCGATTTAATTATGTACCCTAGGTGGAAACTTCATGTAAGCTAACTCCTTTCTATCTCCCTTCTTCACTCAAAGCCTTCACCACCAGGGACGCAAGCTTCTTTTCGCACAAACCTATTTTTCACTCTTTGTTTCACACCCCTTCACACCTTAACTTGATCACTCAGGCTCTTTGCACTTAGCATTCTTTCTTCAATTTCTCTTAATTGCAACGGTAAAAATGTAATCTGTATCCCATATTTATATAATTTTTACAAATTTTGATGCACTTATTGCTCCTTCACATACAAAATATACTCTCATTCTTTGACCAAATTCTATTCATTCCACATGGTACATCTTTCATGCCCCAGCCATATCCTTCTAGCACACGCCTTCTTACCCTCTGGTCATAGACTTATCTTTTTCAGCGTGACGCTCTTGTGGCTGAGTACATTGTCATTGTACCTTCTCCTAGTAGCTATCTATGGCCTCCGCTTACCTCACGTTATATTGTTCCTTTCATTCATCTCCATCCTTCGTCACTTTTGAGAAGTAATCTTCTTTTGACTTAAAGCACACCCGTAACAGCTTATTCCTTTCACCTTTCAATTCCCACATTCTTTTGCTTGGATAATGATACACCACCCCACATGAAAGGTATGTGTAGTCCTCTGTGCATAAACATTCTTCATATAGTAATTAGCTTCATGTGCGCAAGCGGTGCTTATTACACAAAAACAAAAACTAAATTGACAAAGCATAACGATAATGAAGGAAATACATTAAGGAAATACATAATTGAAAACCTAATCTAAATGGCAATACTGACCTTATTACAAACACCAAGAAGACTTATTTTATAGTAGGGCTTCAGCCTACTCCCATTAAAGTAACCAGGTAGACGTGTTTCCATCAAGTGCTTCTAACTTGCAAGCACCTGACTCAAGTATAGAAGTGATGACATACGGCCCCAACCAATGTAATTTGAGCTTGCCTAGATGGCGCTTGAACTTTGAGTCATAAAGAAGTACCAGTTTATCCAATCTCAAACTTCTTATCCCTTATGTTTCTATCATGCCATGCCTTCTGCCTAGCCTTTTCCTACTTTTAACTCCATCATGCTATGACTCGTCACTCATCCAGTTGAATCATATTTTTGATACACTCTTCTAAAGCCTGTTCATCAGCTAGACCTCTAGTAGCGTCGCAATGCGCAAAGAAGGTAACATAAATTCTATAGGAAGAACAACTTCTGCACCAAACACCAACTGAAATGGTTTGGCTTTGTTCAGATCTCTTGTAAGTTGTTCTATATGCCCAAAGAACAGCTGGACACTTTATCATCTCAATCCTTTCATCCAACATCACAAATTTTTGTCAAAGTCTGGCTCAAAATCTTGTTGAAGGCCTCAGTAGTTCTATTTTCCTAAGGATGGTAGGGTGTAGTTTTATGGTGTGTAACCATAAACTCATCTAATAGAATCCTGATTGTCTCATTCAAAAAGTGTGTACATCTATCACTTTTTAAGCTTAAAGGACATCCATATCTTGTAAGAACATTCTCCCATAGAAATAAGTAGCTGCTATAGCTGTCGTATAGTCCTTTATAGGTGTTGCTTCTGCCCACCGTGTGAGATAATCTGTGCAAGTAATGATATAGCACAATCCAAGTCCTGTGCGTGGATTGGTGAAATAGGTCCTACAAAGTCAATGGCCCATTTCTCAAGATAGTTCGGCATTAGTAATTGGTCTCAAAAGCATCTCATCTCTTTGCCCTAGTTTTCTTAGGCACTGACAATGATCACATGCCTTACAATATTCTTTACAGTCCTTATAAGAATGTCTCCCACCATAATCCAACAAGTAGGATCTTTCATGAAGTCACATCACTTGCATAATGGCCTCCTGTAATACCACCATGAGATTCTTCCATGATATCCTTACACTCATGCTCTAAGACACAATGACATAATACTTCATCTCTACCTAGCTTGTAAAGGTCACCACTGATTAACATAAACGGTGCCATGCATACAGTTCAAGCTGCTTCTTTTCTAATGCTTTCATTCCTTCTGGTGTCATACTTATTCATAGAAAGATAACAATGTCTTCTAATTCCGTGGAAAAATGCATGCGTTGTAACCTATATAACTTGTATGCATCCTCTCCTAGAATTGATTCTAGAGTAAATGGTCTTGACAAGCATTTAGATTGCTTTTCCCTGGCTTCACCATAGCTATGAATTCAAACTTTGAAATAGGAGCACCCATATATTCATATGCGCCCTTGATAAGATGGGTTTTTTTACCAAGTACTTTAATGCGATATGATCTGTATAAAACACAAATGGTGTTACTAAATAAGTATTGTTGAGAACTTGTGCAATGCATAGATACTTGTTGAATATTTTAGATGTATGACTTGTTCTCCATGGGGTATTTCCATACTTTTTCCTTCGGTCCAAATTGGTACTCCAATCTCCATGAATACCAGTCACCAGTAGAATAGCCCCAAAGCTATATTCCCCCCTGTGCACCACTGAACTTCGAGATATTTATCTCTGTAATATAGCCAGCAATGTTATAGATTGTCCCTTCTAACATCTTACGTTGCCATGTGTAACCAAATGGTATTTACCTGTGACCACGGCTCTTAATAATTCAACTTGGTAATAAGGTGTGATGCATAACTTACATTTAAATTGGACAGTTCTTTAATTTGTCTTGAAATCCATTCATCACGTTGACCCTTCAGGTGCTAGTTCCAACTCTTGTCTAGAGCTTTAAAAGTGTGGCTTTATCTGTGAACATAACTTTTGAATGTCTTCTCCTATGGCCTTCAAACCTATAACTGATAAGATAAGCGTAGATGAGATTCTAACTCTGATATCCTGCAAAGTAGAAGAAGTCCTCGTGCACCCTGCTCATTGAGCCACTGATACAAAGGCTCATACTTCCTGAAATATGGAAGCTCATATAATTGGTATACCCCAATTCTAATTCAGAAGCTTCTCACCTACATTTGTCATAAACGTCAGACTATATCTTCCGTCGTGTTTCACTTTTTTGTATTAGAAGTGAAAGCAAAAGGAATCGAGCTCCTTCTGGTTCTCTGAAGTCCTGTGATTGTACATTCGCTTACTTTTCTCTTTCTGATGGGTGAATCTGATTCCTAGTTGATAATTGATGACTCCTTCTGGATATTACATTTTTGAAATAATTGGATTTTCAAGTGCCATCTCTTCCTCCTGGATGACCACCTTGTTCTTTCCCTTTACTCCTTCCAGCAGTTGCTTTCTTAGGTGTCATTTTTACCTTGCAAACATCTCCTGGATTTTGATACTTTCAACTTTTTTCGAATCAAACCCTATGCTCGATTCAAAGGAAACATGGTCCTTGGTGGAAACTTCGTAGGGTAACTCTTGTATATCTCCTTGCTTCACTTAAACCCTTCACCACCGAGGAACAATGATTTTATTAAATAGATCTATTTGACACTTGGTTTCACACCCTTCGTACCAATAACCCAAATCACTCACTCTTCGCACTTAGCTCTTTCCTCAAAAACTCTTAGTGTCAAAAGTTCCATGGTAAAAAAGAATCCAAATGGATTCCATCCTTATATAATTTTTTCAAATTTTGATGCATTTATTTCTCCTTCACCTACCAGGAATAAAATCCCCTCATTCATTTTACCGAAAATTCATTCAAGATTCCGCACAGTAAATCTTCATGCCCCAACTATGAACCTTCTCGCATGACCTTTCTGCCCTTCAATCACAATTCTCTTCAGTACACACGCCCTTGCACCTGAGTACCTCCTCACTGTACCTTCTCCTGGTAGCTATCATGGCCTCTGTTTACCTCATGTTATATTTTTCCTTCATTCATCTCCATCCTTGGTCACTTTCGAGAAGAAATCTT
This sequence comes from Taxus chinensis, assembly GCA_019776745.2. NCBI lineage: Eukaryota > Viridiplantae > Streptophyta > Pinopsida > Cupressales > Taxaceae > Taxus > Taxus chinensis. Next base: position 731,424,896 of record CM034147.1, on the reverse strand, counting down.
CTTTAGACTTAAAGCACACTCGTAGGCAGCTTATTCCTTTCAGCTTTCGATTCCCAGAAGTCTTTTTCTTGGATAATGACAACCACCCCACATGAAAGGTATTTTCAGTCCTATACACATAAAAATTCTTCATATAGTAATTAGCTTCATGCACGCAAGCATTGCTTATTACACAAAAACAACAACTAAATTGAAAATTCATAGTGACAATGAAGGAAATACATAATTGAAAACCTAATCTAAATGGAAATACTGCCTTATTAGAAACACTAAGAAGACTTATTTATAGTAGGGCTTCAACATACTCCTGTTAAAGTAACCGGGTAGCCATGTTCCATCAAGTGCTTCTAACTGGCAAGCACCTGACTCAATTATAGAAGTGATGACATACGGCCCCAACCAATGTACTTTGAGCTTGCTTGGATGGGGCAAGAAATTTGAGTCATAAAGAAGTACCATTTGTCCAATCAAAAACTTCTTATACCTTATGTTTCTGTCATGACATGCCTTCTGCTAGGCATTTTTCCTTCTTCTGACTCCATCGTGCTATGTCTCGTCACTCATTCAACTAAATCATATTTTTTATACACTCTTCAAAATCCTGTTCATTAGCTAGACCTTTAACACACACAATGCACAAAGAAGGTAACATAAATTCAATAGGAAGAACAAATTCCATGCTAAACACCAACTGAAATCATGTGGCTTTGTTCAGTCTCTTGTAAGTTGTTTTATATGCCCAAAGAACAGTTGACACTTTTTCATCCCAATCCTTTCTTCCAACATCAATTTTTTTTTGTCAAAGTCTGGATCAAAATCTCTTTGAATGATTTAACAGTTCCATTTTCCTAAGGATGGTAGGTTGTAGTTTTATGGTGTGCAACCATAAACTCATCTAATAAAATCCTAATTGTCTCATTAAAAAAGTGTGTACCTCTATCACTTGTCAAGATTAAGGGACATCCATATCTTGTAAGAACATTCTCCCATAGAAACCTAACTGTTATAGCTATCATACAGTCCTTTGTATATGATATAGCATGATCCATTCCTATGCACGCAGATAGCGAAATAGGTCCTACAAAGTCAATGGCCCATTTCTCGAATGGTTCAGAACTAGTAATTGGTCACAAAGGAATCTTAATTCTTTTCCCTGGTTTTCCTAGGTGTTGACAATGATCACATGCCTTACAATATTCTTTACAGTCCTTATACAATGTCCCCCACCATAATCCAACAAGTAGGATCTTCTAGGAAGTCGCATCACCTACATAATGGCCTCCTGCAATACCACCATGAGCTTCTTCCATGATATCCTTACGCTCATGCTCTAAGACACAACAATGTAATACTTCATCTCTACCTAGCTTGTAAAGGTCACCACTGATTAACATAAACAGTGCCACGCGTATAGCAAACTTCTTCTTTTCTAATGCTTTCATTCCTTCTGGTGTCATACTTATTCATAGAAAGATAGAAATTTCCTCTAATTCCATGGGAACGTGTTGTAACCTATATAACTGTGCATCGGGAATTGTTTCTTCAATTGTTTGTGCATCCTCTCCTGAATTGATTCTGGATAAATGGTCTGGTCCAAAATTGCTTTTCCTCTGGCTTCACCACAACTGATGAAGTCAAAATCTTGAAATAGGAGCACCCATCTACATATGCACCCCTATAAGACATACCTTGTTTACCAAGTAATTCAATGCCATGTGATCTGTATAAAACACAAATGGTGTTGCTAACAAGTATTGTTGAAACTTGTGCAATGCATAGATCATTGACAAAGCTTCACGCTCTGTAGTTGTATAATTCCATTCAGCAGGAGTTGGCTTCCTACTAGAAAAAGAGATTGGATGATCTACAATACCTTCATTAGGTTGAGCTAACAAAGTGCCAATGGTCATGCTAGAAGCGTCCACATGCAAATGAAATAGTTTATCCCATGAGGGAAAGCATAGAATTGGCACGATAGTAACTTTCTCTTTTAAAATCTCAAACGTATGCTGCTGTGGTTCTCCCCAATAAAATGTACCTTTCCCCTTCAAGTAATTCTTCTAAGGGTGTAACAATTTTGGCATACCCTTTGATGAGTTTTCTATAATATCTTGTATGACCTAAAACTCCACGCATCTCACTTTGACTGGTAGGCATGTTTAGGCCTAGAATGACTTCAACCTTAGCTGGATCAATCAACAAACCTTCCTTATAGATTATATGTCCTAATAGTATCCCAAATGGTGTAGCAAATATGCACTTCTTGATGTTCAAAGAGATACTCAATTGTTTGCACCATTCAAACATTAAGCACAAATTTTCACAATGATCTTTCACAAGCCCATTTACTATCCAATCATCTAGGTAGACCTGTAAGAAGTTGTGAATAAAATATTTGAATGCCTGCACAACTATGCACAAAAATACAGTAGGCACATTTTTCAATCCAAAAGGCATCACAGTATAGGAAAAACTACCCCATTCAGTAGTAAATTTTGTCTTTTCTTGATCCTCTTGAGCAATCCTAACCTAATGATACCCAGAAAAACCATCTGTGAAGGAATATATTTCATGCCTTGCAACTCCTTCTAGTATTTCCTCAGTGAATGGCGTAAGGAATGGATCTATGACGACATGCAGCATTCAGCTCCTTGTAGTCCACACATATTCTAATTCCTCTGTCCTTCTTGATACTAATCATCATTGGGCTAACCCATTCTGACTCATCAAGGGGCTTGATAATTCTAGATTTCAACATTTTATCAATTTCTTCTGTTTACCTTTTTGTGCAAATTAGGATTCATTCTATAAGGTCTCTTTCTAACTGGCCATATACCATCCTTAAGTTTGATCTTCATTTCCCCAAGGGATTCATGCACACCTTTAAGTTCATGATACCCTCGAGGGAATAAGTCTTGATAATCCCTAAGTAACTCGATGATCTTTACTACCTCCAGAGTCTGACTAGTAGTATCTAATTACGGCCTCTTTAGGCTCATCCTCTGAACCTATATTCACCTTCTTTATCTTCATGGGTTCGTAGTAACTGTCGTGTATCCTTATCTGCACTGTCTAAGACCTCATACCCCATATGAATGTTCAATATCCAAGTTCTCAACTTCCTTGTCATCCACGACGTAAACCATTTTTCCTTTCTCTTGCTCAAGGAAAGCGCATTCAAGTAGTATGGAGTCCATTTATTCTTCCTTTTCAAAACATGCTCCGAACTCTACCTCATCAAATAATTCTTGGATATGCTCTTCTGCTTTTGCACTATCTCCCATAGTTAAGCACTTGAAATTTTAATGCCTCTTCTATAGGAGGTTTACTCAAGAAGTAGTCAAAAGTCTAGATCATTCCTGTAGTCAAATTTTGCCAATTTCCAGTCTCTCGATGTAGTCCTACATATACATAACAGGCACGTGTGCACATCCTTGTAGCGTAGAATACAGTCGATGCACCCAAAGTGATGGTGGTAATGCCTACTGTCCTACTATCTAGAGTCTCTCACAATGCTAAATGTGATGCTGAATAGGTTGATCACCATGATAAGTGTAGATTTGTGTAGGTGCATTACTCCTTATAAACCTAATAGACAAAGAAACTCTAATATCTTCCTAGTTTATCAGATTATATTTGTGGACTACCCACCAGCACGCTTGCTTTCCTGCGTAGTGTATATACTAACATATCTCTTCTCTTAATTTAATTTTTCCATTGTGTTTTAATGGCCTTCAAAAATACAGGAATATCTTTTTCCCCTATATACTAAGGTACTGTGTTACCTATTAGTCGAATCGAACGAATTCCATTCTTGCATGAAACCATGCTTTTCACCTCGTGTCCTACTAATTCATATGTACCATGAGCCCAATTTTTGCAAGAAATACTCGTAGTATCACTAATAGAATGAGAATCCTCCCACTATAGGATGCCTTCTTTTGATGGCCCATTGACCTCTGGGTCCTGAATAACACGTACATAAACTCCTGTTAAGTCCTCCTCACTTAGAGACTCAACATATGGTGTAGACTTTCCATCTGTCAAAGGTATCAAAACGCTTTCCTCCTTGTTTTTAAAGTTGATATACCCCTTATTGAATCTCAAGTCACCATTATTCGCATAACAACAAGGGCGTCCAAGCAGGGCTAGAAAATTGTCTACTTAAAGTGCTAATACCTCAAAATCCCCAATGAACTTAGCCCCTTGTATAGTTATAGATGCATCTTTCAAAACTCCTATGGGAGTGTCCTTAGTCTATTTTTCCATAAATAACACATTAGATGATGGCTGCAATGGAGGCCTCCCTATTTGTTACCATACATCTAATGTGAACACATTTACTTCCACACCTGTATCAATCAATATGTTGCTCAACAAGCCACCCATCCCCAACAACATTCAGAGTAATATCCTTGTCATAATCAATGCTATCAGGGGGAAGATTTACATGGAGAATCTATCATCTAGTCTCAAGACTTGCATGTAAAGTGTTCCCTTTTAACCAACTTCCTAATAGTGGAATAATGTTCTCCTGGTGCAACATATTGCACACCTCTCATAGATCATCGATATCAATTGGACTGATCTTTGATGATTTCATCTTCTACCCCTTTAGGTACTCTATCTCACCCTGAAGATTCCTTAGTACTTCCATGGTATCCTGGAAAACTTCCTTCTGATGAGTAGGATCTGGGTACCTTGCATGCAAAACCTCCTACCTTAGTGATCGTAGGCTTCTTGGTGCAATGCCTATCTCGTGCATGCTACTTCAGCGCGTGTAGTAATATTTACTGTCAAAACCTTAGGTCCTTCTGCTATCTTGGGCATCCACTGATCTTCTACCACACGCTGGATTCTAACAATCCCGACGCCTTTGTTTTCTTTCTTATGCTGCTTACTCAGATGCTCATATAAGTTCCTAGCACTCTTCATAGCTATGGTTCTTCCCACAAAAAGAACATGCAATATTCTGAGGACATTCACACCTAAAGTGCTCAGGAGACCCGTGTGTATAACATGTTCCATGAGGGAACTCACCTCTTCCTCCACCACGGCCTCATCCTCCATATCCACCATGATATCCAAGTCCCCTAGAGCCACGACCTCCTTCAAAACACCCCTCATTCCTGTCATAGCACGTTTGATTATGATCCCAATCCTGGTGCTCATTATTACCCTTAGAATTATCTATTACACTTATCTTTCGTACCCCTATGTCTATAGCATCCTGGATCTGACCAATCAACCAATAATCCTCAGTATCATGGGTCATGGACCTATAATTTTTGCAAAAGCAAGATACATTCTTCATTATCACACGCTGTAACAAAGGACAGTGAATAGCATCATGATTCAAATGATATATCTCATAATCTAATAGTAATGAGCATACAGATCTGTGAGGGAAACTATCTTGGTGTGACCTTCCACTTCACAATCTGTACACCAAATTCTCAGCAAGTTTCATGGGTTGAATTTGCTGATAGCTTCTCTAACTAATTTTTCATAGCTGTAATTTGTGCCTCTAGGAATGGACTAATGCCAGTGTCAATGCTTCCAAATTGTGTAGCACACAAAGATACTTTCAATGCTTTGTGCAGATCAGTGTATGTCTTATTTGACAATGCCCTTCTAAAAGGTGTAATCAATCCTCCCAACAAGCCACTGTGCATGCTGCCTAGCATGAATATCATAAGATAACTTAGATAAAGTGTCTTAAAATGAGCATCATACTCACATACACTCTTAGCAGTGCCTTGCTTGATATCCTTGAGCGCACTTATACTCTTATGCTAAAACTCATGGATATGGAACTCTTTCAAGAAAGCATCTATCAATGCTACATAATCCACGCAAGTTTTATCAAGGTCAAACTTTCTATAATAGATGTGTGCTCGCATCCCTGTAATGTAGTGGTGAATTGACTTGCCTTATGCTTAGAAGCCATGTATCCCTTTAGTGTGCCACACAATTTCACACATATGCACATGTTCTGCAAGCATCTCTATACCTCTATATTCTAGGAGACGAAGAAAAATATCCATATAGATATTATGTGGTTGCTGCGGACCTTGACCATCTGATCCAAAACCTCCCGTGTTCCCTCTACCTCCAGAACCACCAGATCCACAAGAACTAGAACCACCTATAGCTCCATCGATCCTTCACATGTAGTTGGAATAGGACCTATAGATGTACTCCCCTATGCTCTGACAGTAGTACTATATTGAACCCCTATAGTCTGTGAGGTAGTTCCACTAACAGATGTGATCCCAACATTCTACGTGCTCACATTCTATGCGGATGATGTACCTAAAAATGTTCCTCCAAATGACATTGAATTCATTTGTCCTGCCATTTATGTACTTAATCCCTGACTTACTCCTACTCTCTCCTACTTCCCAAGTTAGTTTTCCAGTTACTTGTTGTACTAAATACTAAAAAAACCAAGCACAAGGGCTAGGTCACTAGGTGGATTAAGATGCGTGCATGCGGTCCAGATAGTCTCTACTGGTGCACTTCCTATGTAAGGCTGAGGGGGATCTCTATCATGATTTCTAAGATGGGGGAGTTCCTGATGCTCTGGATCCACATCTTCCACGTGAGCTGTAAATCCCTCATGAGCCATCTCTCTCCTCCATGCCATACTTTCTGACAATGGAACACTGCTTCTCTATCTCCCTCTCGTGTGCCTCATTATACTTAAGCAACCTTTCCTCTCTCTGCCTCTCTGTCGCTAGGTCTGCCATCTTAAACCAAACTTGTTCCTGCCCTTGTGTGGTGAAGTTTAGTTAGCCATCGGCTTACTCTCAAGGTTCAAAGTTACCATCAACATCTTGATCACCAGTGGAATACCTTGCAAATATGTTCCTATTGGATACCGTAAAAATTGGAATTCAGCTACCTTCGAGAAAGAGTACATCGAAATTGAATATTCCAAAATATAACTATTTGGAACACCATGGGAACCACGTATCCAAAGCACGAGTCTAGATCAGATCATCATCATAAAGGGTATGAAATTCTTCCTGTGTCCAGAACAAGTGCATGATACCTCCAATTCCACTGAGATGCATAAGTAGTAAGCCACTCGTATAGTTCTACTGGAAAGATAGCAAAAAATCTCTCATATAAGTTGTCATACAGATTATGTTCTACCCAAATGCGTGTGTTAACTCAAATCCACTGCTAAACCTCCATGCATATTATTCCTCCAGATCATGTATCCATTCCTCAATACTTTCTAGAGTTAATCAGTACATCTTCATTGGGAACCATCTACTATGAAAACAACTGAAAAAGAGGTCTTGGCCTGAACAAGTACCAATGATGCAACCTAGAATTTACCAGATAACACCCTAGTCGCGCTGGCACATCACTCAACCTTGATTGAGCGCTCACCTGAAGTGCGCAAAGGTACCAAGTCCCTCTTTAGGGTTGCTATAGCAGGATGTTAGCAATGATGAAGGAAGAAACATATAGATTCATAACTAATCCATCATTCTAAAATGTATGCTACCCTCAGATCTATGGAAGAACAAGCTTAAACAGTAATCATGATTGAATTAATAACATGCACTACTCAACTACACACAGAATGACACTTAGATTTGGCCAATATCTTCCATCTATTAATAAATATATAAGCTCCTTACAGTATTGTCAATCTATACCAAGGCGTGTATGGATCTGATGTAGTAATTCAGTCATATGTGTATATCTCACATACACTCACTTTGTATATTCTCTGTTACACACACACATTGTATATTATCTAGTACACACACACTCCACTTCTACTATGTACCTAACATCATATATATAGGGCGGGGACTTTCCCTTCACCGCTTATCTATTCCAGAAATAGGCTGCATGCTATTGATAGCCACATGCCGTTTACAAGCATAGCCACACATGCAAGTGTGTTATCTATAGACCTCTTGCAGTTAACTGAAGTGTCAATTCTATTCTTAGCTCGTCTCCATGTAAAATTCTTTGATCCACTCCTCCAAAGATAGACAATGCATGGTGTAGACATCTCTACATATCATTGGTGTGTTCCGCATGCCATCTTATAAAAATAGGTCTCCATGCTCAAAATCGGCTAAGTCCTAAAAGTTGAACTTTCCTTTCACACACAGGTCCTTCCTATCCTTCCGCACACTTGGTTCCAAGCCTTCTATCCCACGTGGACTCCTTGTGTGATCTTTGACAAGTATTCTTTAATCAACATTACCCCACACTAATCTCATTATCGTCCCGACAATGGGTATCTCCAAAAATTGAAGTAAAGAATAGAATAATGGAAAGAATAAGAATGAAAGAATGTAGATAAATAAATAATTTCTATGAGGTTATGAGGCAGCCTCCTCTGTATCAGTTTGCAGTATCAACTCTGGATACTCCTCCTTTATTTCGGCCTCCAAAACCTACCATTCAGTGAGTGCTTGTTCTTGTTTTTTTAGGATGTCCACAACAATGGATTCCAACTCATCCCTCACAATCTCTCCTTTCTTCATTTTGTAGAACTAACACAATACTAGACATTGATGTCATTCTCCCTTCTAAAAGATCCATCTTCTGTATAATTAGCTTCCCAAGCTCTTCTAGCCAAGTCTTGTGTGGCTCTTGTGTTGCTGCCAGGGCCTCGTGCAAACTGTTTAACCATTGAAAATATTTCTGCGTGGCCCAATGTCTCATCCTTCATCACTTTCTTGACCTCATTATTCTCTTCTAGGGTCTTGATGTTGATAAGTGCCTCTGGAGCTGTGCATATGTTTAAAGCCTAGTCTTCTTTCTTCAATAATTCCTGTAACGCTTGCAACATCCCTTCATAGGATGCAATCTTTTGCATCACTGATGTTTTCTCTCATTCGACATCTTGTTCTAAGCTTTTTGGCACTTGCATGTGCAAAGGTTAATCTTCAAGTACCAAGTCCACCAACTTTCCTACATAGTGTATCGCTAAAGGAAATGTCTGCGGTACCTTGGCCTCCAAGTGTGGACTTGCTCTAATGACATTATCCCTAATCTCCTCTGTGATGCTGATAAATACCTCATTCTTCTTCTGCATGAAATCCCTCTCTTGCGTTATGTGCACTATTTCTACATCCTTTGTCTTCAGCTCCTCACGCAATGCTCTGATCGTTGTAGCTTTGTCCATGTTTCTTCTAGCCACCTCAGCAGAAACCTTTACCAATGCATTGCTGACCTACTCATCTGATATGATAGTAGGCTTTAATGTCATGTGTCTAGCTTGGGGTGGCTTCTTCAGTTCATCTCGAAATGCATGACTCTTCATACACATCAAATTCAGGCTCATCCATGTGGGTGTGCATTGACCACGATAGTTGCTTTTGAGTGAGCATAGTCACCATATCCTTATCCATTAGCTCCCAACCGAATAAATCCTTCTGTGCTATCGTCCTTTGGAAGCGGGAATGGACAATTTTTCCTACATCCTCTCCATACCCCATGGTTTGTGGAATGTGCTCTCCACTTGTTCTTCTAGACCACTTGCTGCTTAGGAAATTTAGCTTCCAAATTTGGGACTTGTGTCTCCATGTCCTAAACATTCTCTGCAGCTCTCTCCTCAAGTCTTTTCTCATCCTCTTATTTTTCCTTTGATTCCTCACCTTGTTCTTCTGTGTTCTTTGGAAGTGTAGGAGAATTAGGCGTGCTCTCCTCTAACTCTTCCACCTCCTCATTTAACTTCAGTTTTCCTCCTTATTTGCACGATTGCCTCCTTCTGTGGAGAGAGTCTGGGTGATTTGTGCACATAGTGGTTGGAGTACCACCTTGGGTCCTTGTTCTCCTAAACACCCTCTTAAACTTGTGATCCCCTTGGAATCTATTCAAGTCCTCATCATCCCCCTCTTGTGGCTGAGGTGGTGTAATGGCACACTCAGCTTCATCCTTATTTATAGGATGTCTCCTACCTCTATGCTCCAAACCACCACTATCTTCGCACCCCTCCTCCTCATCCCCCACTTCAATTGGCTCTGTGGGTTTAGGTGTTGGGATGTTCTCCATTGTATGTTTTCCCTTTGTGGTGCTGGAAGTGTGAACTCACCTTCCACATACTTGTTATTCTCCATCTTTGGCTTCAAATGGAGATACACCAATGCTACCCCCACATCTACTACAACCAAACTTATTGGCTTAATATTCAGCACCTCTGAAATGATCCTCTCTATATAAACACTTATGTCAGGATACACATACTTATTCCTCAACTTATGGTAGTCATAGTCTACCTTATCTGCATTGAATACCAGTTGGTACATGTCTATAAATCTGTGAACATGTGCTTGGAAATACCTTGCAGTGAATGCGTAAGGAAATTTACACCAAGGGCTCCAGACTCCATCTTTCATTGGGAAGCACATGATGTAGAAATGCTGATATACAACAAACTAGACTTGTTTCCCTACCACTTTTTCTAGGTCCTTTGGGTTGTGCCACTCTTCCCCAAATTCTGCATGGAGCTTGTCATACAATCTCTCCACCCTTTGCTTTACGTTTTCTGTCATGGCCCCTTTGCATAAATACTTGTTGAATCTTTCAGCTGGTGACTTGTTCTCCATGGGGTATTCCCATACTTTTTCCTTTGGTCCATCTAGTACTCCAATGTCCATGAATACCAGTGATAGTAGAACAGACCCAAAGATGATCTTCCCCCTTGTGCATGCTTCTTTGACTATTTTCTCTACAATATAGCCTACAATGTTGTAGATTGTCCCTTCTGACATCTTACGCACAATGTGTAACCACATGGTATTTACCTGTGACCACCACTCTTGATCATTCAACTTGGTAATAAGGTGTGTTGTAACTTGCACAATTAGACAGTTCTTCAATTTGTCTATATCCATTCCACGTGGACCCTTCAAGTACCCCAACTCCTATCTAGTTTTTAAAAGTGTGTCTTTATCTATGAGATCACTTTTAATGTCCTCTCTTGTGGCCTTCAAACCTGTAACTGATGAGATAAGAATAGATGAGATTCTAACTTTGCATCCTGCAAAGTAGAAGAAGTCCTCTTGCACCTTGCTCATGAGCCACTGATACAAAGGCTCATACTTCTCAAAATATGGAAGCTCATATAATTGGTATACCCCAATTCTCTTCAGAAGCTTCTCACCTACATCATCATAAACAGACATATCATCTACTGTGCACTTGTTCATACTATGCAGTGAGAAAGGAATTGAGCTCCTTCTTGTTCTCCGAAGTCCTGTGATTGTATTCACTTACTTTTCTCTTTCTAATGGGTGAATCCCATTCCTAGCCGAAGATGATTCCTTCTGGATATTACATTTCTAAAAAATGGCTTTTAGGTGCCATCTCTTCCTCCTCAACAACCACCTTCTTCTTTCCTTTTACTGCTACCACAAATGCCTTCTTAGGTCCCATTTTTACCTTGCAAACGTCTCCTCTTTAACTCTGTAACTTTGTGAATCAAACCATATCTCGATTCAATCATTCCCTTGGTGGAATTTTCATAACCTAAAATCTTCTTTGTCTCCCTTCTTCACTTAAACCCTTCACCATCGGGGACACAAGCTTCTTTTCACATAGATCTAGTTGTCACACTTGGTTTCACACCCTTCGCACCTTAACCAGATCACTCAGCTCTTCGCACTTAGCTCTTTCCTCAAATAATCTTAGTCACAATGGTAAAAATGAATCTGCATTCCATCCTTATATAATTTTTTCAAATTTTGATGCATTTATTACTCCTTCACCTACCAAATATCCACTCATTCATTGACCAAATTCATTCGTTCCATACGTGTACATCTTCACGCCCCAGCTATAACCTTCTAGCACACCTTCCTACCCTCTAGTCATAGACTTCTCTTCAGTGTGCACCCTTACACTCAAGTACCTCATCACTGTACCTTCTCCTGGTAGCTATCATGGCCTCCACTTACCTCAGGTTATATTGTTCCTTCATTCATCTCCATCCTTGGTCACTTTCAAGAAGAAATATTATTTATGACTTAAAGCACACCCATAGTAGCTTATTCCTTTCACCTTTCAATTCCCATAGTCTTTTTCTTGGATAATGATAACCACCCCACACAAAAGGTATGTGCAGTCCTCTACACATAAACATTCTTCATATAGTAATTAGCTTCATCTGCGTAAGCGCGATTATTACACAAAAACAACTAAATTGAAAAAGCATAATGATAATGAAGGAAATACATTAAGGAAATACAAAATTGAAAACCTAATCTAAATGGAAATACTACCTTATTACAAACACCAAGAAGACTTATTTATAGTAGGGCTTCAGCCTACTCCTGTTAAAGTAATTGGGTAGCCGTGTTCTATCAAGTGCTTCTAACTGGAAAGCACCTGACTCAAGTATAGAAGTGATGACATACAACCCCAACCAATGTACTTTGAGCTTTCTTGGATGGTGCAAGAACTTTGAGTCATAAAGAAGTACCATTTGTCCAATCTCAAACTTCTTATCCCTTATGTTTCTATCATGATATGCCTTTTTGTAGGCCTTTTCCTGCTTCTGAGTCCATCATGCTATGGCTCATTGCTCATCCAGTTGAATCATATTTTCAATACACTCTTCTAAATCCTGTTCATCTACTAGACCTCTAGCACGCACAATGCACAAAGAAGGTAACATAAATTCTATAGGAAGTATAACTTCTGCGCCAAACACCAACTGAAATGGTGTGTCTTTGTTCAGTCTCTTGTAAGTTGTTCTATATGCCCTAAAAACATAGCTGACACTTTGTCATCCCAATCCTTTCTTCCAACATCACAATTTTTTGTCAAAGTCTAGCTCAAAATCTTGTTGAAGGCCTCAACAGTTCCATTTTCCTGAGGATGGTAGGGTGTAGTTTTATGGTGTGTAACCATAAAATCATCTAATATAATCCTGATTGTCTCATTCAAAAAGTGTGTACCTCTATCACTTGTCAAGCTTAAGGGACATCCATATCTTGTAAGAACATTCTCCCATAGAAACCTAGCTATTGTAGCTATCGTACAGTCCTTCGTAGGTGTTACTTCTACCCACTGTGTGAGATAATCTGTGCAAGTAATGATATAGCATGATCTAGTCTTGTGCACGGCTAATGAAATAGGTCATACAAATTCAATGGCCCATTTCTCAAATGGTTTGAAACTAGTAATTGGTCTCAAAGGAATCTCATCTCTTTGCCCTAGTTTTCCTAGGCTCTGATAATGATCACATGCCTTACAATATTCTTTATAGTTCTTATATAATGTCTCCCACCATAATCTAGCAAGTAGGATCTTTCAGGTAGTCGCATCACCTGTATAATGTCCTCTTACAATACCACAATTATCTTCTTCCATAATATCCTTACACTCATGCTCTAAGACACAACAATGTAATACTTCATCTCTGCCTAGCTTGTAAAGGTCACCACTGATTAACATAAATGGTGCCGTGCCGCGCATTTTCTAATATTCCTTCTAGTGCCATACCTATTTGTAGAAAGATAGAAATGTCCTCTAATTCCATGGGCACACGTTGCCTATATAACTATGCATCTCATTTTTCTTCAATGTTTGTCATCCTCTCCTTTGATTCTAGATAAATGGTCTGGTCCATTGTTTTTCCCTAGCTTCACCACAACTGTGAAGTTCTTGAAATAGGAGCACCCATCTGCATATGATGTAAGATGGACTTGTTTACCAAGTACTTCAATATGTGATTCACAAATGGTGTTACTAACAAGTACTGTCGAAACTTGTGCAATGCATAGATCATTGACAAAGCTTCGTGCTTCTGTAGTTTTATAATTCCATTCAGTAGGAGTCATTCCTACTAGAAAATAGATTGGATGATCTACAATACCTTCTCCAGTTTTAACAATTGGCCATTCCACATGCACATGAAATGGTTTATCCCATGAGGGAAAGCTCAGAATGAATAGTAAGAATATCTCAAATGGAATAAAATGTACCTTTCCCCTTTAGTAAATCTTCCAAGGGTGCAACAATTTTGGCATACCCTTGCTTTTCCCTAACTTCACCATAACTGTGAAGTCAAAATCTTGAAATTTGAGCACAAAGTGTTTTCCGTCTACATATGTGCCCCTGTAAGATGACCTTGTTTACCAAGTAATTCAATTCCATGTGATCTGTATAAAACACAAATGGTGTTGCTAACAAGTATTGTTGAAACTTGTGAAATGCATAGATCATTGACAAAGCCCTTCACGCTCTGTAGTTTTATAATTCCATTCAGTAGGAGTCAGCTTCCTACTAGCAAAATAGATTGGATGATCTACAATACCTTTGTTAGTTTGAGCTAACAAAGTGCCAATGGCCATGCCAGAAGCATCATTTTGGGACATTTGGGACACATGCACATGAAACAATTTATCCCATGAGGGAAAGCACACAATGGGCACAATAGTAAGTTTCTCTTTTAAAATCTCAAATGCACGTCGTTGTGGTTCTCCCTAATAAAATGTACCTTTCCCTTTAAATAATTATTTCAAGGGTACGGAAACAATTTTGGCATACCCTTTGATGAGTTTTCTATAATATCCTGTATGACCTAACAATCCATACACCTCACTTTGACTGGTAGGCACGTTCAGGCCTAGAATGACTACAACCTTAGCTGGATCAACCAACAAACCTTCCTTGCAGATTATATGTCCTAACAGTATCCCAAATGGTGTAGCAAATATGCACTTATTGATGTTAAAAGAGATACTCAATTATCTGCAACGTTCAAACATTAAGCACAGATTATCACAATGATCTTTCACAAGGCCATATATTGTCTAATCATCTAGGTAGACCTGTAAGAAGTTGTGAATAAAATCTTTGAATGCTTGCACAACTATTCACGAAAATACAGTAGGCATGTTTTTCAATCCAAAAGGCATCACAGTATAGGAAAAACTCCCCCGTTCAGTAGTAAATGTTGTATTTTCTTGATTCTCCTAAGCAATCCTAACCTGATGATACACAGAAAACCCATCTGTGAAGGAATAGATTTCAAACCCTACAACTCCTAGTATTTCCTCAATAAATGGCATAGGGAATGGATCTGTGATGCATGCAACATTCAGCTCCGTGTAGTCATTCTGTAAGGTCTCTTTCTAATTGGTCATACACTGTCCTTAAGTTTGATTTTCATTTCCCCAAGGGATTCATGCACGCCTTTAAGTTCATGATACCCTCAAGGGAATAAGTCTTGATAATCCATGAGTAACTCGATGATCTTTGGTACCTTTGAGTTTGACTAGTACTCTCCAATCATGATCTCCTTAGGCTTAGACTCCGAACCTATATTCACCTTATTTGTCTTCATAGGTTCGTGGTAAGTGCACGTATCCTTGTCTACACTGTCCAAGACCTCCCATACCCCATGTGAATGTTCAATATCTAAGTTCTCAGCTTCCTTGTCATCCACAACGTAAACCATCTTTCCTTTATCTTTCTCAAGGAAAGCACGTTCAAGTCGTATGGAATCTATTTCTTCTTCCTTTTCAAAACATGCTCTGAACTCTACCTCATCGAATAATTCTTGGTTATGATCTTTTAATTTTACACTATCTACCATAGTTAAGCGCTTGACACATTTTAATGCCTCTTCTACAGGAGGTTTAATCGAGAAGTAGTCAAAAGTCTGGATCATTCCTGCAGTCAAATTTTACCAATTTCCAGTCTCTCTATGTAGTTCTACATATACATACCAAGTGCGTGCACATCCTTGTAGCTTAGAATACATTCAATGCACCCACAGTGATGGTGGTAATGCCTCCTGTCTTGCTATTTAAAGTCTCTCACACTACTGAATGTGATGCTGAATAGGTTGATCACCATGATAAGTGCATATTTTCGTAGGTGCATTTCTCTTTATAAACCTAGTAGACAAAGCGACTCCAATCTCTTCCCAGTTTATCATATTATCTCTGTGGACTACCCACCAACGCGCTGTTGTCCCATGTAGTGTATTTACTAACATATCTATTTTCTTGTATGATTTTTCCAATGTGTTTCCATGGCCTTCAAAAATGTAGGAAGATCTTCTGCCCCTATATACAAAGGTACTGTGCTACCTATCCATCGAATTGAATGAAGTCCATTCTTGCATGTAACCATGCTTTTCACCTTGCGTCCTACTAATTCATATGTACCATGAGCCTAATTTTTGCAAGTAATGCTCATAATATCACTAATAGAATGAGAATCCTCCCACTGTAGGATTCCTTCTTTTAATGGCTCATTGACCTCTGGGTCATGAATAACGCGTACATAAACTCTATTTAAGTATTTCTCACTTAGAGGCTCAACATAAGGTGTAGACTTTCCATGTGTCAAAGGTATCATAACCCTTTCCTCCTTGTTTTTAAATCTGATATACCCCTTATTGAATCTTAACTCAGCATTATTCACATAACACCAAGGGCATCCAAGCATGGCTGGAAAATTGTCTGCTTATACAAGTGTTAATACCTCAAAATCCCTAGTGAACTTGGCCCCTTATATAGTTATAGATGCATATTTCAAAACTCCTATGGGAGTGTCCTTGGTTTGGTTTTTCATAAATAACACATTAGATGATGGCTGCAATGGAGGCCTCCCCATTTGTACCCATGCATCTAATGTAAGTACATTTACTTATGCACCTATATCAATCAATATGTTGCTCAACAACCACCCATACACAACAACATTTAGACTAATTTCTTTTTCATAGTTAATGCTATCAAGGGGAATATTTTCATGCAGAATCTACCTTCTAGTCTCAAGACTTACATGTGGAGTGTCCCTTTCAACCAACATCCTAATAGTGGAATAATGCTCTCTTGGCGCAACATCTTGCACACCTCTCATAGATCATTGATATACATTAGGACTTACTCTGATGCTTTCTTCTACTCCTTTAGGTACTGTATCTCACCCTGAAGATTCCTTAGCACTTCCATGGTATCCTAGTAAACTTCCTTCTGATGAGCAGGATCTAGGTACCTGGCATACAAAACCTCCTCCTTGGTGATTGTAGGCTTCTGGTGTAATGCCTCTCTCACGCGTTCTACTTCAGCGCATGTAGTAATATTTAAAGTCAATGCCTTGGGTCCTTCTACTATCTTGGGCATCCAATAATCTTATACCGTGTGTTGTATTATAACCATCCCAATGCCTTTATTTTCTTTCTTATGTTGCTTACTCAGATGCTCATATAAGTCTAGGAACTCTTCATATCTATGGTTCTTTCCGTAGAAAGAACATGAAGTATTTTGAGGACATTCACACCTATAGTGGTCAGGAGACCCATGCGTATAACATGTTCCATGAGGGAACTCACATCTTCCTCCACCACAGCCTCATCCTCCATATCCACCATGATATCCATGTCTCCTTCCATGACCTCATTTAAAATGTCCCTCATTCCTATCATAACACATTTGATTATGATCCCAATATTAGTGCTCATTCTTACCCTTAGAATTATCTGTTACACTTTTCTATCATACCCCAATGTCTATAGCATCATGGATCTGACCAATCAGCTGACAATCCTCAATATCATGGGTCATGGACCTACTTATTTTACAAAAGCAAGATACATTCTTCCTTATCGCGCACAGAAACAAAGGAAAATGAATAGCATCATGATTCAAATGATAGATCTCATGGTCCAATAGTAATGAGTGTATAGATATTTGAGGGAAACTATCCTTAGTGTGACCTTCCACTTCAAAATCTGTACACCAAATTTCTTAGAGTGTTTCATGTACTGAATTTGCTAATAGCTTCTCTAACTTCTTTTCCATAGCTATAATATGTGCCTTTAGGAATGGACTAATGCCAGTGTGAATGCTCCCAACTACCTCAGCATGAAAATACACTTCCAGTGCTTCGCACAGATTAGTGTATGTCTTATGTGATAGTGCCCTTCTAAAAGGTGCAATCAATCCTCCAATGAACCATTGTGCATGCTGGGTAGCGTGAATATCATAAGATAGCTTAGATAGAATTTTCTTAAAATGAGCATCATACTCACGTACACTCTCAGTAGTGACTTTCTTAATATCCTTGAGTGCACTTATACTCTTTTGCTTAAACTCAGGGTTATGGAACTCTTTCAAGAAAGCATCCTTCAATGTTGCATAATCCACGTAAGTTTTATCAGGGTCAAACTTCCTATACCAGCTATGTGCACACCCCTGTAATGTAGTGGTGAATTGAATTTCCTTATGCTCAGTAGCCGTGATGCCTTTAGCGCACCACGAGATTTCACACATATCCACTTGTTCGGTAGCATCCTCTATACCTCTATATTCTGGGAGATGAAGAGACATCTCCATATAGATATTATGTTGTTGTTGTGGACCTTGACCACTTGATCCAAAATGTCCCATGTTCCCTCTACCTCTAGAACCACCAGATTCACTAGAAGTAGAACCATCTATACCTCCTGATACTTTACCTATAGTTAGAATAGGACTTGTAGATGTACTCCCCTCTACTCTGATAGTAGTACTATACTGAACCCCTACAGTCTTTTAGGTAGTTCCACTTCCAAAGGTGATCCCAACATTATGCGGGCTCACATTCTGTGTGGACGATGCACCTAAGAATGTTCCTCCAAATAAAATTGAAGCCATCTATCCTGCCATTGATGTACTTGATCCCTGACTTACTCCTACTCTCCTACTTCCCAAGTTATTTTTTCTGGTTACTTGTCATACTAGATACTGAAAAACAAAGTGCAAGGGCTAGGTCACCAGGTGGATTAAGATGCATGCCCACGGTCTAGGGTATTATTTGCTGGAACACTTTTGTGTAAGGCCAAAGGGGGATCTCTATCATGATTTCTAATATGGGGGAGTTTCTGATGCTCTAGATCCACATCTTCTATGTGAGTTGTAAATCCCTCATGAGCCATCTCTCTCCTCCATTCCATACTTTATGTAATGAAACACTACTTCTCTATCTCCCTCTCGCGTGCCTCATTATACTTAAGCCACCTTTCCTCTTTCTCCCTCTCTGCCGCTAGGTCTGCCATCTTAAACCAAACTTGCTCCAACCCTCACATGTGGTGAAGTTTCTTTATCCATCGTCTTACTCTCCAGGTTCAAAGTTACCATCAATATCTTGATCACAAGTGGAATACCTTGAAAATATGTTCCTCTTGGATATCGCAAAAACTAGAATTCAGCTACCTCCGGGTAAGAGTACGTCGAAATTGAATATTCCAAAATATAACTATTTAGAACACCATGAAACCATGTATCCACAATGCGATTCCATATCAAATCAACATCATAAAGGGTCTTAAATTCTTCCTATGTCCAAAAAAGTGTGTGATACCTCCAATTCCCATGAGATGAATAAGCAGTAAGCCACTCGTATAGTTCTACTGGAAAGATAGCAAAAAAGATCTCATATAAGTTGTCATACATATTCTGTCCTACCCAAGTGCATGTGTTAAACTTAGATCCACTGTTAAACCACCATGCATATTCTTCCTCCATATCATGTATCCATTCCTCAATAATTGTTAAAGTTAACTAGTACATCTTCATCGCGAACCATCTTGAAAAATAACTGAAATAAGAGGTCTTGGTAACAATGGAACCAATGATGCAGCCTAGAATTTACCATATAACACCCTAGTCACACTGACACATCACTCAGCCTTGACTGAGCACTCACCCAAAGCATGCAAAGGTACCAGGCCCCTCTTTAGGGTTGTTGTAGTAGGATGTTAGCATGATGAAGGAAGAAACATATAGATTCATAACTAATCCATCATTCTACAATACATGCTACCCTTAAATCTATGGAAGAACAAGCTTAAATAGTAATCATGATTGAATTAATAAAATGCACTACTCAACTACACATAGAATGACACTTAGATTTGGCCAATATCTTCCATCTATTAATAAATACCAGAAGATCCTTACAATATTGTCAATCTATACCAAGGCATGTATGGATCTAATGCAGTAACTCAGTCATATGTGTATATTCTTTGTTAAACACATACACACACTCTGTATATTCTTTGTTACACACACACACACACTTGTATATTCTCTATTACACTCACACTTCACTTCTACTATGTACCTAACATCATATATATAGGGTGGGGACTTTCCCTTCATCGCTTATCTATTCCAGAAACAGGCCGCATGATATTGATAGCCATACATCGTTTACAAGCATAGCCACACATGTAAGTGTGCTATCTAAAGTCCTCTTGTAGTTAACTGAAGTGTCAATTCTATTATTAGCTTATCTCCATGTAAAACACTTCGATCCACTCCTCCAAAGATAGACAATGCATGGCGCACATGTCTCTGCATCATTGGTGTGTTCCACACACCATCTTCTAAAAAATAGGTCTTCATACTCAAAACCGGAAAAGTCCTAAAAGATGAACTTTCCTTCCATGTGTGGGTCCTTCCTGTCCTTCCACACACTTGGTTCTGGGCCTTCTATCCCACGTGGACTCCTTGTGTGATCTTTGACAAGTATTCTTTGATCAACACTTTATGAAGGAGATTCCAAGGTAAGAATATTTTAGCTTAAAACCTTCATAAATCAGTTTGAAGAGATTAACATAAGTGATGATGAGTCTATTTGTGTGTACTTTCATAGAGTTGACAAGATTTTCAACACCACGAAAGGATTAGGTGAAGAAGTGAAGGAAGAAATTTTAGTACAGAAGGTATTGAGGTATCTTACTCCTACAGTTGATTCTAGAGAGTTTTCCATTTAAGAAGCCAATGGTTTGAATCTCTTTATAATGGATGAATTGCATGAAACTTTTATTGTTTATGAGATGAGGGTTATTGATGCTAAACTATCCAAGAAGGAGATTTCCTTCAAATCAGATATGAATACCAAGGGAAAGAAAGTGAAGGATGATGATGATACTCCTAAATTAGATGATGATGAACTCTTTTCCATGTCTTCTAGAAGACTGAAACCAAGGTCTGGTAAGTATAGAGGTAAATTTCCCTTTAAATTATTTAATTTTGGTAAGGTAGGCCATTTTAATAACAAATTTACTCATAAAGACAAGGATTAGGATGATGAGAATGATGGAGATCATGAAAAGAAGGATAATAGGTTTGATAAAGGTAAAAAGAAGTTGAAAAAGTTAGATACCAAGAAAAATGCCAAGAAGAGACTATATTCAAAGAAAGAGTGTTACTCATTTAAGGATAACATCAATGACGATGGATTTTCTTATTTTGAATTAGAATAAGAGAATGAAGAGGTATTATTCATGACCAAATATGTCATGAGGTCTATGAGTGACAATTCCACATTGTTTGGTGAAAATATGCAATATGAGAATGAAGAATAAGTTGTTGATCTTGAAACTGAACTAATGTGTGTTCAATCTGAATTAAATCATATTGAAAAAAAAAATAAGAAACTGAGATATCAAGTCAAATAATATGAGGGAAATATCCATGACGTAGTGGAGAAACATTGGACTGTGACAAAGAAGCTTGATGAGATAGTGAAAAGGCTCAAAATGTAAATGAGCTCCATAACTCTAAGTTTGCAATCCAAGGAAGAATAAGTGGTTATAATCAAATGAGAGTTGTTTGATGCTATCAACAAGGAAAAATTGTTTTATAAGTTTGAGAAAATCTCCAAGACCCTTGACACTATATTGAGCAATCAGAAATCTGTACAGGTGACAAGACAAGCTTGGGGTTTTAAGTTCACCTTAAAGGAAAAGAGGTAATGTAAGAGGATTGTGTTCCAAGAAAGGAAGGTCCGAAGGACCAGGTATTAAAGAGGAATAAAAGGAGATAAGTGCCAAAGACAATGTGAAGTAAAAGTCAATAAGGTAGCCTAATGCTTCAAGGTATGAAATATCCTTTAATGGTTAATGTTTCACATATAATGGCTTTGGGCATAAAGCTAAGGAATATAGGAGGTTTTTCAAAAATGAACATCCATGGAGGGATAAAAGAGATGAGAAAACAAGGAAATTGGTTTTATACAACTGTTATGAGAAAGAACGTATTGTTAAGTACGGTTTAGATCAACCTTCAAGTCAAAATTGGGGTAATGAAGGATACAAGGAAATAAATAGAGTTGTGTGCTTCAACTGCAACAAGATCAGGCCATGTTTCTAGGGATTATTATGGTTTTTTAAGGCAATTAAGATATTTCAAGGTCCTAATATGCATGTCATAAGTCAAAGCAAGTCTTCGGAGCCAAGAGGAAACAAAAATATTCTACAAAGGGCTAGTATGAATGTAAATCAAGGAATTTCTCAGAGTGAAGATCAAAAGCAATGAGAAGGAGGTGATTTTCATATGTCTAAGAGGGCTTGGGACCTCTTTGAGTCATTATTTTAGTTACATTATGAAAATTTATCTTTACTAAGGTTCTTAGAGACATATTCATCCATATGAAGCATTGCAAGAAGGAGGAGATGACATGTTTGAAGAATGATGTTTTATAAGGATATTCAAAGTGTCGAGGTATGTAGATCATGTTTAAAAAGGTATTAAATCTGATTATAGGTTACTTCCATAGTACAATGGAGCATGATGTGTTGAATTATGAAGCTCTATGAGTGTGTTCATGATGTCAAGGCAACAAGGTGTGTCTCCTAGAATGTTATGGTGTGAATTAGTCCACATACTATGTTTTAACCCTAGAAGCTATGTACTTGGGGTGTATCTAGTTTGGTGATGGAACATAAAGAGTGCACATAGAAGTGTGAAGATTAGTCAAGACTGTGAGAATAATGGACAAGGTTCTTTGTGGTTAATCATGATTACCGACCTGTGCATTGTTGCTTGAGCTTTTATAAGGGTTTCTTAGACAATTATGTGAAATATATTGATGGGTGATAATCTATACATGCTTATAATAAAGAGGAAATACTGGATAAATCCATTTGAAAGGTTTACATGTGTAATATTGTCTAAAGGTATGTTGTTTGGATTATGCCATGAGCTCTTCTGACTCTGAGTATGTAGTAATGCTCACAATGAGTGTGAAGGATATCAAAGAAGCTCCATAGCCATACTTTCCTGAAGCAAAGGTATCATCTTGTTGAAGAATTAAAATGATATGTCACCCAGATCTAAGGTCATATCCTTGTATGAATATGTTAAGTTTGATCTTTGTCAAAATATATTATGCCTTTGTCTTAGACATTTGTATAGGGTTGTCATAAGGACTATTGAAAAATGATTCTCTAAGAATGTATTCAACATGTTTTTGAAAATATTTAGGTGTGATTAGTGAACAAGGAGGTCAAACTTATGGAAGAAAATTCATTCATTACGTGTAATGGCTTAATTAGGATATCAGGTACAAAGAGAAACAAGTGTTTTCCAGGTATGTTCATGGCTAAACTATGCTTAAAAGGTGGTATTTTTTTCTTAATTCAAAGCATGTCAGGAGTTTTTTTCATCTCAAGAAATGTATGAAGAAGAATACACATGATTAGTTTTGTGAAGATGAAAAATATAATATTTTCAATTGGTATAAAGTGTGTTAGGCATGTGCATGGTTTTTAAGGTCTACAGTATTTTCTCAGGAAGAACATAGCGAGTGAAGAAATATTGTTGTTGTATACAAGCCAAGTAGGTCTAATACATCATGAAGGCTATATGATGAAATATTAAGCATAATAAAGTCTACATGATTTAAGGAGTGTTCTTAGTTGATATGGAGTTTTTCATTACTGTGAAGAGAGAAAATGATGAGATACAGGTTAGGAGTGTCACTAACAGGTAGATGAGAGGACAATATGATTGGAAAAGTATATTTGGCCTAGAATGCAGAGTTAAAGCTTGTTGAAGAATCTATAAGGTGTCATAAGGAAAGTGTAATTGTTGATAATGTATAGTCAGTCTCATAGCACTAAAATGGGATTTTATAGGTTTGTAGAGGTATGATAAAGCAAGAGGAGAAATCCTTGATCGTCAAAAATAATTTTTAATATGTCATGAAGACTATGTAAGGAAGAATGGCATTGGTGAATGAAAGAACAGTGATAAATTATGAGCAAAGAAAAGAGTACAATTTTTGAGAGAAAAGAGAAAATGATGACCTATAGGTCTGAAAAGTACTAATAATACAAGGGTAACCAGATATGATCTTATATCAAATGCTTTAGGGATCAAGGATACCTAATGATATGTATGCAAGGTGAGTCTATGACATTTTTCATCTTAATTAGATAGTGGATCATTTCAAGGGATTGTGTAGAAGTGAAATTACAAGCTACAGTACTGTAAAAGCCTCTTAAGGTAGGGGGAGTCTATTTTGATAAAAAATCAAGTGAATAAGTGTCTAGGAGTGCTAGCAAGGTAGATTAATGAGTGATTACAGGTATAATGGTGAGAATAGGAATTCATATGACCAAGAAGGTTGTAATAGCATGTAAAGGAGGATGAAAACACTGAAGGAGTAATTTAGGTCAGTGATGATATGGTTGAGCCATCCACATGGCATGAGAGCAAGGTAAGAGCTCAATTTTTTACATTTTCAGTTAGATATGGATAGTATGATTCCATGGGGAGCTATAAGGAAGTATGTAATGTTGTGACTAGTCTTCTAGAGCTTGGGGAAGTTAGTCAAATTTGTACTAAACATCTGTTATATGGATATCAGACCTAAAGGTTGTTTGCAATGTACGAATGATAGAGACAAGAAAGATTGTGTTCTTTATTAGTTGAGATATATCAAGTAGAAGGTAAGAGTATTATTTTAAGCCCTGAATCATAATTTTTGGCATGTATGATTTCTTTTCATATCTCTTCCTGGGTTTGCTACAGTGTTCCCATGATGAAAAGAGGTCAAAAACAAAGTTTTAGTGAGATGTGAAAGGTTTTTACATGATTTAATGATGGTTTTGGTGATGATTCGTCTTAAATAAGGAATCCAAGGAGGTTAAAATAGGATGAATAACATGATGCTTAGGTATGTACTTTTTCATTAATGTAAAAAGGGGGAGAAGATTAGGTGTTTTTCCATTAATGAAAAAGGGGGATATTGTTGGCATGTTTGAGTTCAAGTGTTTTCATTGATGTAAAATATCATTAATGAAAAAGAGGATAATGGAGGAGTGATAGAAGGTGCTTAGCATGATGATGACATGGACATTCATGGTTTTTCATGGTTATAAGAGTGGACAAGGTGATAAGGGCTTGGTCTAACTAACCCAATCAGGTGACCTACTTAGCCTAGGTTATGGTGTATGATGATTTGAGTTTCATGGTGGCTTAAGGAGAATGGTAGAGGCATTAAGAACATGTTATGGTAGTGTTGAGACACTTACATGTGTTTTAGAGTGTAGGTACGTGTGGAAGACTCAATTACATGTGATCATCTAGACCTAGTATGGGTTCTTGGAGGCCAAATGAGTCATGAGATTTAGTTTGAGAGCCATATGAGCTCATAGAGGCATGTAGAGGTGTGATACATGTTGTCTTAAGTGTTTTAGGTCCATTTAGAGATCTTAGAAGAAGATTCATAATGTTTTCCTACTTGGTCATTGTGTAAACTAGACCTAATACTAGTATTTGGAGGCATAATTAGTTATGATAGTCACTTACACGTATGTGTGAGCTCTTGAGATCAGTCATGGAGGTATCTCATGTTTTTTTCATCATGTAGAGGAAATTAGAAAATTATTTATTCTTTGTTTCAGTGTTAGTTCAGTTTTGATATGGCCTAAGCCATGCAAAACCCTAAGGGCTAGTCTTGCAATTCATGGTGGTGGTGATGATGCAAAGATATTTGAACTAAGATGATGTTTAGAGATGATACACACGGGTGTCCTAGACGTGTGATAAAATTTTCAAGTTATGAAGTTCTAGGAAAATAGGGTCCAAGAAAGTGTGATTTATAGCTTTTATAGGCAATTTCAGATGCTCATTATGAATTGTTTTCTTTTCATGGGACCCAGAGGTTTTGATGGATGTTTTTCCATTAAGTTAAGATCATTTTGAAAGAATAATGGATTGGTTTCATCTTCATATCTTTATGAACGAATGTTAAGAAGTGAAACAAATTTTTATGGATTTGAAACCCTATATCAAGAGCAATGGAAGGAAGTGTCTTGGTATGGGAAAAAAATGGATTGTTATTGCTAATGTGATGATTTGAGGTTGTAGAGGACTCCTCCATATTTATAGAAAGGTATGATAGATATTTTGAAAGTATGTAGACCCCACTCAAAAAGGAAAGTTTTCATATATTTTTAGTTTCTAGAAAAGTATGTTTTGGAAATTATGTTCAGAGACCTTTCTAATTATATATGTTTTGTCTCTTAATGAGGTGTTTTGATAGGTGAATTAGCTTAGTTTTTGAAGACCAAGTTTGACTATTTCAAGACATGATTACTTTGGCTATATAAGATGGATGTATAAGACTAATTTTTTTATTATCTGATATATCATATATATTTGAGAGTGAATAGGGATGAATTTTTTTACTAATGAAGGAATTAATAGGTCTTAAAAGTGATAGAAAGGGTGCAAACTAGTTGAGTTTCCAAAATGTATTTCTGGGCTGTTCAATTTGTTGAAGAGTAAAGGAGGTGTAGTTTGCATTTATGAATGTTTCATGAGGTCTAGAAATAATATATGTATTCTACATGTCTGTATATTTACAATGAGGGGCTACATTGTATAGTTGAGGTGTTTTAGTTAAGTCTTGAGCTTGTTTGGTGAAGATCGATTCCTATAAACAACTGTTTTGAGCAAGAAATGGTTATACTTGATAGAGTTATGAAGAAAATGATTTTTGAAAATAAATTTACAAGAATCATGATGTTTTTATGATGTATTTTACATGTGTGAGGCGTTCAGAGGCTTGAATAATCATGATGATGTGTTTGGAGGTTTTTGATGAGCTAGGTGATGGGGTTTTGAGCCTTTTTGGGCATGATTAGTTGTGTTGGTGCATGACCGACCTACATGGGTCCATTTTATGGATTTTGATGAGTGTGGTGTTATTTTTTTAATTTTTATTGGTTGATCTCTTTGGTTTTGACTGACTTATGTTATGTTTTTGAGTTGAGAATCATATAAAGTGCTTGTTTTGGTTCATTTTCTGAAATCATTGAAAGAAAGAGAAAAATGAGTCCTAAGTGAGAGAGTGCAAGTGAGTTAAGGGAATCAAGATAGAGATAAGATAGTGTGTGAAATAATAAATAATGTTGAAAAGATTGTGTGGAAGGATTTTTGGTCAAATCAACTCATAAAAGTCCAAGATTGAGAGAGTTAGACGAAGCTGTGTTTGAAGAGGGTTTGAAGGATTTTGGATTTGAATATTTGATCAATGTCATGTGTGTGTGATGGAAGAATTTTATCAGTGGTATTTTTATTCAAAACATTTTTGATGAGTCATATTTATATGAGTCCTTTGTTGTGAGTAATATCAATAATGTTTTCTAGGGTTTAGTGCTCATTGTGGGGTTAGTGCCTCACTAAATATATCTTGTGTGATTAATCATATTCATGAAATTATTTTGGTTTGAGTAATACAATAAAAAAATTAGTTGGTTTTATTCACCTTAAGGTTTTCCCACTTATATATTGTGTTCATGTTATATCTCTCTTGATTATGTTCAAGTGGATGGTTGTTTCATGTTTCTAATCTCACACTTATTGCATGCTTGAATGGTTGGTAATTCAAGAAATTTAATTTCAATTAGTTAATGATTTTTGGAGGAATGATTCACCCCCCTCTTAGTGATAAGGGTCATCAATCCTCACCATTAATAATGTCAATCTGGGTTGATGTCCGAAGGTTATATGCATTAAGAGAAGAAGATCTTGGAAAGAAGCTCCCTAAAACACAATCCAAACTTGCATAAATTGAAAGCACACATGCAAAATTTTAAATGCACACTTGAAAAAATGTAAACACACTTGCATAAAGGAAATCAAACTTGCAGGAATAAAACAAACTTGCATAAATTGAAATTGTTGAATTGGAAATAAGCAAAATTAAATGAGACACCTGCAGGTTTACAATAGACTGAATGTTACAATACAAAGAGAAGAACAACACAACAAGATGATAATTACAGAAAAATAAATAAACAAAAATATACAGATCCATCTTCCTTAGAATGAGTGGTCAGTTCATTCCTTGGAAGAGGATTTAAATCATGCTTCAAGATCTTAAATCAAAACTGTAAAATATTGGAAGAGAAAAGAATAGATTCATTTCTTGGTGAAAAAAATTACATATCTGAGTGTGGAAGGTTGCATTTATAATTTATGCGTCCAACCAAATCCTTATTTTAGGAGATATCTTATCTTATCTTTATTCTAATCCTAACAACTAAGATATCCATCTCCACAAAATATGGAGAGAGATATATTATTGGAGTCAAAGTTTTATCTCACTTATTTTAGGAAGATTTGCTCCCAAATATTCTCCTTTCTTTTAGTAACAAGAATCATAATGATTTTATTCCCTACATTATTGGAAGGAGGTTTTTCCTCAAAATATGATTTTGACCAAATACCTTTCTCGGATTTTCCATTTGACTTTGCTATTTTTGATTTTGGAACTTTTGATGCTTGTCTGATATACTTTTTCCTCAGACTACAGTTCACTAAAAGTTAGATTTATCTTCATTGGTAAAACTTGTTGTGAATCTAAATGAGGTTTTTTGTTAAACACATTGCTATGAAAAAAAAAACATCTCTCAAATTTTCTGTTTGACTTTTCTATTTCTATTTATGGAACTTTTAGTGCTCGTCTGATACACTTTTCCTCGGACTGCAGCTTACTAAAAGTTATATCTCTCTTCATTGGTAAAACCTGTAGAAAATATGAATGAGGTTTTTGTTGAACACATTTCTATGAAAAAAAAACTCTCTCATATTTTCCATTTGAATTTTCTGTTTCTGTTTATGGAACTTTTAGTGCTGGTTTGATACACTTTTTCTCGAACTGCAGCTCACTGAAAGTTAGATTTATCTTCATTGGTAAAACCTATAGAAAATATGAATGAGGTTTATGTTAAAAAAATTTCTATGAATAAAAACCTCTCTCATATTTTCCATTTGACTCTTTGATTATTCACAGTCCCCATTTGATGCATAGTTCTAGAACTAAACCTGTGAGTTCCAGAACTAAACCTGTGAGTTCCGAAACTAACTCTGTGAGTTTCGGAATGAACTCTGTAAGTTCCAAAAAAAAACGACTAAACTTTTGCACACGATCTCAGATTGAGATGATTCTTTTCTTAAACTTGCATAATATTTTGAGAGGAATTTGAATATGAAATCGTATTTGAGTTTAGATATACCATCCATGATCAATTCCACTTTTCCCAATACTAGCATTATCTTTCCTTTATGGCCTGTATACACAAGACTTTGCATATTTTTTCAAATAATCAATAGGATTAGTAAAAAAAATAGATAACAAAAGATTTCTAAAAAATGAACAAGACATATATCATATATTCTATCTTAAGAAAACTATAAGTTCCTCGATTACATTTAAATCCACTTTCAAAGGTAACTTGGAAGGACAAAATAATGGTAATTTATGGCCAATTTATGGCCTCATTACTCAGTCCATTGTGCTTCCAACAAAATTCCCATCAGGTTATTAAAGGATTTTTCTATCACTATTTAAGGAGCCAAGTTCACATGTGACTTTGAGGTGTTGGAGTTGGTTGAAGCTAATAAATTCCCTACTTTATTAGGATGTCCTTGGTGCTATGATAATAATACAGAATTTTGTTTCAACAAGAGATATATTAGTTTTGAAAACTAGGATGAGCACGTTGTGATACCATTGGATGATGTGAAATTTATGCCTTATACAGATCCTATCAATGAGGAGGATCTCAACAGAATCCACCTAAATCACCCTAGTATAAGATAACCATAGTGAGTCAACACCTTGTTTGGTTAAGTAGGTGAGTTCATCACATGACCAATTTATTACATTAATTTTAAGTCTATAATAACACCCTAGATGAACTAACATAATATCTCATAGGACTAGGTTACATTACACGTCTAGTTTGAATATTTTAATGTGGTTTTTAGAGGGAAACCTCCAAATTACCACTTATTACATCCATAAGAGTCCAAATGGATTAGACATAACCCATGAGCACCTAAATGGACCCCAAAACACCTAATCAACTATGAAAATCCAAAATTGATCTATTTACAAAGATGCTTTGTCCATCACCACCACTTGTGACATTTCAAATTCCTTGAAAATGAAATTAAGTTGTTTTTCTTATTTTTGAAATAGGAAATTTTACAATTCAACATAGGGTGACTTAAGTGAATAACAAAAAAGAGTGAAAAATTAAATTCCCAATGAATAAATAGAAAGTTAGAGAGAAGAAAAAATCTAGAGATAGGGGAGACCATGTTGATGAAGAGCACACTTCTAATGGATATTGAGAGAATGCTCCATGTAAAAATCTTTATCTCTAACCTCATGTTATAACCAAAACATTGTGATTACAATCTCCTTTTTTCTGAGATGCAGACACATTCCAAAATATTGAATAAGTGTTCATAACATTACTAAGTGATATGATTACCTGTTCTTGCAAATTGTGACTTTTCCAACTATGAATATCTCACTAAGAATGCCATACCTTCTTCATATGCTTAGTGTTCAATTAATATCCTCATTTTCAAGTCTCCTAGTTCCATACTTGTTACATCACTGTCACTCTTATTATGGTACTCAATGTTTGAAGTTGGAATTGGGTCCAAACTTGAGTGTTTGAGCTCCATGGTGACAAATTCTAGTGAGATGAACAAGATATGGCTGAGTGTAAAATGTTTGACCACAATCCCCACAAATACTATTTTTATTAAGTCCAATTCTAGGATTATATTTTTAGTAAGTCTCTCAATTTAGCACTTTTGAGTGTTCTTGATATGCAAGGAACAATGAAAACTCAAAGAATGAACTATCACAACACTAACTATTTATAGACTATGAAGCTTGGTAAGACTTACTATTTTTATAAGTGGGTCTTCCCTATGTCTGAATGAGATGAGAGTGGTATAAAAAGTTTCATTATTTTACAAAGATGATTTGTGCTAAGTTTATATGATTCTCTCATCTATATTAGTGGGAAAGTGAGAATTTAATAGAAGAGGGAATAATACTAAGGAAAACCTCAGTTCTCCATATCTCCAAAAATATTCCACATCATCATGCAAGAAATGGTTTAAATGAATGTAGACACCTAAATTTTGTATATATAACCTCTTCACTTATGTACGCATATTTTATTCTATTCATCCCCCTTATTTAATCAAATTCCCTACTTAAATTTTATTACTCCATCCTCATTAATTAATTAAATGCCCATCACCTTCTAAGTCATATTTAATTAACATAAATAAATAAATTAATTAATTAATTAATCATTCCCTAACCAACTTCCATTTATGGAATTATTTTTTTCTAAATCTACACCTATTATTTTCCCTACGCTTTTTCCAACCTATCTCTACTACCAACTCATCTACACCTCATCCCTAAACAACCCCTTCCCACCTAATGCTTTAAAGCATCCGACCAACTCCAAAAAAACAAGAAATCATGCCAAAAATAGGAAAATCCTCATATCGAGGGAACTTTCCTTGTGATCAATGGTGACCTATCCCAGTCACTATCGTTAACCCTATAAAGCAAAAACACTTTCTTTCCATTTATTATCGAATGCATGTGAATCAGAAGCTTTCCTTGCAACCTACAAATAATCCTTCATGCTTGAACAATACATAATCCATTACAAATCTCCTTGCAACATGCATGTGTTAATCCATGATTGGTATTTTTGTGAGATTATTGTCATTTTACATTTCTTTGATCAGATTTTATCATTTTATATTGGTATTTCTCACATTTAAACTTTTGTAGGTTTAGAACATCAGCAACAAAGCTTACAATTTTGTCGTCAATTTCTTTCTACATATCTATACTTGTAAGGTTACTGATCAAGCTTACCATTCCTCGACCTTATCCTCCTCTATCAAACTTGCCATTGACCCTAACAGATCACCATTGACTTAGCCTCAGTAGCCCTATCTTTCTATTCTAGAGCCATCCCTAGCCCCTGCATGTGTTTAGCCTCTATTCTAGTTTGCTAAAATCTCATCTAGTCTCTCTGTCACAAAAAAAATCAATAAGTTTACACCCCATTCATCGTCAACCAATATCTTGGTTTTCATCCCTCTTTTTAATCATATTTTTTGGGTGTTTTCCTTGTTTTTATTCCTCTAGATCTCCTCTGCATGTTAGCTTTAACATCTCTAGACTTATGTAACTTCCAGATTGCATTCATATCCTGCTCAGTCTGCATATTTTTCTTGTTTCCTTGATCCAGTCTATTAGGTATCTATTGAACTACCCTTACGTAGTCTCAGTCACCATCAACCTCGACCAGGGTAACACTTATTTTATAGTTATTTCAATTAAATCAGCTTCAAATCTATCTTAATTAGTTCTATAGTTAGTGTTGTTGTTGTTTCTGCATGCTATCTACAGTACTTGCTTTATTTTATCATTTCTAAAAAAATAGGGGTTGACATCCACTAAGGAAGTTAATGCTTCTTGGGTGTGATTTATTGGGAAGCCCCTGCCCAAACCATGTAATCAAAATCATTTTCAGTCTTACTTTCATATTTCATCTGATTTACAGCAATAAGGATCTAACATCCAATGTGCGCTCGTATCATCGAATATCTGAGGTAACATAAAACCTCCATAATTTATTATTTTTGTACTTTATTTATTATCTAGTGCATTAATTTCATTACCAACAAAAAATTTGAACAAGAATGAAATCTGATTTTATGAGGATCGTATGCTCCAAATTTTAGGCAATTTGGCTTCGTCAAGTCATCAGGAAAATGTAAATATATTTTCAACTATTTTGGGAAAAATGGAGTTCATGGCTAGAAAAGTATTTCTAAAATGGAATAAAAATCATGCCATGTTATCCTCTAAGTGATGCATCATGTGAAAGTAATTTTTAAGAGGAACACTTTGGCAAAGTTTCACAGAGATCGGGTGCATAATTTTGGAGTTATGAGAAAAAATTGATTTTTTGGGCATGGAGGTCTTTGGCATATGTTCAAAAATATAAAACCAAAGAGAGTGATATTTGGGGGGGATGAATATTTGAAACTAAAAATGATGAAGTTTTTTTATATGAATCCTTTTGATCTTACTTACACACCTTAAATCATGCTTGACTCAAATAGGCTTAACCAGGGTAAAATGAGGGTTGATGTGGAGTTTCACCGTAAAAATAGGGGGAAAAGGGAAAAAGGGGACAAGAGGTTCTCCCAAATGTACTTTTCATTAGATCATGTCAAGTGTCATCTTGTGGTTTCATGAGAGTGAGATGCAAGGGGTTGGAAACTAGCACTCGAGGCTTAACATATGTTTTTAATATGTACAGGGGCTAGCTGAGAGGAGGGAATGAAATTTTATGTCTGTCATGTAACTTACATCTTAGGAAAATTACAAAGGGACATAACACATTGAAAAATGTTTCATGGGTGAGCCTATCATGAGGAGGAAGACCAGATTTAACTAGAACTTGAGTTTACACTTCTAACACTCATAACACTCGAAGATGATGTTTTTAAGTGATGAAAAACTTGCAAATGGAATGGGACACACTTTTGTGTCCATCCTGTCCCTTTTCATGTTGGTAAAATTTAAAGGGGATAAATGACCATGAAAATGTGCCAAGTGGGGAAACAATATGAGGAGGAGGGTTGTTTTTACATTGATCTCACCTAACCACTCAAGTCATAAGTTTTAAGTGACGAAAAAAATATGCATAGGGTGAGTGCACTTTTGTGTCACTCACATCCATTTACACATTTGGAAAAGTGAAAGGGGACACATAACCTTAGAAACTATTCTCAATCCTTTATTTGATGTTGATGTCATCATCCCAATGTGAAATTAGAACACATAACTTGTCTTTTCTGCCCCGGGAGTGAAAGTTGGAGTTCAGAGGTGAAATATTATATGATTTTGAATCCAAAGAACATAATTAGTTCAAACCCAAAATTTTGAATATTTTATTCATCTTGAAATTTTATTCATGACATCATTCACCATTTTATCATGAAGGAGCAATAACAATGAGTTGAGCTATCACGGAAGATCTTGAAGGCTTAGACCAAAATTGATGTTTCTATCATGTGGAGGATAAAAAGAGTTTTGTATTTCCTATTTTAACTCCCAAATCTTCCCAAAACTCCAAGAATCTTCATAACAAGGTCGACTTTATCCATTGGAGCATTCATTCTTTATGCCTAAAACGACCCATTTTTTCTTTAATTGTCCCCAACTCAAATTTCCTCAACAGATTTTACCTAAAATACTTTGGTTCACTTCATTTCTCTCTTATACAACTTCTTGATGGATTAATTCTTTCCTGTTAACTTCCAGAGTATTTCCACATGCTGAAATATGGATAAAAAAATAATCAATTTAGTTTTTCAAAGAGAACTATTCCACCTCAGAGCTTAGTATTATCATTCAATCAACTTGAATCCATTCCCTTGCACATGAAACACACTTTAAAACCATGTTATCATGTTCTTATTAACTGAAATGAGGATGGCATAGACCCAAAGGAGCTATGTGAATTGACAGGATAACTAGAGGAAGGGTTCACACTGACCAGGAAAGAGGTTTTCAAATGGTGTGCTTAATTTTCATGACCAAATATTTCAATTTTTCATACCAAACAATTATCATGACAATGTTAATCAAGTTTAAGCACTTTTCCATTTTCCCTAGTTTACACCCTTACATTGTAAAATAGGGGAAATGAGACGTCATTTCCTATCCATGTCCACTCTATAGGATTTTATATTTTACTAGTATGAAAGTTACAATTGGTTCATTTCCATTTGTAGTCATGGAACCTATTTTTAGGAAGTGTAGTGACAGAGAGAAAATCTTATTTCTATCCCAACCTAGTTTCTATAACAATAAGATGCTCAAACCCATGGAGTTTTCACACTGGTTCAAGAATTGATCATTCCCGACCCCTTTTTAAATCTCCATGTTTCAAATTCTCATATATCTCCATAGTACATTGATATCCAAAAACTCCATCATTGAAAACACATCCCACCCTACATGGATCAAAATGGTGATCCATGGTTTGCCACACTAAGATGCTTACTATTGACATATCTTGGTTATAACTCCTTCGAACCTCTACATATATGTTCTTATTATATCATTTATACTATTAAATTTCATCCAAATAACATAAAGGGGGGAAATTGTAACAATAAACCTATGCACTTATTACTATTACATTACGCCTCTAGTATGTTGTTTTACACATGATTTCCAAGTACGAAGACCAAGACACTAGTGATACATTTTCCTAATCCTTCTATTTCCTTTAATTCATTTTGATTATGACAATGCCTTATACTTATTGGATTTATATCTTCTAGTCACTTCACATGGATCCCTATCTTTGTTGTTGGCCCTTTTTTTTTGTTTCTTAGCTTTAGGACAATACCACCCATCAAAGACAATAGCGAGCAGACGCTAGGTTTCCTTCTGGGTGATTTTGTCCATTCTCTTTGATTTTCTAAAATTATTTTTTGGCACTTAAATTTGGGTATCTTCTAATACTTTTGGTTGGAATTTGGTGTCACTAAGTGTCAAAATTCAAAAAAGGAAGTCAAATATATACACAACTTTTTCACTATTATTAGGGGATGAAAAACTTGGAGATATTACTTAATATCTACTATTTGGGCAAAGAGAAAAATTCAAGGGCTATATTTAGGTTGCATTATTCACTACAAAGGAAGGGTTATTTCTGAATTCCATCTCACACATTCATATTGTGGGAAAATCAGTTGTATCCCTGCTAGCTTGGTGTGACTCAAACAAGGGAAACCTAGATTTAAGGGACACAATTCAATCACACACACACACACACACACACACTAGAACTACATAGATTATAAAATGTAGTGTAGTTATCAGTGACAATCACATCGGGGTGACCAATAAGGTCACTATGACTCTGACATATGTATTATTTATTCCATTTAATTTTTTATTGAGCCTTGTATAGGTAACTAGGGTTTTTTGCAGGGATCTTGTGTGACATAGGAACCCTACAGTGAAGTGGATGTGACAAAAAGAGAAAGGAATAAGAAAATTTTAGACTCTAAAAATATTAGATGAAGAGTTGCTAATAGGAAACTAATGCCTAGTCTAGACACCAACGCTTGGGTAGTCTTGTCCTCATCTGGGTGGTTTTTTCTGAATAGATACAATATCCCAATTTACTACACATAGCATACACATTTCATATCCCATTTTATTAACATGTTTCCCATATTAGAATCTACCCATATCTTTGAATACAATCTAATCCAATCCTATTTCACTATTTCTTATACTTGTTTTTTTCTTGCACGATAGATCTTGCTTATTACTAATATATTCATTTGATCTCACTTCTCCATTAAATATTTCATTAAATCAAACTGAATGAGAAGAAACCTTTTTCTTGATGACCTTCTTCAATAAAGAAACATGGAAAACTAAATCTATTTTGGTTAATTAAGGAATCTATTGTTTATATGCCACACTAGCAATTTTTTACAAAACTTGATAATTCCCATAGTATTTAGGTGAAATATTGTTATATTTTTTCTATTATTGCAAATATAGATACTTATATGACTACAATAAAATAAAAATAAAGTATCCAACTTCAAATATTCAATCACTTTGACATTTGATAAGCTTGTCGATTCATGCAATTTTGTGCCTTTACCAGATTCTCTTTAAAGATAAAGAGAACCTCTTGTTTTTGCTAAATTTTCTCTTCAACTGCTCTTACATTAGGTTGGACCCTCAATTTGGAGGTGAGGGATGGTGGATGGTAACCATATAATTCCAAGAATGGGTACATTTTGGATTAGGTATGAAATGAAGATTTATACCACCATTTTGCAAGTGATATCCGTTGAACCCATCTCTCATGTTTATCTGAAGAAAATCAGTGTATATATCATTCCCAAATTGTAATTACTACATTAGTCGAGTAATCAGATTGGGGATGATAGGATGAACTACGATCCAATTGAGTACAAAAATGTAAGTTTAAATCAATAAAAAAATACTAGTAAATATAGGATCATGATCAATTACTATAATATTGGGTGTTCCATATATCTTCTGAGTTGCATACATAAAGGATAGGAAAACTTTACTCCTTATAAAGGGATGTGATAAGCCATAAAGAAACATATTTGGTGATTCTATCCAAAACCACCATTATTGCACTTTTTCCTTTAGATTTCAGTAATCTTGTGATGATATCCATAGAAACCTTCATCCACTGCTCACCAAGAATAGATAGAGGTTGCAAAAAAAATTAGAGAATTAATAGTGTCTACTTTATTATGTTGACACACTAGGAATTTTGCCACAAATATTTTGACATCCCATTTTAAACCCTTCCTAGAAGAAATATTTTTTGATTTGATATTAAATCATTAGGAGCCCTGAATGGCCACAAATTGGAGAATCATGGAGATATGGGAGAGAAATTGAATTTTTAGGATGGACTACTTACATACCTACAACCAATCCTTATACCACAATACATCCCCCTTCTATACAATATTTTTAAAAATGATCCAACCTTATTGGAGATTTTGAATGAGAGTGTGAGCCTCTATGTCATTTTTTCATTTTGATATTTCCTTATCTACCTAATATACCTATAATATGGACATGGAATATAACAATGCTTCTATGGAATCATCCCTCCTAGATAGTGTATCATCTATAAAATTATCTTTTCCTTTATTCCAGATGGTCTCAAATTCACGTTGCAACATCTTTGTGACCTGTTTTCGTTATTTTTCATATGATAATCACTACTCTAAGAAGCATTTCAAGCTATCATGATTTATCTTCACTTTGAAGTAGTTCTCCATGAGATATGGTCTCCATTGTTTGATTACATGAAGAATAGCCATCATTTACATCTCATAATTTAGTTTGGATAGGTTCTTACCTTTTAGTTGATGAATCTCAAATGTAATGGGAGGGCCCTTTTTTATGATTATTACATTTTCACCACACCCTGAAGCATCACATTCAAAAATGAAGGTTTTTTTAGAAATTTGGGTTAGTCAGAATTGGATTAGTACACATGGCCTTCTATAGTTCCTGTAATTCCTCATTTGCTTCCTTATTTCACTGAAAATAATAATTCTCCAATGATATTGTGAGTGGCCATACAATTATAAAATAAGAATTCACAAATATACAGTAGTAACATGTAAGGCCTAAAAATACCCTAACTTTTTTTTAGGGTTTTAGGATTCTTCCATTCCACCATGGCTTAGATATTATGGGGATCCATTGTTACCCCTTCATGAGAAACAATATAACCAAATTATTCTACTTCCTTGACTCCAAAAACACACTTGGAGGGATTTGCATAAAGGTGTTGTTTTTCTAGAGTGTCCAAAACCTTATTGACATGATGTAATTTATGTCCCTCCTAGGTTTTGCAATAGATTAATATAACATCAAATAATACTAGGACAAACTTTAATAGAAATGAGCAAAATATTGAATTCATTGGAATCCTGAAAGTAGATGTTATTTTTTCGAGGCCAAAAGGCATTACTAGAAATTCATAATTTCCATCATGACTCTTAAATGTTGTTTTATAAATATTCATAATGAATTATAATTTGATGATATCCTAATTGAATATCCAATTTGGTAAAATAAACAACATCATGTAACTCATATAACAAATCTTCAATGACAGGAATAGGAAACTTATATTTCACTGTTTATTTGTTTATCTCCATATAGTTTGGACGTATGTACCAACCTTCATCATTTTTCATATCATCACCACTGGAGAAGAGTAAGTGATTTGAATATGGTGATTAATACCTACATTCAACATATCTTATACAATTTTTTCAATCTCACTCTTTTATAAATAAGGGTACTAATAAGGTTTAATATAGGGTGGTTGGATTCATGGTACTAACTGAATAACATGATCATGATATATTTTGGGAGGTAACCCTTTTATAATATCTCCAATAACAAATGATTTCTCATTAATAATTACATGTAGATCTGATGGTATAATACCTTGGGATGGTTGAGATTCTAATGATAATAGTTATGCCACAAACCCATCTGCACCCTTCTTAAGTATTTTCTACTTGATGAAAACTTACAACTTATGGATCTTTTGAATTTATCCCTCTCAACTCAAAAGTCACCCCTTCAAAATGGAACCTCATGAACAAATATTAGAAGTTCATCTCGATAATTCCCAATGTAGTAATCCATTAGACCCCTATCATAATGTCTACATACCCATTGAAATGTCATAAATGGGGCCTTCTTGTAGATTATTACCCATACATAATTTAATCTTATGAAACTTTCTTGAATAACTAATTTTTTTTCCATCTTAACCATGACCTAAAACTTTGGGACTAGATAAACGAAGAAATTTTAGCGTAAGCCCATCTTATAGTGTCAATTAGTTTTATCATATTTTTTATGAACCTAATAACCTTGAGTGTTTGTGGAGTGATAATTAT
The DNA here is from genome assembly GCA_019776745.2 of Taxus chinensis. NCBI lineage: Eukaryota > Viridiplantae > Streptophyta > Pinopsida > Cupressales > Taxaceae > Taxus > Taxus chinensis. The sequence continues at coordinate 731,385,240 of CM034147.1, read as the reverse complement.
TGAAATGGAATATCAAGAGATATTTGGTGATATTATTTAACCTCAGTATCATTAACCTCTCCCTCCTCACCCACTTCTTTCTCCTCATCTTCTTCCTCATTAAGACCCTCAAAGTAGAATATTTTTTTCTTAGGAAATTTATGTCCCTTGCTCCACTTTCTATCACAACAGTAACATATTAATTTTTCTCACTTCTCTTCAATTTTTTGAGGATTCACTATTATCAGTTGTGGAACAGATGGTATTTGAATCAAGTGTTCCTTGTGAGTAGTGAGACCTTTTCATTTTATAATATGTCTTTCCTCCACTCTATGAGAAATTATCAGGGATTCTTATATCAAACACGGATTAAGAAGGAAAAAATCCAACTGGATGTTATCCTTGATTCAAGTTTAGAAGAGACCATTTATATGATCTTATGAGATGACATATACTCATAAGGATAGATTTTAGAATGATTAGATATAATCTTTGACTCTTTCCCTTTATCATAACTTGGCTATCTGGATAAAATAGTTCTCTATAACACTATTATTGTAGTGTATTTGGAGCTCATTAGTGAACATATAATAATTAACAAGGAGACCCTTCTTTTTAATTTTTCTCTCACATCCATCTATACCAAATGAATTTTTATGGTTCCAGATACAAGGATACCATTACCACCTTTTATCCACTTGGGACTTGATGCAAATCAAATAAATTATCCATTTTATTGGTTTGGGTGATCAAATCATTCCCATTTAAATTGTACATATCCACTTTAGGAATAATGTTATGTTATTGGTTATAAGATATAGTGGTTTGTGAAAAGGATTCACTCTAGTTGGTTTGATTTGGATCTAAGTGTGCATTTCTTGAGGAACTCGTGTAGCTTGAATAGAAATTATTTCCCTACTTCATGCATGAGCTTAGTTGTAGAAAATCCTTATTTAATGAATAAAATTCCATATTCATTTCACCATTCATTATTTTAGATATTTTTTCCAATTATGACATCAATTCACCCTTCATTGCATTTAAGCTATGACCAAAATCTACATACACATTGTTCGTCTATTAGTTCACAATGTCTTGAATTTGGGATACTATCTTTGATTCCCCATAAGATAAAGATTCAAAATCCACATCTTCCTTAATGGGATTTTGACCCTTCCCTTATCCTCTAGTTGATATCCCTATCGTGATATAGGTTTTGTGTCTTGGGACACAATGATTAGCGTAAAAATTTAGGGTTTGGGGTTTCATATAGTTATTAGTTGAACATATAGAAATATAGAAAACAATCCCTAGCTTACTTTCATCACATTTTCTAAAAATATAAGAAAACTAGAAAAAATCCAAAAATTGTAGCCTATGGAGAGAATTTATGAAAAACCCTAAAATAACTGCAATATTTGAAAAATTAGTAAAATTATCTTGAAAATTGGAAAAACCTTACTTGACTTATTTATAATCTTTAGTTAAAATTTTGTAGAAAAACTCGCCAACAATTTTGAGATATAGATGAACCTTTATAATTAAGGTTTTTGACCAAATTATATCCAAATCGTTGCTCTAATACAACTTGTAATGAAATTACTTAGTTAAATCTGAATATTATAAGAAATATAATACCAAATAACACTAAAATATAGATATATTATCACATATGCCAGTAGAAAGACTCAACCACTTCGAGGGGGAAGCCTCCAGACTAAATAATAAGACTCAAGTGCTCAATATGATGATCATATACTACTCATTAAATCCTCTCTCTCTCTCTCTCTCTCTCTCTCTCTCTATATATATATATATATCCTATTATACTATGAAAATCACTAATTCCAGCCCAATAAGAATAGGAAAGCATAAATAAATATAATATGACATGATAATAGATTATGTTAGCCACAATTCATCTATCCATATTCTGATATATGAACTAGGAATAAGGGCATAACAATCGATATTTGGTTATTCCGTATGATCAATGAGTGACGTGTTGGAAACTTCTTAAAAGGAATGATAACCAGATCGTACCAAGCCAAGAACACATGCTAATCAAACACCACAATCAATAAGATGAAAGCAATTTGCTAGAATAACTTACATAAAACATTTGCAAACAAATGAGCAACATTATCATATATTATTATGGAACTCAATGAAATATAATGATAATGTGCCTTGCTCATATAGGCAAGGAATAACAATCTAAGAACTAGTCAAGGTCGTAGATCAAGCCATAAATCATGGAAAGAACTACTCATCAAAGAACTAGTCAAGACCATAGATTTAGGAAAGAACTATACCTAATAACTAGATAATATCCCCCTAATATCTAAATAAATAAAAATAAATATTCACACACATAAGTGGGTGAGGATAAATACAATAAAGGTAAATAAAGTAACTAGGTGAACATGAGCTAAGGTAAATACCTACTCTAACACTTCTAGGCAGGACACTTGGAGGTGATATATTATTGCGGATTGATGTTATTGTGAGTGACTAAGCAGTTCTATTGAGAAGATTAATTCATGTATGGGATCATAGATAGGAAATTATGCTCAGAATATGTGCACAAGTCATGATTTAGGAATAAAGCCAATATTATCATTAACAAATGCTAAATTAGTAGATTTATGTGTCTATAAGAATATAATTTCAAATTAATGCTAACATAAGAACGGGAATAAGGATAAACATAACAAATTTTATTTTTTGCATACTTATGAAAAAAACATAGAGAAAGGAACAAAACTTATTATTGGATCTTTGTCATTATAATTAGTGTTTTCATTGATGTCAAGTGGCATTGTGGCAAAAGACATGAATTAGGTGTTGTGTAGGTTTCTCAAGGTCAACAGGTGTTAACAAGTCTGCAACAAGCTTTAGGAAGAAATTGAAATGTAAAGGCTGATTCAAGTGTCTACATAATGATGGAATTGTTGGATATCAGGAGGTTAAGTGGTTCCATCAAATACAACAGTCTTGGGTAAGTTTATTGAGTATTTTGAATGCTTCCAGGTTGATTCAACGTCACTGAAAGCTTGGACAGGGAGATTGAAACACACTAGAGAGATTAAAATGGTTATTACATATTATTATAGTGTTTCAGTGGGCTAAAACTCTTTTTCACATATTTTAAGTACTCATAAAATGTGTATGGAAAGAAGAAAAACATTTGGTCCTTTGAAAAATTTGGTGAAAAATAAGTACTTTGAGTTTTTGGAGAAGTGAGGGTAGAAGGGGTGAGGATGGAAAATTTTCCCAAGGAAAAATTGTTCCCCGCATTAGTTTAGAGACCACATATAGTGTAATTCAGTTTGGTCTAGCAGTTCAAGCACTAAGCCCCCTCACGGTACAGGTTCCCAGTTGGTCTATGTTCACCGCATACAAGGTTGACCTGAAAGTCAAAAGGAGTGTGTATTGCGGGTCAGTGATGGTTTTCAGGTGCAAAGGTCCTCAAAATAATAAGTACCTTCATTTCTACAGTTCCCTACAAGTGAAGTCAACCTACAAGTCAAAGGAAGAAGGAATTATAGAGTTTTGTGGATTAAATGAAGGTTACATGCATGAAGGGTTTTGAGAGCATTTTTCTATGAAAGTCAGTGTTCCTTGCAATTTGTTTTCTCCCAAAATACAAAGTAGGATTATTTTTTGGATGAATTGGGGGTTTCAGGAATAAAGGGTCCAAATGGCATGAGTTTCAAGTGAGACCAAGTTCCCTGATGTCAAGGATGATCCACAACCCTAAGACAATTTGTTGTGTGGATGGGGAGGAGGATGCGGGCCTTGAGATCCTAGGAGTTACAAGTTCCTGAGTACCCCAAGTTCCGTGAAAACCCACAGTACATGAAATACAAAGGGAAAGGGAGAGAGAGTTAAGTCTGGAGAAAAGTGGATGTGGAGGAATGTGACCTAGTTAACCCATGTACCAGTGTTCCTTGTGTGCCCTGGTTATCCGTAATACACGATTGAAAAAAGAAAAATAATTTAATGGGAGATAATGAAATTTTTATAAATTTTCTAATGGTTATACAGTGCATTATATTGCAGACTGGTAATGTATATCTGGAGCTTGTGCTCCACGAACTCCCTAGACTCGCATCAACATATCTAGAGCTTCAGTTGGCCAAATTTTAAATTATTAAAAACATTGGAATCGTGAAAACATCCTCTAGCCATTTAAATAGAAAAATCCAAAATTTAAGGATAATTGAATGGTGGTCTAGAAACAAAAGAATAGATAAAATTATGGGCCAGAAAATTAGTTTCTTTTTTCCATTTAAGTTGTAAAAAAAATTCAAAATTATTTTTGTTGTTGAAGTGAGAAAAGGAGCATTCAAATTGATATATATATATATATATATATATATATGAAATAGATCCTACACAGGGAGAGTTATTGATCAAACAAAGGATTCAAAAGTAGAAGATCAAATGAAATGAGAAGAGCATTATTGTAGTTGATTGGTTGAGAAAGAGAGTTCAAATCAGAGGTGTATAGACAAAGACAAAGTGCAGATTTACTGATCAAATTAAGACCTGTTCAAAGGATTAAAATCTCCAAATTCAAAGACCATGGATCAGATTTGAAAGAATGAGATACAGAGACAGAGAATGTTGAGTGTTCAAACATGAAAGAGTGAGTATAGGGAGGTAAAGAAAACTGATCATAATCCATTGGTTAATAAATACTTATTCTATATGATCAATTTATTTGTAATATAATATTTTTGATGGGTGCTAAAAATTTATTTGTACATATTTTTGAGTGGGTGCTAAAAATATAGGGGTTTTTGCACCTTGCTAAAATTTGTTGAGTGGGTTCTTATTTTTGTTAAAGTGGGTACTTGGAGAATCTAAAGTGGGTGCTTCATAGGTTTAGTGTGTGCTCAACTGAAACAAAGATCTTGTATACTTTGGAATTAATGTTCCTAATAAATCCCTTGTTTCAAAGTGGGATTTTTTCTCGAAAGGATGTTTCCCACTATAAACTCTGTGTTCAATTTTATTACTTTCTTGCATATGTTTGATTCAATGATTATGATACATTGCTGAAATTGATCAAGGATTTCTAGATTGGAATTGATTAAATTTTTAATCTACACTGATTCACTACCATCTCTTTGTGCTTGTGTTATTGTTTTCATGCAAATTTGCAACAAGAAAATTATCAAATTTTGAGCATGACAACCATACCCTTTATTCAAAGATTTATGAATGTTTATACTCCAAAGGTCATTATAAGCTCCTTCATACCCCCTAATCACTGAGTCAGATCCTATCCGAAATAGCTGAGAGTTCCATATTTTTGTGTTGGTATTCCCATAGGTAATTTAGGGCTATCCAGTCATTTAAAATGCTTTCAAGACAATATCTATTAAGACATGCCTCTTAGCAAAATTTAGGAGAGGCTATTCTCTAGTCTTCTCAAGGTTGGTGGCCAGCCTCTGGAGTCAAAAGAAAGTCCTAAAATCATCACAGAGATGTATCAGAGGGCAAAAATGTTTTCCATCAATTTTGGAAGGTTTTTGAAGGTTTACAAGTTGGAGCAGCTTCAACAAAAGTGGGTCTTAGAGGCCTAGGCAATGCATAGGAAAAGAAATCCCCTCAGCTTTGGAGAAATAATTTTGGGAGTTTTGTAAGGAGTTAAGAGTCAAATAATATATATTTGGAAAGGTAATTAATATTTCTACAAGATGGTGGAATCATCATTTTCACATAACCTAGGAAAATCCTATCTACAACTAGTTTTTGTCAGACACAAATATCAAACAAGGGTAAGGGCACATTTGTTTGTCCCATGTGCACAAAATATTTAGAAGGATTATGACACAAATATCTCCTTCCCTCCCATTTACCCTACTTAGTCAGCCACGTGCCCCTATAAGCTGCTTTAAAGTGATTTTCAAGCCCCTCTCTCATCCTCAATGGAAAATTATGATGCGCTCACATAGCCCAATAGAGGTGGGGGAACCGTTTTATGGAATGTGCACCATGAAATTGTAGAGGACGTCGTACTCATTTTAGAAAGTCAATTTTTTTTAAAAACGGAGCTCTAGGCTGGAAGAAGGTATGACCATTTGAAGTTTGGAGGTTGGCGTACGGGAGGAATTCATCTGAAGGAAGGTGCAGGCGGTGGTAGAAAAGAAAATAAGGCATGTGACAAGTTAGGTGTGAGTAAGCATGCAAGATGAAGAGAAGGGACTTAGCCAATTTTAGGCAAGTCTACAAAGGGGCACGCAAGGAGGGCGCAAGGGAATAGGAAATAAAGTGGGCGCACAAGAGGAAGGTGTGGAAGGTGAAATGGAAGGAGAATACTGTAAAGGGAGAAGCAAGAAGGTGTGCAAGGTGCACAGAAGAATTGCAGCAAGGAAAAATGGCCTGAAGCAATATACAAGCAGACGAAAGTAAGGCAGAGGGAAACCGAGCACGTAGGTGTGCACATAGTAAGAAAGAAGGCATACTCGCATGGAATGAAGGTATGGAATAAGGGCACGATCATACAATTGAGGAAGGGCGCGTGATGGTGGACAAAAGAGAGGGCGCACGATAGGAATACCAAGGACTTAGCTGATTTTGAACGCAAGACTGTAAAAGGGGTCGTACAAGAACTGCACGCAACCTGAAATGTGAAACATCAGAGCCATAATAAAAGTAAATGTTATCCAAATAACTAGGAGAGTTATTTGGATAACAGTTTGATCAAAAAGTTTCTAAATGTAGAAGATATAATAGAGGATATGGAAGAAACTACAATTCACCAAACACTAGAATGAATCTCAATGTTAGTTGTTACAAATATCACAAGGATGGTCACATATCCATGATATGTAATCAAGAATCTCCTAAAAAACTAAATGGGTGTATGTTGTAAAAGGAAGAACCCAATAAAATAAAAGAGTCATGTTCAATAGTATAAATTACCTTTCTTGTATAAGTTGAGGATAAAATCTGTTATTTAGATAGTGGCTACTCCAGTCATATGACAAGTGATAAAATAATGTTCATTTCTTTATCAAACAATGCATTAATAACTGTTAGGTTTGGTAATAATAATTCAACAAACATTGTGTGGAAAAGGAACTCTTAGTCTTGATAATGACAAAAAAATCACAAAGAATGTAATATATGTTGAAGGTCTCAAGAAAAACCTATCAAGTGTGAGTGAAATGTGTAAGAAAGGTTACAAATTGATATTTCATGACAAAGGTTGTGATATTATTAATGGAAAAACTAGAAAGAAATTTGCAAAAGCTAAACACACCAAGAATAACATGTATGTTCTCAAAGAAATTAATAAAGAAAAATTCTTCTCAAGTAAACTTCATGATAACTGGTTGTGGCACAGGAGATTGGAGCATATAATCTTTGAAAAAAATTCTTAATTAAATGCCAAGGATGGTGTGAGACATATGCCATAAGATTATAAAACTAAGAGACCCTCTTTATAGCACTTTCTTGCATGGTAAACAAATATATATTTCAAGTCCAAAGAGTATTATACAACCAGAACCCTGGATCTGATCCATATAGATCTATGTGGGCTTCTAAGAACTGAAAGATCCTCAAAGGAGATGTGTATTTCATGCTACTAATAGATTACTTCACCAGAATAACATGGGTAGCTTGTTTGAAGCACAAATATGAAGCATTGGACATATTTAAATCCTTTGAAGGCACTATTGAAGAATGCAAATAATACCAAGATTAAATTCCTAAGATTAGATAAAGGTGGAGAATTTTGGTCTAATTAATTTTATGAATTATGTGAAGAAAATCGATTCAAAGACAATTCTTAGCTACAAGGACACCTCAACAAAATGGAGTTTTTGAAAGAAAAACATGATAGTACAAGAAATGACCAGGACCATGCTAAATGAATCTAAACTACCTAATAGCTATTGGAGTGAATAAATATACACATTTGTTTATATTCTAAATAGAGCTCAACTAAGAGTGAACAACGAACAAGAAACCCTATGAACTCTGGAAAGGAATATCCAAAAAATGTGAAACACATTAGAGTATTTGGAAGAAAATGTTATATCAAGAGAGATGAAGATAACTTTGGAAAATTTCATTCTAGGTGTGATGAAGGCATATTTCTTTGTTACTCAGAAGCATTGAATCCTATAGATGCTACAATAAGAGGCTAAAAAAGGTGATTGAAAGCACAAATTTAAAGGTTGATGAGTCCTACCCTTCCAAATCCAGCACTAAGCCTAAGGACAAAAATAAATATAAAGAAGATGATGAAGAAGTGGGAAGTACACATGAAGAAGTGTAAGAAGTAGAAGAAAGACAAGACACCAAAACACCCTCAAGGACAAGTCATGAGACACCATCCAACAAATCAAATTATTGGAAACAAAGAAGTTCATATTCTCACAAGAAGGAAGACTAAGAGAGTGGTAAAATCATGAAGACATAACAATATTATCCATGATAGAATCCAAGAATGTAGTTCAGAAGCTAGCAAGGATCAACATTGGGTGGATGCCATGAATGAGGATCTTGATCAAAGTTGAAAAGAATGAGACCTGGGAGCTGATACCAAGACCAAAAGAAAAGAACATGTATAGGAAAAAAATGGGTATTCAAAAACAAAATTCAATGAGAAAGGAGAAGTGAGAAGAATCAAGGAAAGACTTGTATGCAAAGGTCTATGCACAAATGGAAGGAATTGACTTTGAAGAAACTTTTGCATCAGTGGCAAGGATGGGAGCAATCAGACTGTTTTCTGGCATATGTAACTTACAAGAAAATTAGAGTTTTCTAGATGGATGTTAAATTAACCTTCCTCAATGGCCACCTAAATGAAGAGTTATATATTGAGAAACCTGATGGATTTTCTTTAACTGATAACAAAGATTATGTGTGTAAGTTGGAAAAGGATTTGTATGGACTCAAAAAAGATCCTATAGCTTGGTACAATAGGTTGGACACATACCTCATTGAGCAAGGTTTCAGAAAAGGTGTTGCTGATAGTAATCTCTACATCAAAGAAGAAGGATATCATCTTCTCATTGTCATTTTATACGTGGATGATATTATATTTGGAGGAGATCATGATAAGATGACTTATGAATTTTTTGATGTGATGAAAGAAGAGTTTGAAATGTCTATGCTTGGGGATCTTTCATTCTTCTGGGTTTACAAATCAGTCAATCATATTAAGGTATTTTCATATCCCAAACCAAATACATCAAAGAAATTTTGAAAAGGTTTAGGATGGAAGAATGCAAACCTATTAGAACACCAATGGAAGTGGGATGCAAGCTGAGAAAAGAGGATATAACTCACCAAAAGTAGACAAAACTTTGTACAGATCCATGATAGGTAGTCTACTCTACTCCACTGCATCAAGACCTGATATCATGTAGGTTGTGGGTCTAGTTAGAAGATTTCAAGAAGATCCAAGGGAAACACATTTCAAGGAAGTTAAAAAATATTGTGATATACCTCATGGGAACACTTGAATATGGACTCTGGTACCCCAAAAGCAATGACTTCAACATAAAATCATACACTGATGTTGATTGGGAAGGGAACATTGATGACATGAAAGAGTACAAGTGGTGGTGCTTTATTTTTTGGAAATTTTCTAGTATCCTAGTTGAGTAAGAAGATAATCATCAGTAGCACTCTCTACATGTGAGGTAGAGTATATAATTGCTACAATGTGTTATACTCAAAGTTTTTGGATGAAACATACATTGGAGGATTACAAGGTAAAATATGATAGCCCAATTCCTTTTCTCTCATGATAGTTAATAGTGTTATAAGTATCTCCAAGAACCATGTGTTTCATTCAAAGACCAAACACATCCCAATTAGATATCATTTCTTGAGGGAACAAGTGAATGACAAGAAAATAAGTCTTGAGTATGTGAGCACAAAAGAAGAAATTGTTGATATCATGACAAAACCATTGCCAAAAGCAACATTTGAGCACCTGAGGAATGAATTGGGGTCATTCCTAATCCCACCAACAACTAGAAAGTGTTGAGACAAGGTAAGGGATAATTCTCATACAATATCAGCTCCTAATCAGTGCACTAAAGTCTTCATGAGAGGGGGAGCTAGTCTGTCTATCTCATTTTGACAATCCTAGTTTGGAAATTGTTTTTAAGTGAAATTTCCTGAAAAGAGAAAATCATCAAGGTATGCAAGATCATTTCCAAGAAAGTGTTCATACCAAAAGTCACGTGGATATTAATTTGTGGATACTATAGGAGAAAAGTGATGTGCCAAAATATTGAAGATTATCAGTGAGAATGCATGAGCTCTAGGGGGAGTCTCTTTTGAGGTAAGAACATGGATCATTTATCTGAATTTATCTGTAACTTAATCTATGGTGCCAAAAAAATGAACCTTTTTTCATAGATGTCAAAGGGGGAGAGAGTGAAATTAGAAACTAGCTTGAAAATTATTTTTCCATCAAGGGTTCAGTGTTTCTGAGAAAGTTTCCATCAATGACAAAGGGGGAGTTTGTTGGATCTTTTTCATTTTCATTTTTGTGTTTTCATTTTCATTGGTGTTATCATTGATGTTGGAATTGATGGAAAAAGATGTGAATTAGGTGTTGTGCAGGTTTCTCAAGGTCAACCATGTGTTAACAAGTCTATGATAATCTTCAGGAAGAAAGTGAAATGTAAAGGTTGATTGAGGTGTCTGCATGATTATGGCATTATTGGATATCATGAGGTTCATTGGTTCATTGGAATACAATAGTCTCAGGAAAGTTTATTGAGCATTTAGAATGGTTTTAGGTTGATTCAGGGTCACTGCAAGCTTGGACAGGGAGATTGAAACACACTAGAGAGATTAAAATGGTTAGTACATATTATTATAGTGTTTCCATGGGTTAAAACTATTTTTCACATATTCTAAGTACTCATAAAATGTGATTACGGAGAAAAGAAAAATATTTGGTCCTTAGAAAAATTTTGTGAAAATTTTGAGTTTTTTGAGTACTTTAGTAGTATGCGGGTAGAAGGGAGGCAGAATGGAACTTTTCTTCAAGGAACAAGAGTTCCCCACATTGGTTTACAAAACTACATATAGTGTAATGCGGGTCGAGATAGTATTTCGGGCATTAAGAGCCCCTCATTGGAACAAGTTCCAAGTTGATTCTAAGTTCCCCACATAAGACAATTTGGTTGAACCAAAATTCAAAAGGAGTGTATATTGTCGGGTTGAGATAACGATTCAGAGCACAAAGGTCCTTATAAGAAGGAATTACCCTGAGTTCCACAGTTCCCTACAAGTTAATTCAACCTGTAATTCAAAGGGAGAAATTATAGAGTGTTGTAGATCAAATGAAGGTTATTTGATGGAGGGTTTTGAGACGTATGACGAAATTCATTGTTCCCACAAGTCAGCCTCATAAGAACAAGGAGTGTTTTGTGAGTGAATCAAGAGTTTCTGCGAGTGTTAAAGAGGTCCCAGATGGCATGAGTTCCCCAAAATTCATTTTCACCTTAAGTACAAAGGAGTGATGGGCGGGTGAACTTAGAGATCTTGGCACAAAGGGCCACGAATGGCACAAGTTTTGAGTGAGACCAAGTTCCATAATGAATCGATGATCCACAACACTAAGAAAGGAGTGTTGAGCCGTGGGGAGGATTGATGAGTCGGCCCTAAAAGCCTAAGTTATGTACAAGGAGACCCTAGTGACCCTAAGTTCTTGCAAAAACCTACTTTGGCCTGAAATAAAAGGGAATGGGAAAGTAGGAGTTAAGTGCGAGAGAAATCAGTGTGAAAGAACAAGGAATGTGAGGTACTGACCAGTTCTATGTTCCTTAGTGATCTCCTTGATTATCTGAATAATCCAATTTACAAAGACAATTAAGAGGAGATAATAATTTTTTTATAAAGTTTCTAAGTGTTTATAGTGCAATGTATTGCAGACTGGTAATGTATATTTGGAACTTGTGCTACACAAACTCCCTAGACCCACATTTTAGGATATCTAGAGATTCAGGTATTGACCAAATTTCAAATTTTTGTACTTTTTAAATCGGTGACAACATCCTCTAGCCATTGAAATAGAAAAATCCATGAGTTTTAAGGATAACAGAATGGTATTTTTGGCAACATAAGAATAATAGAAAATTATGGGCCAGAAAATCAGTTTCCTTTATTTAAGTTTTAAAATTATTTAAAATTATTGGTTCTTTCAAGTGAGAAAAGGAGCATTCAAATTGAAGGAAGAGTTATAAAGAGAGAGAGAAAGATGAAACAAAGCCAACAGATAGAGAGTTACTAAACAAACAAAGGATTCAAAAGAAGAAGATCAAATCAAATGAGAAGAGCATTAGTGTAGTTGATCAGTTGAGAAAGAGAGTTCAAATCAAAGGTGCAGAGACAAAGTTAGAGTGCAGATTAAATGATCAAATGAAGAGTTTTTGAAAGGATTATAAGCTCCAGAATCAAAGACTCACAGATCAGATTTGAAAGAATGAGACAGAGAGACAGAGAATGGTGAATGTTCAAGCCTAAAAGAGTGAGTATAGGGAGATAAAGAAAAGTGATCATAATCCATTGTATATGCAATCCTGATTCTATATGATCAATTTATTTGTAATATCATATTTCTAAGTGGGTGCTTAGGTTATAGGGGTAGTTTCTCCTTACATGTTGTAGCTTTCTAAAAAATGTTGAGTGGGTGCTTAACTCAAAACCAAGATATTGTAAGCTTTGGAATTGGTGTTCCTAATAAAACCCTGGTTTTATAGTGGGTTTTTCTCCCGTTAAGGGTTTCCCACATAAAGTTTGTGTTATGAGTTATTATCTATGTGCATATGTTTGACCAAATGTTAATGGTACATTGCTGCAATTAATCAAGGTACTTTGTATTGGAATTGTTTAAATTTTTAATCTGCACTAATTCACCCCGCCCCCCCCCCCCCCCCCCCCCCCCCCCCGCCACCCTCTCAGTGCTTGTGATCTCTAACACTTATGTAATTTCTATACAACCTCTATGGTAGTGTTTGGGATGATAGAATATTTTTAGAAGAAATCTAAAAATCTTGGTATGAAGTGTAAGATGTCTATGAGTAAGGATATTAGCATTTTAGGTGTTTGAGTAGAAAAATAGGAGAATAGGAAGTATTTTAAATCCTTACGAGAGTGTGGGATAATAAATTTAAGAATTATTATGTATAAGTCACATGTAAGTCATGAATAAGGGATATAAGTAAAACTACCAATGTCAAACACCAAATTACCAAATTTGGGTTTCTACAGTAATTGATTCACTATAGTAAACAAAATACAAACATAAACTTATGTGGATAATTATTAAGGAATTTATCAAATTAATTTAATGGTTTTTAATTAATAACTAGTTAGTGTTATAGATAAGATTGCAATTAACACTATTCCATTATGGTCAATGTATAATATTAATAAAATACGTAATTGTTGTTATTTCTCATATCAATTTTCATATTCAGTATCTTATTTAACATGGGTGTACATAAGGTGCTCAAACACATGGATTTAATTTCTAATAAATGTTGGAAGCACAATGACTGAGAGGGGAGTGAATCAGTATTATAAATTTTTTATTTTAATTACTTTTCTTTGTGTGAACCATTCAATTAAACTATTCATTATCATTTAACCATTGTGATCTTATAAACATGAAATAATCATTCACAAGAGCATAATGTCAGAGAGAACACAATAACACAAGATATGATGTGGGAAAACCTCAATGGGAAGAAACCCCACTGAACCTTTACATATATTACACAACAAAAAGGACTCAAGTGAATGTTGCACATCACATGTAGTTTTTTTAGTGAGGCACCAACCCCACAAGGAGCACTAACCCCTAGTTTAGTAGGGCACTAACCCTAAAAGAAGGCTACAAGCCCCCAAGATGATCAAGAAATAAATAAACAACTTAAAATGAATTCCATCACTAAATATTTTCTGCAAAAAATGATGATATCTCAATGAAGATAAATCTCCCTATTTGTCTCTCTCAAAATAGAATTCTTTCCTTTTTCACTAAAGGTCTTCTTCAAAAACATGATTAGGTCAAGTGACCTATTACTCTAGATGTATATTGCACTTATAAATTAATGGAGACCATCTCATCCCTCTTAACATGATCATACATACTTACAAGACATCCTAAACCAACCCTCTCACTTTTTCTTTCTTATGCACACCAAACTAGGTCTTCTTCTTCATCAATTAGGTTATGGAGTGACCTTCTTCAAGTTTTCCATCTTCATATCTGCATCATAGAGCATTACTTAATTATTTTCTAGGATTAATTCACTTCAATATTTACCTCATATCTCATTAAAACCTATTCTCAAAATTCACTATTTTCACTCTCTCTTAAGTATACTAATGAGCTCTCTAAACTTGCTTATATACATGATTTTTTTTCCAAACCATGTAGGTCAGTCCTTCATATGGAAAATATCATGAAAAAATAATTATAAAATCATGTAGACATCACAAAATCGATCATATATGTTAGCCATATCATCTATATCTGCAAATCTCTCAATTAGGTCTTTAAGAAGCCCAATTGCACCAAAACAAACAACCATGCAAAACATGAAGGTTCAAGAGTAAAGGAAAATTCACCAAGGAATTCCACACACTTATATATATTTTATAATCCATCATAAATCACCAATAACCATGAAACACTCAACAACAACATCTCAAGCCATAAAACCTACTTGAGACCATGCTCAACCAATCACCCTCAAAATTAGCCTTGAAATAACAAGCTCATAACTTCACTCAATTATCACAAAAAAAATCAAGTTTTATATATAATTGGAAATTTATTGATTTCATGATCATTAAAAAATTAAAACCAAGCCATAGGACTACCTGTAGCACCTCCAAAACTCCTATATTCACATACTACTCCAAACTGCCCCAAAACTACCTAAAAACCAGTCCTCATAAATATGGAACACTTTGCATCATAAGGCCTCCACCATGATCTGAAACCATCATTTAAATAAATTAAAAATCCCATGATTCAATAAATGATAAATTAGTTAATAGGTTCAATTGATAACATTTCCACAAAATGAGACATTCCAGAAACTACCATATTTGAGTGGGGACCACATACTATCACAACCTCTAAAATACATAAATAGGAAATATGGAAGAGTCCTCTACAAACTCCAATCATCAAATTTTCATAAGGAATAAATTTTATGGACCTCTACAAGTAATTTCTCCCAATTCGCTCTAAAGCTAGGGTTTCAAGAGGGTTAAAAAGTAGTTTACCTTCTTAATGATTGTTCATAAAAACATGACGATAAAACAACTTCATTCTTATTGTAAAATATTCATAACTGATATGCACAACTACCTACATGAAATTAGGTCCCAATACAAATAATACACTCCCAAACAAGCATCTAAAAGTCAAGTTTTAGCTCAAAATCTCACCTTTGTAAACCCAATTTTGGTAAAAGTGTAATATCTTGAAAAATCTTCAACACCTGGACCTAAAACTTGACACAAAACACTAAAAATACCTCCTTAAAATATTCCACTTATCATTCATTATTATTTAGCTCTGTAACTCTCCATACATCATGACTTGCCTATGCCTTCATGACTTGTCTTCATAGTTCTTGCTTCAAAGGACCTAGAACATGCACCTAACACCCCATTTATGACTTTATATTCCTTCCACGCCTATTATGCATTCTCACAACATATTTCACATGAATGTACTAGAATTATTTTCCTCATGCTTCATGCCTCCACCTAATCTTCTTACTCTAGGTTTATGATTAAGTCTAGTTAGGCTTGTATCAACACACACTTCATTAGGCCATACATGTTCCTCACCTTGTGAACACATTGACATGTATGGCATAACTCAATAACCATGTTATACCATGTTGGGCATAATACTAACCTTATGAGCACACTCAAATTACCATACTTGTTTTAATAATGCTTTAGACCATGCAACTGCACCAAGACACCATATCAACTTCACCACTTCATTACCAATCAAACTTCAATATTCTTGATTTATGACAACTCATACCTACTCCTATGCCTCTTAGACACCCTTTGACATCAACATGACTTGATGTATCAATGACAAATATAGAACCTTAATGTCCAACAATATCCCCCTTTATCATTGATGACAACCATCTTCAGAAAAATTGATGGAAACCACATATTAAAACACCTACAAGACTCTATTTCCTTGTTTCTAAGCATAATATCCCCATTTTACATCTAGTGAGAAAGGATAATATGAAAATTTGAAATGAATGCAACAACAAGAATGTATAATCATAAAGTTACTTTCCTCCCCCTTGGACTATTCACTCACTCTCTAGACTTCAATTACTGTTGATGACCCATGGACATGTCATCAAATATTCACAATGCTCCCCCTGATCATATACATACCTATTGTGAAATAAATTTTCGGGTGGGAAAAATTGGTTTCTCTCACCAATAGTGTGTGGGACTAGGTCCCTCATCTTGAATAGAGCTACTCTATTTATTGAAAATGGGAAATATTTACACTATTCTAATTGCTTTGGGGTTGGTATTTCAACTTTGGACTCACAGGATTACTTCCCTATGTCTATGGAAAAATTCTTGTAGGTTGATACAAGGGAGGAAAAATTAGTTTATGGGAGAGAGGGAAGGTATGAAAAGAATAACAAGAAGGGGGTTTTACACAATAAATAACATTACATAGTTTATTTCTTTAAAACCAAAAATGCATTCATGAATTCAAAGAGAAGACACCATTTACATATAACAAGGAACAAGACACAAAAATATAAAATTCTCATTGCATTATATTCAACAAGTACATTCTTATGGAGTGTAGTTGAGATACTATGAAAGTTAGAGAACAACAATAACCATACTTTTCAAGTGAGGAGATCACACTTATTTATATCTTTACATGGAAACCCTACATCTACCCCCACTTGAATATTCATTTCATTATTCCACTTATGAATTTCTATCTTCTTAGGAAGTGAGAAAATAATTCCCCTTTTATAAATTCCAAATATGAATTTTACAATGCAATATTATAATGTCACTAAATTAAAAGAGACAAAATTTCACGATCATACACAATGAAGAATTAGAAAGGGGAGAGAAGGAATAGGGAAAAGTAGAAGGGAGGAAGGAGTTGACTAAGTGTTCAACAAAAAATACTCTTCTGATGAAGAAGAAACTCTTGTCGGTCTCCGTGGAATATCTCCAATCATGAATATTTCTCCTTTTACCATCTTGGTGAATCTGGGAACTACAAATGAGGTTTATATGCTTCAAGGTGTTGAGCCAAGTCTCATGGGTGGAATTGAGCTTTGTACATTATTTATACCATTTTTCATGATCATTCATGGTATTAGAGATGAAACCTCTAAAATTTTCAAGATACTTCAAAGTATCACCACTGAATGAAAGGGGATTACCTATCTTTTCCTAAACCAATGCTTGAAATGAATTTTTAAGATCTTTAAAAAAAAATCACTTAGAGAAGTGGTGTCAAGATCATTTAAAATTCTTGATGTACTTTCCTTGTAGGACTCCAAATTAGAAATAGCTTGTTTAAGTGCATCACACATCCAAGTTATAGTGTGGGACGAAATGAGTGACAAGTTATCTAAGATAGACAAGAACACATTATAACTAACTGGGGAAAGAGAATCAAGATTATTCATTTCCAATACCAATGGTAGAATGCTTTCCCAAAGGAAATTCCTCTTCTTAACTTCAATCATATTTTTATTGATATTAAATTATGTGGATAAGATGAATGTGTACAAGGAAATGATATCAAGGAAGATATCATTTCACTTTTCTATGACCATGTTTTCCCATTAGTCACTTACTCTTCCCCAAATTGTGAATTCTCAAGCTTGTTTCAAGGATTGAGGATCAAAGCTACATATAGGAGAAATTTCTTCAACTGGGGGCAAGGATGATGTACCTAGTTTGAGAAATGTTTGCACATATGAATACAAGGTCTTTACATGATCCTCTAATTGATCAATTGTTTTTTATACTCCTTATTCCCTGTTGAGATCCATGTAGAAGATTCCTTGAGCATATGAGTATCACCATCATGTGAAGATTGACCCAAATATATTTTGGTCATTTCATAATCATTAGGTGTCATTTATTCCATATTTTTTTATTACTTTTGGTCATCTAACCTCTACAAATTGATCTCTGGAAGCCTCATTAAAGAACCTATAGGTTATTTATGCTTTCTTATCTCTCTTCTTCTTAATGTAATTTGAGATGGTCTCAATGTTTAGTGTCACATCATATTGTATTGTCCTTGATTCCTCTCCAAGAAATTCATCAACCCATGAAAATGGATCAAAAGGGGTAGAAAGAAGATCAGACACCTTGGGTGCTTGGTATGGAACTAAATCATGACTTGAGAGGGTTGGTTCAACCTCCTCTCTAGGAACAAGTGGGCCTTCTTGATGCTTTGGAGGATGTGAATGGTCTATTTCATATGTATCGAGTTATTTAATAGGATATTCAATTCCCTTTGACCTCTTATACACTTCCATTAAGGGAGATGATTCACCAATATCTATAATTTTCCTTTTCTTAGGGTGAGATGACCTTGAAACTTCAGTAGATACTTTGTGAGATGAGGAAAAGAGAATAGTGCCTAAGAAAGGTACTTATGATTCCTCTTTAAATACATGATTCTCTTATCTTCTTATACCACTTTGTGGATCTTTGAATCACGTGCATTTTTATCTCCTTTATATCACATGATTTGGTGATGTGTCATGGAATGGGAGTGGTAGGTGAATATTTTTCTGCTTCATATGCAGGGTCAAATAGATCCAAGTCATCATCAAGAAAATTTTGAGACCATTCAAAATTGAAAAAGATAATTTTCTCAACTACCATACTCATGTACTTCCTCCTTCTAACATATAAATCATCAACACAATTGACACAATAGTCCTTAATTGGATGAATATGATACAAGGTGGGAATAATGAAGGAATCAATATTAGTTCTGATATCAAAATTATCTCTCACCACATATGAATACATATGAATGCATATAAAAGGAAGCAATGGAGGTCTCAATTTTTTAAACATTATCCAAACCATTGCATGATTAAATGCCCAAGGAAATGGTAAAATAAAAACCATTCTTCACAACCTTGCATCTGATATGAACTTGGGTACGTTTGTGGCACAACCTAACCAAGAGGACTTTGTGGCTTGGGTACCTCAGAAACTAGAAAGGAGACAAGATTGAATCCAATTACCCTAAGATAATTGAATGTAGAGAATTATGTGAAAAATCATCCATACCTTGTGATCAACTCCATTGTTTGAGGTTAAATTCTTCTCTTAGGATATCCTTCAAGAAACTGAATAATGTACATACTGAATGCATCATTCACTCATGTGAAATGATAGTTTCCCTCTCTGAAGGTGAGTTGTCGATACTTTTCAAATACAAGATCCCTCTAAGATAAATTTTGGGAAAGGAAGAGACCATGGAAGGGCATTGTGTATGTGAGGGAATACACCAAATAAGAGGTCATAGTACCTCTTAGTGATAAAGAATTTCTCCAATTGTCTATGGATGTTGTCACTAATTATTTTCCCCTGATGAATCATTTGATTTCCTTTGGTGATGACCACAATAAAATGTTCCATTCATTCATGAAAGTCCTTGGTTTTTTCCTCACCCATTGTTATGACTAGGATCATGATTGCATCTGATATGCCTCATGGAATTCATTCTAGGATAGTTTCTTGGGCATCCAAGAAGTTTTTCTCCCCTTCATGAGCCATGGCCTAATTGCAATCTCCTGAAGGTAGGATTTTGTCTTTGACCATACTTGTGATGTGAATTCCCATGTGATGTTTGAAATATTTTTATGAGTGGGAATTTTTAGGAAATTTGAGATCCCCTTCAATGTGGTAACTACAAGTAGAGAGTCGTATTATGTAGATATGGTTCTTGTTACAAGATCATAATGCCTCAGATAAGCTATGACTAGATCAGTGCTTTGTACAGAAAGTGGATGCCTTCCTCCTTGGTAGAGTCCTCAAGTGAATATATTCTCTTTGATAGTTCCATGTGGTTCCTTCATCATTCTAGATATCAGATAATCCAAGTCTAAGTGTACCACATCACTGTCTCCAAAATTTGGATATTCACTTGTCAAAGTGGGAATGGGCTCAAATACGGTGTACTTGTGTTGACCAAATTTCCTCGGTTCTTATTTAGATTAGTTAACTAGTAATAAATAAAATAAATCCACTCAAAACATTTGAGGGTTTAAGGTACCTCGATATGATGACGACGATGATGATGTAGATGGGCACAAAGATGAGTTCCTCCTTGCTGCAATCTCGATTAATCTACACAACACAGATTGTTAGAAATAAAATAGATTAGATTGTACCTAGGGAGCGTTACCCAATGAATTCGGTTCCAAGAAATGTAAAATTCCTTATGTAGATGTCATCCCTGGTGTTTGATAAAGATAGATGAAGTAAATAGATATGGATTTGATACAAAATGCAGAAATCTAAGATAACAAAAACTGAAAAGATAGATCTAAGATAATAGAAGTATATTTGATCTAAATTGACATAAAATAAATTACACCTGACTGGGTTGACGGTGACCTAGGATTGTAAATGACCAGTCAATGACGATTAGGTTTGGATGAAAGAAACCTAAAAAATAGACCTGCAAGGTCTTCTGTGAATAGATCTAAGATAGAAAAAAAATTGTGAAAAATAAATTGGATTAGGATCTAATATGGTAAATCTATGGAAATATAAAGGATGTGAGAGAATGGATAGATTTGATAACTTGATATAGGGTTGACGGTGATTGGGCTAAGTTGATAGTGACTAGGCCTGAAGATGAGAAGTAAACACAAAACATCCACAAGAATACCTTAACCTCTCAAAGAATTCACTCTTTTGACCTCTAAATTGCATCCTTCAATCTCTCTCTCTCAGAAGGAGGAGGTATGGGTGTATTTATAGGATGAGTGGATGGATGTGGAGTATAGGAAAACATTTAATAAAGGTCGGTTGAAGGTAGGAAAAATATTAAACAAATGCATAGGGAAGATGAAATTTTTTAGTGAAGGTGGTTGAGAACCTAGGGATTGATAAAAGGTGGATTAGAGGAAGATAAATATGAAACCAAGGCCAAAGGGAGATGGAATTATTAAATGAAGGCCTAGGGAGGATAAAATAGAGCATATAAGGGAGCATAAATGATAGGAAAATATTAATGAGGGTAAGTGAGAACCTAGAGTTGATAATTGGGGTGCTTAGGGAGGATAAAAGAGGTTAATAAATATGTATAGGGATAATGAAAGGGATGTGATTAGGATAATAAATATGATTAGGAATTAA
The DNA here is from genome assembly GCA_019776745.2 of Taxus chinensis. Classification (NCBI taxonomy): domain Eukaryota; kingdom Viridiplantae; phylum Streptophyta; class Pinopsida; order Cupressales; family Taxaceae; genus Taxus; species Taxus chinensis. The sequence goes on along the minus strand of CM034147.1, from coordinate 731,363,817 downwards.
TTAAATGGGATTAGTGGTGAATTAAAATAAACTATGGGGAAATAAAATAAATGATGGGATAATGTGGGGAAAGTGGGAAATTTGAATAAATTAGATTTAAGAGGAAAGGGGAAATTCGAATGAGTGACCATGGTGAAAGATAGTCAAATGCAGTGTGAAGAGGGTAGAAAAACCAAATTTTGGTGTCTACATTTGCCCCTTTTTGTCGAGTGATTTGCATTGGGCAAGCCATGAGACAAAAACAAGAAGGGATTGATGATTAATGATGGACGATTATTGATGAGGTGCACCCCCTCAAACTAGGGATCGATGATACAATGGGGGATTGATCACATGATTTTGAAAGAGATATATGATAAGGATGGAAAGAATGAGAAAGAGAAATCGAGGCATAATGCCCCAAGAAATAAGGATTAAAACAATAATAAAAACTATGACAATGATTCTATCAGTCACTTCGGCAGGGAACAAAGGGGCATGATCTTTAGGGAGATGAAGGGAATGTCCTACGGGCTGTGTGATTAAGTGAAAATCACTTTTGAAATGGAAATAATCCAATGGGAAACCACTCAAATGGATGTGAAAGTCCATGGGGACCAATAGGTAATAGGTACACATCAAAATCATGCGTAAACCAAATGTGAAAATAATACAAAATCCTTCATACATGAGGAATCAGTGAAGAATATGCATCCAAACAGGAAAAGGATGATGATGAAAATAATGGTGCCCTGAAAAAGGACACAAAGATGGCCAAAGAGGTAAGATAGGAAAATTTAAGATATGATTCCCCAAGAGGGAACACAAAGATTGCCACAAAAGTGGACTTAAGTTGAGATAGATTGGATAAGATTGGATGAGATAGATAAGGTGTGATAAGATGATGGATGAAAAAATATATTGGATGAGATGAGATAATAGATATTGATCAAAATATATGGATAAGATAAAATAGACCGATAATAATATTAGATAAGATGTCAGAGTGGATGAGATAAGATAAGTCACACATAGACAAAATGATGGATCATATGATGTAGAATTTATGTTAGGATAATAGATAAGGAATGATAGAGCCTTAGATTAGATAGAAGAAAAGGAACGTAATTCTATAGATTGTGATGAAAGGGTACAAACGATACTACATCATATCAAGGAATGCACGAGGAGATGATGCCACCAACTTCATTAGAGGTAAACAAGAAAGGTATCCCAGTAATGCAATGTACATGTAACCAAAGAAAGTGTTAACACCTAACCAATGATAGTTAGTTATTCCAAAGATAAAGGGGGAAATATGAGATTAGTAAGATTATAAACCTAATGTTGATATGAAAAATAGGTTTAGATGTAACTTGTAGGTGGGAAGATGGTTCTCCATAAGTGGATTTCCCTAGGTCATATTCCCTAGCTTTCAGGTAGGGGAAAGAGAGAAATTGATCAATGCGGGAAGGTTTCTATGAGAAATTTGATCAACTTGAGGAAGATTTCTTAGGATGTTAATATAATAGAAGGTTGATCAATGTGGGAAGCCCTTGCTCCCATAATACAAGATAGTAGGCATCCTTCAAGGGTATGGTATACTTTATACATATATGATTTTAATGGAAAAAATGATATACATGATAGTCCATCCTTTGAGGGATCAATCTATTTATTTAATTTGAATTGATTTTTTTTACATGAATAGTTGTCCTTCGAGGTAGCAGTATGTTTTTTATAACTTTGAATTTTGATAGGAGAATCCATGAATTTTGAATTTTACATGGGGAAGAACTGAGAATATCTAGGTAGACCACTTAGGAGGGGATAATGGATGTACAAGTAACACCTTTAGAGACCCTTATCATTGTTCTAAGAGGTAAACAAGAGGATTGGTGAATTTAATGATTGTGGAGTTCTCACCAAATAGGGAGAACCTATCCATAAGGAAAATGCTATGGAGCAGAGTTGTGGTCCCCATATTTAAGGTCATGTACTAGGAAAGTGATGGTAGACCACATAATTACAAATAATTATGAGGAGAGATGGAAGATGGATAATGATGGAGGAATGATATAAGGATACGACTAAGTGCTCATTAATAGGTATGCTAACAATATAATGGTCACAAGTGTAATGCGTTAAGTGGTTCCACTTCTGGTTTACCATCAAGGGAGGCCAAGTGATAGGCTCTTGACCCGTACTTATGTGTGATAATGTAAGGTCTAATCTAGTTGGAGGAAAACTTTCCACATTGTCTCCTTTCTAGAGTAGTAACGTTCTTATTTTATTTTAAGGATGAGGTCACCCATCATTAAAGTCATGATAGGATAGACTGACATCTTGCAAAATATGGGAGACAATGAGCATAGATGATTGAAGATAAAATATATGCATTACCCTTGAGGATGCGAAGAAAATATGCATCCTTAACGAGATGAATATATTTCCACAAAAGTAGGCTTAGGATGAAAATATGGTGCCCTCGATAAGGGCACAAGCATAGCCACAAAGGTGGAATTTGGATGAGAAAAATTTGTCCCATAATGGAATCATGAATATGGCCACAAATGGTGGACTTTGGATACGACGGGGGATGAATAAGAAAATTTTGACGATATAGATTATATAAGATTAGATGATATGGATATGATAAAATATATGCAACACCTTGAAAATGAGGATGCAAGAGATATGTGTATTAGGAGACAAGATAATGGCAACAAGAGTGGGATTAGGATGAGGATATGGTGCCCTCAAGAGGGGCACAAATATGGCCACAAAGGTGGACCTAGCATGAGAAGATGGTGCCCCCAAGAAGGGCACAAATATGGCCACAAAAGGTGGAATTATAATGCAAAGATGGTTCCCCCAAGAAGGGCACAAATAAGAAGGGAGAAAATATGGCCAAAAAGTTGGACTTAGGATGATAATATGGTGCCCCTAAAGGGGAAAAAATATGTCTACAAAGGTGTGACTTAGGATGATAATATGGTTCCCCGAAGAAGGGTGTAAATAAGACCACAAAGGTGTACTTATGATGAGAATACGGTGCCCCCAAGAGGGGCACAAATATGGCCAAAAAGGTGGAATTAGGATGAGAATGAGATGATAGATATATTTTTTGGATAAGATGATACAATAAAATGGATGAGATCATATGAGATGGGTTTGATAAGATTAGATGAGTTAAATAAGACAATGTCAAGAATGAAGAGAAATTAACCTGATGGTACACCAATCCTAAAGTCAAAGTCCTGCAACATCAAAGGAGTTTTTTGGATGGATAGGGGGAATGAATTCATGTGGATAAGATGTTTGGATGAGGAAAAATATGTGAGAGGATAAAAAATTAGGGTAATAATCTCCCCCAATGAAAGATATTATATTACATTGGGAAACTTAGATGTAGATTAGCTAATGGATTTCGAAGGAGATTGAATGGGATTGTTAGAAGGAATGTTGATGATAACTTTTGATTTTGATTGGATATATGGTTGGGGAAATCATAGGTTTGATTAGAAAGACAAACAATATCGATGAATAAGGGAGGAACTACTTTAGGAGGAATGATATGCAGACGAGAGATGATAAGGAATGATGCAGATGAAGGAAGAGACTTAGAAAATTCAATGGATGGGGATGTAGAAATAGGAATTGGATTTGTTGTGGTGGATGGAGAAGGAAGATACCCTTTGATGAGATATTCATTGTCCTTAATAAGATCATAGATGGTGGTTTGGAGGGCCTTACAATGCTCAATGTTATGACCCGGGGTACGATGATAGGTGCAAATGAGATTGGGATCAAACCATTAGGGTTTGTTACTATTATGATCAAAATATTTAATAGGAAGAAGTTTGATTGAAGATATTTAAATTAAATGTCAAAGTGTATCTACGTAGGACCTGATTAAAGTGTTGGGAGGAAGACAACTCTTGTGGGTCTTGATAGGATATTTTGACTTGGATTTAGGGGAAGGAGTGGATGTAGATTGGATGGTTAAATTGGATGTCTTAGAATATGAATCAAATTTTTGGAGGAGGATTAGATTTTTTGGATTTGTATTTTATTTTTGTGAGATATCTTAGATGAAGGAACTATCCCTAAAATAGATGGGGGAACCCCTAGGATAGATTTTGTGACATTACATTGCTAAGGAGAGTAAGATATAACTTCTTATGAGGATGTATAAGATACCTTTGGGGATGCTTAACAAGATTCTTAGGTTTTTATTGATAAGGTTTACCCTTGAAAGGGATGAAAATAATCTCAACTAGAGGATCTGAAGATTATGGTGTAGGGGTGGATATTGATGGAGAAAGAAGTGTTTGTATGATGTGATTAATGAGGTCCGTGTGAGATGTGTATTATGTAGGTTTTGGATTGGTTAATGTGGAAATAGTTAGTTTTGTAGAAGGAGACTTGAATACCCTTTTTGTTTGTCTTAGGTGGGGGTGATTTGTTTCATAAATGTTTCAAGGGGTATCTTTGATATGCTTGTAAATCGAGAAGATTTTATTGGTGTGGTAGTGGGTATAGATGTGGAAATACTATATGTTGAAGGATTAAGTGTAGAATATTAGGATAAAATAGGTGATATTGTCATGGGAAAATATGTAGGTATATGTGATGAAGATATCAAGGAATACGTAAGTGATTTTTTTGATGTGGTAGACATAGTGGTAGTTGGCATTGATACGGAGGTGGGTATAATTGGGGTGTTTATGGATGTAATTGATGTAGTGATAGGTGTGTTTACTGTATATGTGGATAAGGGGTTAGATATGATAGGTTGGGGCATGATACATGTGGATGAAGTGGTAGGTATAGTCAAAGTTGATGAGGATGTAGTAAGGGTAGGAATAGATGTAGATGTAGAACAAGTGGTAGAAGTTAATTTTATAGGTGTGCTAGTCATGTGGATATTGTTGATGTAGATGGGGGGTAGATATTGAAGAATTCATAGGCACAATGTCTAAGGGGGTAGATATTGAAGAATTCAGATAGGTAAGGATGGAGGTGTTTGATGTGTAGTATTGACTTCATAAGGGTTAAATTTGTAAGATATGTGGAAGGTGCAAATTGATTTTTTGATGGTGGATTAGGAAAGGGGTGTTTGAAGATGTCAAGGGGTTGGCTAAGAGATGAGACAAATTTTATATTTGGATATCCCCCTGATTTATAAGTTTTTGAAACGCAATATTTAAAAGAATGACACTTTTCGATGTCGTGAGCTGTGACTTGATGATATTAACAATAGTGACCCTCATGATACCAAATGGATTTAGGGTGTGAGTTCATCAATAGGTCGGATGTCAGGAAGTGTGATAACGTGAACCACCATCAACTTATCGAAGATTGAACTGTAAGATTCCCCCAAGGGGGTATAATTAGAAGATTGTCTACAATTTTCATGTGAAGGCACCATGCGTAAGAGGTAGATGGTTATGGCTGAAAACATGAGAATTGGATGGATAAGGATGTAAAGAATCTTAGGGTTATGTTAAAGTTGAAGGGTATTTTTAATAAGAGGGGATAAAATTAAGGGGTAGAGATTGAGTTGGTTGGGGGAATGTGTGATGTTGGAAAGTAGGAACGTGATAGGACGATTGGAATTGGATGGAAATATTTGATTGTTAAGGCACATGAGAAGTGGGGAATGTTAGTAGATTGGGATGGTTGGATAGGAATTATAGTGATAATATCATATGAAGTAGGGATAGTTTTGATATGAGGTGATGGGGGTGGAATAGGATCCACCAATTGAGTGGATTGATAGGATTGAGAGATTGTGGGAGACCTATAAAATAAGAATTCATAAATGGGGATAGAAGGAGGCCCAAGAGTTTCTAAAGGAGAAGGAGATGGAGGTGTGACCAGTTGAGGGGAAATATTATGATGAGAGATAAGATAATTGGTTTCAAAAGGGGGATCAATTTGGATGACATGGTCTTCACAAGGTTGAGAGGCCATGGAAACACAAGGTTGGGAGACCCAAGGTGAGGTCTCAAGGTCATTCGAGGAAGGAATATCATTGGATATATTATATTGTTGCATTGTCTCCTCTTGAGAAGGGGTATTAATAGGTAGGAAATGGGAAAATATCTGGTTTATGAAATTTGTTAACAAACAAATCAAAGCAATAAGTTTTTATTAACATGATTAATTAGGAAATGTGAGAAAAAGAAAAGGTGGATAATGAGGGTACCTAAGAGATGGCCATCTAAGGCTGTTGTCGGTAGTTATGGCTATGGAGTCCTTGATATACCTAAAGGTACATGAGGCCTAAGTATGTATAGAGGATTTATAATGTGGCCAAAACAACGCGGCAAATTTCCTATTGGGTGATCAAATCCCAATTAGGTCCACCTGGTATGGGATTGTTTTGATGTGTAAATTTGATGAGTGTGTTCTTGGATGTGTGTGAAGAAATGTGAAATGTAACCAATTAAACCCCTACTTACACTATATTTGTAAGAAATAATGCAAGAGGTTTGTTTTAAGCCCAAAACCAAATGTGGAGGTTTGATGAGAACAAACACACAAGGAAGGGAAAATGTGATGCAAGAAGGAGAAACTAAGACAAAAAGAGGAATACTTAGTTTTCTCTTTTCCTTTTTATCTGATCTTCAAGATGAAGCAAGCGAAGAGAAAAATCCAAGCAATCCAAAATCAAACACGAACAAGAAAAAGCAAAGCCTCTACCTACAATGTTAGTGGAAAATAGAAGAAATATGGAAAATGAACGAAATGCAAGAGACTCACCTAAAAGGGTGGTACCACCAGGTGCATGCCATAATGTTGACAAAATTTCCTTGGTTCCTATTCATATTAGTGAACTAATGCCAAATAAACTAAAGCAACTAAAATACATGCAAGGGTTTAAGGTACCTCGAGATGATGATGATGATGTGGATGGGCGCAAAGATGAACTCCTCTTCGCTGAAAGCTAGATGAATCTGCACAACAAAGATGACTAGAAAGAAAATGGATTAAATGGTAGATGAGGGGGTTTCCTCGAGGAAGTAGTTCCAAGAAGTGTAAAATTCATTATGCAGATGTCAACCCCCATGTTTGATAAAGATAGATTAAGTAAATAGATATGGATCTAATATAAAATGCAGAATCTGAGATAACAGAAACTAAAAAGATGGATCTAAGATAATAGAAGTAGATCTGATCTAAATTGACATAAAATAAAGTCATACCTGGCTAGGTCAATGGTGACCTAAGACTGTAAATGACCAGTTGACTGTGACTAGGGTGGATGAGAGAAACCTATAAAATAGACCGCAAGCTCTTCTATGGCTAGATATGAGATCTAAATCTGAGACAGAAAAAAACTAGTCTAGATCTAGATCTTATATAGGAAAGATGTGGAAATAGAAAGGATGCAAGAGAATTGATAGATTTGATAACTTGAGATAGGGTCAACGGATGATTGGGCTAAGTTGACGGTGATTGGGCCTGAAGATGAGAAGTAAACACAACAAATCCACAAGAATACCTTAATCTCTCAAAGAATTCCCTCTTCTAATCCAAATTTCATCCTTTGATCTTTATCTCTCCCTAAGAAGAAGGGGGTATGTTTGTATTTATAGGATGAGTGGATGGATGTGGAGGATAGGAAAACATTTAATAAAGGTAGGTGGGAGGTAGTAAAATATTAAGTAAATGCATAGGGAAGATGAAATTATTTAATGAAGGTGTGTTAAGAACCTAGGGATTGATAAAATGTTGTTGAAAACCTAGAGATTGATAAAATGTGGTTGAGAGGAAGATAAATATTATATCAAGGCCAAGGGGATATGGAATTATTAAATGAGGGCATAGGGAGGATAAAAGAGCATATAGGGAGGATAAATGATATGAAAATATTAAATGAGGGTAGATGATAACCTAGAGATGATAAATTTGGTGTTTCGGGAGGATAAAAGAGGTTAATAAATATGTCTAGGGATAATAAATGGGATGTGATTAGGATAATAAAGATGATTAGGGATTAGCGGTGAATTAAATAACGTTATGGGGAAATAAAATAAATGATGGTATAATATAGGAAAGAGGGAAATTTGAATAAATGGGATTTAATAGGAAAGGGAAAATTCGAATGAGTGACCATGGTGAAAGATAGCGAACACAGGGTGAAGAGGGTAGTGATACCAAATTTTGGTGTCTACAATGACCTATGGGTGTCCATTTGAGTTGAAATTTGTTTCATTGGATTAGAATTTTTTTTTCTGATTTCATGGTTTAATTTTTAAGTGTTTTTGATCTCCAGGTTTTCCAAGATTTGAAAAGGTAACTTTTTTATTAGAAATATTAAAGGGGATGCTGTGAAAAATTTATAGCATCAATGAAATGATATTTTCATCTTCTTAAAGACATTCAGAAGCATGAGTTATAGCCAAAATATGAGGAAAACATATGTAGAAATGGAGGAGATATGAGCAAAAACTTGTTCTGGCAATGGGGTTTTTTAAAATTCTAGAAGCATAATAGTAGTGTAGAAGAAATGGATGCAATTAAAAAATTAAAAATGAAGTGAAAAATTAATAATTTTTTAGTTATACTCACCTTTTTATTCTTACCTAGCTAACTTAACCTCAAACTCACCTTTGACCACCCTTGTAAACCCGAGTTAACTGATAAGTGAAGATGAGTTAAAATTTTCTAAATGGGTCTGAGATGTACCCATATACCTTACCACTTTTATTAAGGGACAAAGGGACATCAACCATGGAAAAAATTTCCAAGGGTGGATGAGTCATGAGGAGGGGCCCAAAACACACATGTTATGAAGTTGATATGAATAACCTAGAAATAAGTTTGTAAGTATTAAGTGACAGAAAGAGATACTCCATGAAGTGGCATGATTTTATATCCCCCATGTACCTTTGGGAAAGGGGAAAAATTTACATCTACCATGGAAAATTTTCCGAGGGTCATGTCTTCATGAGAAAGGGGCCATAGGTGAGGGTGGGTTGAAAACATGTTCCTAACACTCAAAGTGACAACTTAAGTGACAAGAAAAATATTTCCATGTGGTGGTGCACTTCATTATCACTTTTTTCACTTTATAAAAGGGGTAAAATGTACATCATCCATGGAAAATTGCATAAAGGGTCCTAACTACACGAGGAAGGGGTCAGTTTTTAATGTGAGTTTATAACATGTTCCCAACATTCAAAGTTGACCTTTAAGTGATGAAATATCATTAACCATGTTGTTTTTCACTTTGATGTCCCCTATGTCCATTTTATTGAGGGTAACAACGTAAAAAGGGACATCAGGGGTCTCCAAGTGTGGTTTTACCACTTTTGGAAGCCCGCCTTCACCAAACAATTCCAGAAATAGACATCCCGACCCATTCTCTTTCCCCAGGAGCTTCCCTAAGAGTTTCATAGACAACCATTATATCTTTTTGACTCAAAAAGGGTTTTTGAAAAAATTACCATAATTTTAAGGATCTAATTATAGCTTCAATTTTAATTTTACCCCCTTTTCAAATATTCTCACGGGCAGTTCGCAAAAGGTTCAATTGCCACTGAAGAGAAACTTGTATTTTTATCCATCTTATCATATGGGGTATGTATATGGTTTAATTTTATTTAATTTTTTATTTGAATTAGGTTATTTTTCTTTTTGGGACTCCAAGAATCCCTAGTTTAGTCTTCACTAGGATCGATGATCTTCATTTACACTGTTAGGCCTATATCTCAAAATCTATACCATATAATATCTTAAAACCTTTTACAATTCTAAGTGGGCATCATTAGATTTATTATTAGTATCTATTTTATCTTGAATTCATCAAGAGACTCCTGAACCATTTATAACACTCCAACTTTCTTTTTCACTACCTTCATTTCCTTACACAAAGTAATAAGTATCCCGATGTTGTACAACTTGTTCCTAAACCTAATTTTCCTTGAAAAACTTTCCTAAATTACTTCCAATGATCTAATAGCTCTGTAACACACTTCTCAGATGATTTATATCTTTTTTGTTCATTCTTATAGGGTGTTTAATAGGTGTAAAAATATTGAAAATAGGCCTTTTAGGGATTCCAGAGAACTTGTCTTTTCCTATGTCTACATATCTACATGAATAACATTGAATGTCATCCCTTGCATATGAAAAATGATTGAAAATCATAATATCAAATCCTTTTATGCCTTAATGAGGGTAACACATTAATTGAGCTGGTCGAAGGGTGGGTACACATTGACATAGAGAAGGATTTTCAAGGGTGGCTTAGTTGTCATGTTAATTTTTTTGAATTTTTCATGATAAGATTTTTTTATAACAACAATAAAATACTGATTGAAGAAAACATTCTAGATTATCTCCTCTAACTCACATGCCTCTTATAGCTTCATCTTGGATAACTAAACATACTTTTCTCCTTGTGATCTTTTCTTTGGATTTTTTTAGCACTCATGATTGAAACCATCTCCCCTTGAGATGATACTCACTCTTGTATCTCACAAACATGATGTACAACATGTTTCATGCCTCTTTTTTCAATTATGGGCCTAACTCCCCCTTGATAGATGTATTATTTTGATTATCTATTTCTTTGTTTCACTTTGGTGGTCCTTCAAATCTTGATCACTGACCGTTTATCACTTATGCATACTTCTTGGATATGAGATTACTATTTTCACACAAGGTCATATTGATCTTATCAAACCAATCATCACATGATAACATACCATAAATAAAAATTTAAATAATGTATATAGCAACATACCTTCAGATCACACAACCCATAGCATTCACTCAGTTATTCAAGTCTTCAAGAAATCCAAAACTTTTCAAATGCCAACATACCTTTCAATGCATTTCATGAATGATTCTTCATACTTCCCTTAAAGATGACGAGTCTTAAAACATATTAAGATTAGTCATTTCCATAATTTCATACACATGTACATAATAATCTTCATAGATCATTCTAGGTCATAGAAAACTCTCTATAAATCTAACCTTAGCACAAAAATACAATCTTGAAGAAATAGTCTCCAATCATCCATAATGAAGCATATAGATAGTGTTAGAAATCAAGAAAATGAGGGGGGTGAATAAGTGTTTTTAAATTCTCAACTTTAAATTCAGTTCATTTACTTTATAACATTAAAACCAAAGACAAAATTCATAAGCAGATAAAAGGAAAGAGAAAGGACATGGAGACAAGATTTAATGTGGGGGACCCAAAATGGAAGAAAAATCCACTGAAACTAGAAACCAAGCTTAGGAAAAGAATTTCTTGTATTTGTTACATTGATTTCAAAGTTGAGATACTACTCAACACGGAGATACAACTCCAAGATTTAACCAATTCACTACTCATTTTTTGACAATCTTAAACCTATTTGGAAGCTTCAACTCCAAAGTTTAGTCCACTAACAACTGACCTTTAGTAAGCTTAAACTTATAGGGAAGCAACAACTCCCCGCATACTAAGCTACAATTTAAACTTTTAGAAATTTGATCACATTGTCTTTGTTGTCTGCTACAACTGATAGTGATCACTAGATTTACTCACTCTTCTCAATTCTTCTCATGATTCTCCTTTCTTCTAAAAAATATTATCAACTAAAAGGTTCTACTATTACAAGATTCATTTTACTCATACCTTCAAATCACATCCTACACCTCTCATACACCTTTAGCCCTTTGTACTGATTACATCACCTTCCATTCACTCTAAGACCACATATGACTATCATATACTTCTCTTCTCTCAACCTACATTTACAAGACTCTTCCAAGCTTCAATTGCAGTTACATTTATAGAAAAATGATATTTGATCAACTTTTAAGAATCTCCATATTGATTTTATCATATACTATACAACCTACAAGCATTTATATTTTTTATATGATCAATATGTATATTCTTAGCGCTCTTAAGCTTCAACATGTATCAATAATACTTCAGTTTTCAATAATTGTTCTTAGGTTATCCTATCTTGTATTCTACAACTTACACTAGCAGAAACACCTACTTCATTTTCTGGAATTTCACCAACCCACTTAGCCTTTTTCTCACCACACCATTTTCCTTAATTGATGCTTCAACTTCTCACATTAGCAGGGCATTTCCAAGATGCAACAAACACTTATCAAACCTACTCATATGTGTTCATCATCCTAATGTTTCTACAACATATCCTTCTAGCTTTACATGTGCACCCACACAGCTCTCCAAAGCTTCCTATTTTACCAATAAGTACAAAGAAGTTCAATTTCCTACTATAGACAAGCCTTTTCACCTTCCATTTCAAATAATACTTACTTGAATTCCTTAACCCAATCATACCAATAAGATGAAAAGGATTAAATTATAAATTTTATAAAATTTCATCATGAAAATTTTTAGTTTCCTCTACTTGCATTAGTTTACCAAGTCTGTTAAGATATTTTTCACTTAACTAAATCCTAAAGAGAACCTTAAACTCCCCAGACAACTAAGAAAACAAATCTTTGACATTTACACTCTGTCTATTTTATAACTGACATTTATTGTTCCTTTCACCAAGAGGTTATTGTTTTGAGACTAACTGATGGGAATATTAGAAGATGACATCATGGAAGCATGTTATAAAAACCTCAAATATCCCTTACAAGTTCATTTAACACTTTAACTTTGTTATTTAGCTTCTCATTTACTTTTGAGTTCATACAAGAACAATGGTTCTGGTTACATTCTTTTGTTTGAAGAGTAATGACGTTATCTATTCACATTTTATGAGAGTACACATGTTATAATGACTTGAAATCATGAAAGGGAAAGGTATAAGCTTATGAAATTCATAAACTATGCATTAAAAACTAAGAAAATACTGTACTGTCTTCAAAAACATGCAGTATGAAGATTCTTGGTGTTCATAACATCTCTTCTCATTCCCTCAACACTTTAAGGACTTGATTCAAATGATAATATTTCATTCCTTAAATATTTGATCCACTCACTACCTTGTACCATACTAAGAAAGGAATATTTTTCTTATTTTCACACATTGTGCACGTTGAGGAGTTTAGAATTCAAACCCTAGCTCTATGCCACAAACCATTTTAGCATGATTTTCTTCATTTTATGGTCATACAGTGATAAGGTGGTATCTTCACAGCTCCATATGACAACTTCAAACTTTCTTTACACTTTTTAAATAAAGGCAATCAAGATTTAATCTCATAGTCATAATTTTTCATGACATTCACAAGAGGACAAACCATTTTTTTGAAAAGGAATGAAATATCTTGAGTAACCTTTGTCTCAAGATTATAAATCCATATACAAAGTAGATCCATTTTATACTCATCTTACAAAACTAAAACTAATCTCTAGATGGTGGAATATGAACCTAAGCATCAAGCATTTCTAGGTCTTACACTACTGCTCCTTAAGACATGTCAAGGAAATATTTGAATTTAATGGTCTTTTTTTACACACTTTCATTAAAAATATCAAACCATTCTATTAAAATTTCAAATAAATCTTCTATATAATCTTCATCTACTTGAACTCATGAGTTATGAGGTGAACATTACACAATCAATAAGGTTTTAGACTTCTTGACAAGACTTGAGCATGAAAGTTGAGAGACATCAAGTATGAATGTCACATAAAGATCACCGAGGTCACTGGAAACCTGTAATAAAGTATGAACCTACAAAACCATCAAATAGACATCAAATCCTAAAAAAGAAAGATGTAAAATGAGGTGTCAAACTGTCCTCAGCTATCATAATGGTGAACTTATGACTGAGTGTTGCACTACATCTCAGACCTAATGTAATTTTGTGTGTGTGTGCATAATTTGGGGTGCATGCGACGTTGCTAAAGGAGTGCGAGGAACAAAGGAGGACTGATCATTGTACTAAAATTGTGCCATGCAAGGGGAAGGGAATGTTCTTGGTATAAACCAAGGCACACTCAAACAAGTGACTAGGCTACAAGTGTTAGTATAAGCAAACATGAATGTAAAATTTAAGCTAATATACAATGTATAAGATAGGATGTAAGTAAACATGAAAGGAGACAATGTAGACTGTGAAAATTAGGTTGTAAACATGGGACACCACTCACGATGTTGTAAGATAGTAAATTCCATAATGTCTTCAATTAATCAGAGAATAAGAAAGACATAGGGCACAACCCGCAAATAGTGAAAATTAAAGGAAAGCAATGTATCAAACAACCATGGAAGAAAATATTCCTTCATAACAAATATTGCACATGAAGCACCCGTTAGCATGTTAGAAAGATAAAAAAGTATGTCAAAGTGTGTATAATATGATAAAATGGTGTGTTAAGAAACAATAACACCTATAAGGTACAAAAGTGGATGCCCTTAGGATCCTTTGTGGGACTGGTAATAGGCATTTCACTAAGCATCCATGTTGCGTGTAATGGACCTGTAAAATATGTGATCACAACTAGAAAGCAAGTGAACGTGCATGTGTGTATGATAAAGATAATGACATATAATATATTTATCTAACATGTATAATAGGATTAACATGTAATAAATAAATTTCTAAGTGTAACTAAGATATGCAATATGTTATGGATGAGATGGAATGAAATGCAGTGTAAATAATAGGAGGAGCGTGCCCCCAAGCAGATGTGTACATATGCACTGAGGTTTATTTATTTTTTCCTCATCAGTAGTCAAGAGTAAACTATAAATGAGAGTGTATCATTGGGAAATATCCTGAATGATGTGTTGTCATGTGTTGAAAATAGTTGGTGAATAAAGTGTGGAATGTCGATTATTAAATGTGACATAAGGATGGGTAATCGTGAAGTTGTAGAATGAGGTGATGATTTATCCTAAAATTGTATATCACTAGATGGATGAGTAGAATGTCAAAAAGCATGATGATGTATCATAAAGTGTATATCACAAGATGAATGAATAGGAAATATTAAAAAAATGGTGATGTTTTAACATAAAGCGTATATCAAAATATAGATGGATGGAAATGATAGAAAGTTTTATGATGTAGCAAAAAGCATATATCACAACAAATATAAGTATAATGATAGAAAATATGTCGATGTAACACAAAGCGTATATCACGAAAGGTATGAGGAAGGAATTAGTTAGGAATTTAGCATGAGAGGAGGATCAAATGATTGAACATGTGATTTTGGTGAGGTCCATTTGATATGTATACCCTTAGCAATTGAGTATGAACCGTGGGACTATAGTGCATCGTCGGGTAGTGACTGCAGCTCATGGAAGTAAAAATGTGTAATATGTGTAGTAGATGCCATAGGTGTGTGTTTTGAAAAGTGTGTAATGTGTAATGTAGAGTGTGATGTGTACATTATATAAGTGTGGAAGTGTAAAAGAACACATGATGCCTAAGATGTGTATAATGTACAGTGTAGAATCATTTAGTGTGTATAATGTGTATGATTTATGGGTGTATGAAGCACATAATGTGGATGATGTATAATACATGGAAGATTGTATATGTAGAAAAGTGTATGATGTGTGAAGAGGTGATGTATATTGCTGACAGTGCAGTGTGTGAGGTACATGTGTATATGATTCCCTCAACAGTTTTGTGTGAACCATAGCACAAGAGTGCATCATAGGGTAATATCAATATGATGTGGTTGTGAAGATGTATATCCTAAAATAGAGGTATGAAATTATGTGAATATGAGGCATGTATCGATGTTAGGGGAGGAATATGTGTAATGCCCCTGAAAGTGTGTGTTGATGAATGCGCTATATGATAAAAGTAAAGGATGAAGGTCACCTACCCAATGTTTGTGGTAATGAATGCGTGTGACCATGCTCTAGGAGTGGTGGTATATAATATAGATGTTGTGTAGGTGAGTGAAGTATATATACATGTGATTTATGAATATATGGTGGGCATATTATTATAACAAAATGTGTAGGTGATAGAGACCTATGTGAAGCAAAATACAACGGTGATGGAAACCTACGTGGAATAAAACAAGGTGGTGACATACTTCTAGATGTATGAGTTGTTCTAAAAAGGGATTTAGACTGGTGTACTAGAATAGCTGAGTGATGAGACCATGTAGGTTGTGTGTAAGCAGGTGAGCTAGGAAAAAATTGTGTTTTAGGTGCTAGAGATCGTGACATACTAGATGCACTAGGTGATGCATTGGCAACCATGAAAGAAGATAGTTACCATGGAGTAAATTGAGGCACAACATTGATATAAATTACTTTATTTTTATGCATGAATTTTAGACTCAAATGATTTGTGGAGATGATAGACTTAGACTTGTGAATCCAATTGAGTCCTAAGAGCATGTCACAGCCATCGACTACTTGTCCCATAAGGAAGGGCACCAACATAATAAGAGGACCGACTATAACGTGAAACTTGAAAAAACCAAAGGAATTGTTTATTGGATATGAAATTTGTGAAATAGGGTAGCCAATAACAACAAGAAGTAGAATAAAACATGTGTTGATGGGCCATAACGGATTGACCTTGGTGTTATTAATGGGGATAGATCTGATAGAGGCACTAATGTGTAATTTATTAGAAGATAATGTCACACGATAATTTTGGTCAAAGAAATAAATGATTGGAGGATAAATCTTTGTATTAGCAACTAAGAAATCAAGAGCCCACGATGTAGGAGGAGACAATGCATGATATGTTTGATTAGCTGAGGAGTCAACTAGTTTCTTTTCATGTTTTGGAAGTGGATTGTTAAAGATCTTGAGCTTATGATTGTCATTGACAGGTGTAGAATTTTTATACTCTAGAAGCTCAATTTTATTATTTTCCATTGTATCTTTAATGATATTTTAAATTTTGAAACAGAAGTCTATAGAATGCCCTATACATTGATGATAGTCACAATGTAATTTTTCATCATAATTACAACCTTTTGGATGAGATGGATCTAATTGGAGAGGAGGAGGAAGTGTAATGAGATTACTTTTGACAAGAAATGGAAGAAAAATATGTGAAATGAAAGTTGAATTTGTGTATATACGCCGAGTTGGTTACAATTAAAACTCTTTGGTGGTGAATACCATGTTGATAGTGAATTTATCTTCCGTAGGTTTTATGGTTGGTTTGAAGGGTGTCTTTCTTTGAAAGTGCGTGGAATATGAGGATTTCTCTTGATACTTAATCTTTCATATAAATAATATTTTAGTCTTTTGTAGCTTGAGAGTGTGACACAAGTGATGAAATGAGGGAGATGTTTCAAATAGGACACTCTCCTAAAGAGGTGGCAATAAAATTTGAATGATTAATTCTTGAAGCTTAGAGTCAACAAATGCATTAGACATCTTAGCTATGTTTTTTTGTATCGTAAGACATATTCTATTAGATGTTCATTAGCCCTTTTTAAAAGTTGTGTAAGTTACACGTATGAAATCTTAGAGCCGATATTGATAGAAAAATAAGTAAGAAAAGCATTGGCTAGATGCATGAAAAATGTTACCGAGTGGACAGGTAGGTCATATAACCAATGCACAAAATAACCATAGAGACTACAAGGGAATATTTTAGCCAAAAGGATATGATCATCCACAATATCTAGACAAGCCACGTGGAATTCTCATATGTGCTCTTATGCGTCATCATGCCCATTAAAAATGGTAAGCTTGGGGGTGACGAAATTAGGAGGAAGCAAGTAAGTGGAGAAGGCAGGTGCGAATGGAGTGTGTATTAATAAATCTAAATCCAAAGATGGATATGCATGAGAAGTAGCATGTTCTAATTGAAAAATTTATTCTTGGAGGTCTTGATAGAGGGAGGCTCAATATTGAGTGCCAGTGGAAGAAACTTGCCTCATGTGAGAAACAAGAGGTAGAGTGAAGTGGTTAGTTAAATTAGGGATATAAATGAGGGTTGTAGAAATAGGTGGGAAAGTAAAAGCAGGTGATTAAGAAGTAATAGAGGTGGGGATGGCAGCATAAGTAGTAAACTCTACAAGATTGGTAGCTTCCTCATGAGAAGAATGTAGGAGTGATTCTAGATCTTAGGGATGCTCAAAATTATGATCATTAAGGGATTTAAGATGGTCTTTAGTAAATTATTCATAAGATTGAGCCATGGTGACAAGAGGATAGGAGTTCTTAATGGAAGGTGGATTTGAGCATGAGGTTCACCAAAATGATTAAGCTGAAATGTAAACACACAAGCCTAATTTGAATGCAACATTGCAGTAAATGAAAGATAAAATAAGCATAAAAAATTACCCAAGTAAACTAAGAAATAAATAATGAAACCCTAATTAAAAAGAGAAGGTAGAAGGGCTTATTTGGTTTGTAGAGATCTAGAGAATGCACAGAGTTGGAAAAATGGAAAAGAAGAAGCACTGACCATCACACAAAATCTTAGAAAAATGCATAAATGGAGGAACAGGTTGGACTGGGGCACTTGGAGAGGAATAGGGGCACCCATGGGTGCCCTAGTCCTTATTCTAGGTGCCTTTGTCTGTGGAAATTCTCAAAAAACCTCTTTTGAGGTGTTGCAAGGTGTTCGCCTTTAGTCACCTTTGATCACTCTGAGGTTGCACCAAGATCACTGAGGTCTCTAGAAACCTGCAATAAATTATGAACCTACAAAACCCTCAAATAGACATCAAATCCTAAAAAATCAAGATGAAAAATGAGGGGTCGAATTATCCTCAGCTATCACAATGGTGAACTTACAACTAAGATTTCCACTACATCTCAGACCCAATGTAGTTCTGTGTGTGTGTGTGCATGTGGAATTTTTCCCTATATTGCTCTTGTGACAATCACACTTGGATAGAAAGAAAGTATCTAGATATATAATGTAATAAATGTGTGTATGAAATAGACTGAAATTCCCTCCTATGAAGTTTAATGCAGAAAACTAGCCCTTGTATCCCTTGTGATGGATCTATATGGATGCAATATAGCTCTTAGATTCCTTGATGGATGCAACCTTAGGTGGTGATAGCTAATGCTTGGTGTTTGGTCCCTTATTATGATCACATAAATTTATATTTATATGATTCCTTTTCTTGAATTTCATAAGTAACCCCGAAAAGGATGATTGCCAAAAATATAAGATGTCTAAATGGCTAGAAAGAACCCAAAAAGAGTGAGTAAAGTAAAAAGAGGATAGGGGTACCTAGAGGTGATGAGGACACCTTGAATTGGCATCTTGACTAGGTGCTAATGTCCAGGATGAAAAATGCTGAAGAGTAAAAATGTAGATTGAGCAAGTAAGGGTGAAATACTTAAAATAACAACAGAAAGCAAAGAAAGGTGGCCAAAGACATGGGTTAATTAGTACTTTTCTTTCTTATGAATCATATGAATAGTAGTATGTAATATAGAATAGATAATTACCCAAAGTGTGTGATTTTGTGTCTGCACTACCAATCAACCTTCATGCCTTTGACTGAGCTTCACTTCACCATTCACACATTTTCCATCAATGCCACTTGACATCAATGAAAACACCAATGATCAGGGTTCAACACATAGTTCTATAAGACCTCCAAAAACACACCACATTTTTACTTCATACTAATTTTTGAAAGCATTTTGAACCTTTGCACGTTAGCACAGACCTTTAAGATATTCTATCATAATTTGACATACTTGATCTTTACAGCTACAATGGCTCCAAGTATAAACTCAAATCTCTTAACCTTGAGTATTTTCATAGCTCCCCCTAACTAATGCATAAATTTTTAATCTTTACCAAGAAACTTTAAGACTATCTTCATACCTATTCATTCTTATGTATGCAAACTTCAAGAGACAAACATATGACATTATTGTAAATCCATGTTGGAGCACCATAGACATTCAAGTTTCCATCATGACTTTATAATAGGTCTTCAACAACTTATTTCATGCCCTAAAGAGATTGCATGCACTACACAACTATCTTGAGCCAATTCAAACCTTCACGATTGTATCTACAAGCCAACTTTTTAATATTTACATGGTGTAAAATGGTCTATCATAGACCTTACTGAGGTATACACAAACATGTTCAATATTGATGGATAGACATACACCTAAGTAAGGTCTGAAGACACTCACACAATCTCAAATGCACATTCCATAGGCATCTAATCAATCTACATCTATTGATTGTTCCTTCAAATAAAACTAACACTATGATAAAAACAAACACATTATTTTCATGAGTTTTTGCAAGGAAAAAATGCACACCTAAAAGCATGACAACCATACCCTAGAGTGAGATTTTTTACTTAAAATTCTTCCCAAGCCTTCCTCCAGGTCACCCTAACCCCCATGTCGATCCTACCCTGTCCTTTTGAATGGTCTAATGTGTTTTTTTTCATGTCCATAGATTATTTATGGATATCCAATATATTCAAGAATTTTCAAAACATGATATTTCAAGACAAGCTCTCTAATAAGCTTTGGAAAAGGTTTTTCTTTGATCTTCTTGAGGCTGGTACACACCCCCCAAAGCAGAACTAAGAACTAAAACTCATCACATAGGTTCATCAGAGAGATATGAATGTTGTTCAATTGGTTTTGGAATAATTTGTGAAGTTTCAGAGGTTTTGGAGTAGTTTCATAAGAAGTGGGTCCCAGAGGGTGAAGAAATGCACAATGTGAAAAAACTCCTAAGCTTCAGGAAGCAATTCCAAGAGCTCCATAAGGAGTTCATATCTAAAACAACTATTGTTAGAAATTTAATTCAGATCTCTAGAGGATGGTGGACTCAAGTTTTTCACAAGGCTCGGGAGGTTCTGTCCACAACTTGTTTTCAACATGCACAACATTTGATCCTGAAGAAAACAAGGCCTTTTCCATGAAATTTCATATAAATAGGTATGTGAAAAGATGTGTAGGAGCTCAAGTTATGTGCCAAACAAGTTTCCCTCCAAGGTATGGTTTAGGAGTTAGAAAATTTTCAAGCTTAGAAATTTGATGCAATCAGAGAGTGGCACAATTTTTTGCACCAACCAACCCAAATATTTGGTACATTTGGTGAAAAAAATGTTCCCCCTCCCATTTAATCCCTTGGGTCATGATGCAACCTGTTTTAGAGCCCCTTTTTCTAGTATAAGCCCCCATGCATTGATTTTTAGCTCCTAGTTCTACCATCACTCATGCATAGTGCCACGTGGCCCAATAAGAGAGGGGAGAAATTTTTATGCACCAACCATCCCAAAAATTTTTGGATTTTTGGGACAAAAAATGTTCTCCTCTCCCATTTAATCACCTAATCGATCATGTGACCCCGAAGGTGGCTAAGTGCTTTATTTCCAGCCCCTTCTCATCCTCAATTGCAAATCACATCGTGACAAGTGGCCCAATGGGAATGGGTGTAATTTTTTACACCAATCATCTAAAAAAATTGGGATGGTTTGGACAAGAAAAATTTCTCCTTCCCTCATTGAATAAATTTGTAACTTTTTCAATTTAGTGTTGCTTCTCAGTGCTTCCACTTCTGCGCACACACATGCACATGAAAAATGTTTGCTGCCATATTTTATTCATTCCTTCCATTTTTGCTACCTTCATTCTTCCATTATTGAATATTTCATCCATATTACATCCTTCCCCATTGTTACAACACAAAAAACCAAGTTTTTTGAGCCAAAACCATGTCTGTTTCCTGTTAAAAACCCTTGTTGGAAAATTGAAGAATTGCTCATAACTTGCAATTTGGAGAGAAAAATCTGAAACAAAACTTGGAGCATCTCTTCCTCTCCAAAAATATTTCAAGCTGAAAAAAATAGAAAATGAAAAGGTTTCATAGGACCATTAATTTCAACAAAATAAAAATTTGTCCCATAACTTCATTTTCCTCAATTTTTCATTGATCTGGAAAGCGGGTGAAGCTAAGATTTTGAATAGAGCATCTAGAGAAAAACCCATCATAGAGAAGTTAATTTTTCATAAATCAGAGGTGGGGAAGAAAAACTTCAAAAAATATTTTGTGAGTCCATTAATGGCTTTCCTAGGTAGGTCCATGCCTGAAGCTCTCACTAGGTGAAATTTCATTTTTTTTATTTTTGAGCTTTCCAGATGAGTGAATCACAGTGAAAATTTGAGCATGATATCGTGAAGAAGACATAAATCCAAAAATGTTTTGTTCCTATTATAAAATCTGAGGTCATTTTTTCCACTTACTAAAAATATCATATTGTATGCTTCCTCACAAGCTAAAAAAAGTAAGTCCCTCGAGTTGCAAGTTTGATCATTCAGGAAAATCAAGAAAGATTGCAAAATGAGAAGTAGGAAAAAATGAAAATTTTCCAAAAATATAAAGTCCCCAAAAATAACTTGCTAAAAATAGAAATGTGCCAGGATTATAAATGCTATCAATAACATAAGAGTATGGAATGTGCCTAAAGGTTCAGAAGGTGAAATCGGGGTAAAACAAGTGACATGTCCCAAAATAACAGGTCATGGTCTACCTACTAAAAATATAAAGTTCTCATTTTAGGAGAGAAAATAGTTGCAAATAACTTTATTTTCAACTCATATTTCCAATTTTTGGAATTTACATGGGATAATTTGATGATTTAATGCATCAAAAATATAATTGATAACTTCGTATGGGTCTTGGAAACTTCACATTGAGTTCAACAATGTTTGGAAGCAAGGTGGGGCATCACAAAGACAAATGGGTGGACTCCACCACCATCTCTTTAGTGAGATGGATGTCTTGGAATAAGTTTGTAAGAGTGAGATTCAATGAGCTAAGGGAGTTTTATTAATAAAGTATCAAGGAGGATCATCATGATAATTTCCTGTGTTCATCCTGAGCTCACATTGGGAAGTTTTGAAACAATATTTCTTCACACTCATTTTCATGGTCTAGGTTGTCCATGCATCATGTAAAATGATTTACCTTGTGATCATCATTAGAAATGGAAAATAGTTCAAAAATAATTACAGCTTCACATTAGTGTATAAGAGTTGTAGGGGTCATCAGAATCTGAGATTTTCATCTTCAAGTTCTTCAGGGTAGGATTTGTATCAATGATGGAGGTATCTTCATTCTTTAGAGAATTTATTCTTCTCTCTCCTTCCTATTTCTCCTCCTTCTCTATACCACCTTTCTAATTCATCCTTGTGAGAAATCATGACATTCATCCTATTCATTAATGCGACTATATTCTAAAATGTAATAAGTTTCCCTTATTTTATAAAAGGGTATTTAATGTTCTTCCCTAGGAATTCCAAAGAGTCATGTGTGGAAAAGGAAAGTGAAAAGACACATGGGGGGTAGGAAAAGAGTCATTTATTGGTTTATATAATGTAATGACACCTTCAGTTCTTAAGGGGTTGTCAATTTTTTGCACTCAAGAGAGAGATTTTTTTAGGAAAGGCAAAAGATATAACATTCTTCCACTTTCCCTATCTAATTTTCCTCTATATTCTAAGTATTGTACAACTTGTGAAGATGCCAATAAGAAAGGATTTTCTTCTTTTCATGATGTATGAATGTGTGCAACATTGTTTGCATGGTTTCCTCTCATCATTGATATTCTAACTTGATTGTTTCTTTCCTTTAATTTATGAATGTGAAACTTATAATTAGATTTGGCAAGAATATGATTTTTACTTGCAAAATTAGTTCCCCCCACCTAGCTTCTTACAATCCATTTCTCCCATATCTTTCAGAAAATTCCTCCCTTATAATTCATTGCAAGCATTTTCCATAGGATACAATGGAGTGTTCCTGTTAGATCCTTGACCTCTTGGCCAACAAAAATATTTCCTTTTTTTGTTCATTCAAAATAAATTGGAGCTACACCACACAAGAAAAGGGACCTAGATTCCTAGAGCATTGGTAAGATAACCATTAATTTTCTACCTAAAAAACTTTCTCACCAACATTTGTTAGCACCCGTTGTGGGGCAGATTTGGAAAAAATATGCACCCAAAATATGATCACAAGAAAATACCCAAAAATAAAATATTCCAAAAATACAAAAAATCCAATATTGAAAAAAAAAAAAAAAAGAGTTCATGGAAATCCATTGCTGAAAGACACAATGTGGGTTCCTGCAAGTGAAGTTTTGTATTCCAAAGTTTCCTTTCATATTCCCATTACAATATTTTCCAAAAGGTGACTGAAAGGAGATACACAATGTTGAATAGAGAGTTGTTGACCCCACATTTTGAGGATTTACAAAATCAGTAAGAATGAATCAAAGATAATCCATACTACTTCTCTCAAGACTCATTCCCATTTGAATCATCAAGTGGTACCCATGGTAATCCCATTCAAACTCTTGTTGATACTCCTCCTATGAATTCTCCATTTTATCAATAACCATTGAACATTGAATTCTATGGTGAGGAATAAGAAGAACCAGAAGAATTGGGAGAAGAAGAAGAATTTATAGAAGCTGAAACTGAAGACAACAATGGTGGATGAAGTAGAAATAACTCAACCCATTATTCCATGGGGAATGAAATACATGCCCACTTTCTCTCTCACACCTCTTCTTCACAATCTACCAATAGATTCCCACAATAATTTTCCAAAGTTCAAAGGTGGTGGCACGCAACTCCCTGAAGAGAACATATCGGCCTTCATCAGATCATGTGGATATTATTGGAGTCAAACATGAAGATGTTACTATAAGATTGTTCATGGATTTTCTCCAAGAAAAAATTAGTAGAATGGTTCTACCTCCTACCTTCCTAATCCATCACTTGTTAGAATGACATCAAGACCCACTTCTAAGAAAGATTCAATTTTTTTGAATTTTTCCAAGACCTCGTCGTTTAATTGGTAAAAAGGAAGAAAGAGGAAAATGATACTATGAAATATTTTTTGGCCCATTTCAACAAGTTACTTAAGATAATACTAGAAGATGATTCACCATATGATAATAACAGAAGAGAAAATAATGGCCATTTAATTTGAAAATAACCTCATCCTATCCAGGAAGATCAAGAACCATTCAAAGGGTAAGGATTAACATCCCAAAGATGAGAGAATTGATATGTTACTACAGAAATTGGCAAATGAAATGACATCATTAAAGAGGGAGATTTTCCAACAAGGATCCCATCATAATCTAGGCAGAAATAAGATTTTAGGAGCACCTCAAAGGCTTTCCTTCAAAGCCCCACCTGTAAATGTAATTTTTCAAACTCAATAAGATGAAGATGATCTTGGATAAGAAAGTGAAGGCAGAGATTTCCTAGAGATTGAAGAATTAGATGAATAGAGAAAAATATATTCTGTGAATACTCTGGAGGTGATGAAGATGAGCACACAGATGCACCTAGTATTTCATGCATGATGTTCACCCACTCTCATCATAAAAATGGGAGCTTCTTCCCCTACTACTGCTACAAAGAATAAGTGTGAAGATCCTCTTGTGGTAAATCTACCTAACAAAATAATCCATTGAGGATATCCTCTTCCACCTTACATGGAGTCCACATTGGAGAAACCTGATCATATAGCAAGCAATAGAGCTCACAAAATTATAAGTAAGTCCTCCAATTCTCTTACTAAATCTAAATATACTCCTGCAAGATCTAGTACTTCAAAATTTCCTAGTTTACCTTTCAAAATACCCTATGTTCCCCAAACATCTAACCCTACTTTCAATCCTATCCCAAATCTAAAAGTAACAGCTTCATCTTCCTTGTTCACATCTTCTTCTTTTGAAATCATTGAACATGCAAAAAAAACCAAAGTTTAGATTTCCTAAAATGAATATTTGAGGAATCAACTCGAGAAATTTGAGAGATTTTTCCGGCATATCAAGACTAGGAGTTCACATCCCAACACTACAAACCCCAATCTAGTGACTTCTATTTATAAAGGACTGCTACCAAACCCACCTATACCTCCATCACAAAACATGCTTACTTTGAGTGCATCAAATATATACAAGGTCGATCATTTCCATGTCTCCCTTCTCATTGGATAATACATATTGAACAATTGAGTTATAGATTTTGGTGCCTTTGATAATGTAATTCTTGTGAAGGTCACAAAATCCCTCAAACTCACCATGACTCAAATCGGTTCCTCTTGTTACTCCATCGGGTCAAAAGAGGTCCTAATTGTAGGGAAGGTAAAAGATACACAGGTGGACCTATCCAAATTTCTAGACAAGAAGGTTTCATTGATAATCTTGGTAGAAGCTATTTCATCTTCATTTGGACTACTGATAAGTATAATATTTTTCCAACAGTTGGGAGGTAATATCTAGATGAATTGGTATTCCATGACCATTCCTGGTTAAGGGAGACATGGAAAAATTTTATTCCAAAGAAGAAGATGAGGTACACGGTGCAAAAATAAGAAAATCCAAGTGCTAGCATTTTATACCAAAATAGCAGAAGGATGAATAATTTTGTAACAACTGAAGAGAAGGACGAGATTACCATCTGTATAGGACCAAATATCCCTTCCTATAGGGGTATTGATCTTGAAGAATTATTGAGAAACTTTAAGCCACAAAAGGGTATCCCCGAGTTTCCATATGATGTAAACCTAAGAAGAGGAGGAAGTGGTTCTTGATGAATTATAAGTTGAGGAATCAACCATTATGCATATCCATGAGGAGGAGATATTAATCATTCCCATTTGAAGACAAATATTCTTTCGATCATGTCATTCATGAAGAAACAAATCCAATTTTTGATGAGCCCTTAGAAGGTATAAAAGAATACTCTATGCAAAAAATTCCTAATATTTGTAAAAGAAATAGAATACCCTCAGCTTAGTCTTGAACTCCTGATGTTGAGCCCATGGATCTGTAAGACAAATGCAAATCCAATTTGGAATCCTCAATTGATTTCAAGATTGGTCATGATAAAATAAATCAAGATGAGAAATCCAATGTCCCTCCTGAGCCAATGGTTCATGGATTGTAATGATGAAATTAAGGTATTTTCTTTCCCATTTAAAGATGCAGACTCTTTCCATGATGAAAAATTTGAAACAAAGGGGTATTGAGGTCATTGAAGATGAATATCCCCTTGACAAAGAAGTAATGGAGTGCAATGATCTTTGGGGTGATAAAGTAATCCCTCCAAATTGTTTCCTTGAACTTTAAAATGAATATTATTCAAATGAATTCAAAGTTGAGTTGTTGAAAGTAACAAAGGAGGTCTTTGTGCAAGAAATCCTAGATTTGGTAGAAAGTGCAGAAGATCCTGAGCTAAGTCTTGATCTCTTAGCTCATGTTATGACCATACAAGACGGGTATGAGGTTACTTCTGATCCTCCAATCAGTATCCAAACACCTCATAGTGGAATGGAATAAAAGGATGAATTCATGATTTCTTTTGGAGGGGATGTCAATGAGCATGAATGCAGGAAAAGAGAAAATTCAAGAAATTCAAACAAGAATCACCCCTCAAAGAGTTAGAAAATTTTCAAGCTTTGAAATTTGAGTCAATCAAAGAGTGGAACACTTTTATACACCAAACCTCCTAAATATTTGGGATGTTTGGTGAAAAAATTATTCCCCCCATCACATTTAAACCATTGGGTCATGACACGATCGTTTTGGAGCCCCTTTTGTCAGTTTTAAGCTCCAATGCACCGATTTTGAGCCCCCCATATTCACCCACTCATACAACATAATGTGGGCCCAATAGAAAGTGGAGAAATTTTGTGCACCAACCATCCCAAATTTTTTGGACAGTTGGGACACAAAAATTTCCCCCCCTCCCATTTAATCCCCCTGATCAACTGTGTGACCTCGGTAGGGTAGCTAAGTGCTTTATTTCCATCCCCGCCTCTCATCTTCAACTGCAAATCACATTATGACAAGTGGCCCAATGGGAAGGGGTGAAATTATGTACACTAACCATCCAAATTTTGTTGGGATGGTTGGGACAAGAAAGTTCACTCCTTCCCTCATTGAAGAAATTTACAACTTTTTTTCAATTTAGTGTTGCATCTTGGTGCTTTCACTTCTGTGTGCACACACGCACAAGAAAGATTCTTGCTACCAAAATGTCTTCATTACTTCCATTATTGTTACCTTAATTCCTCCATTATTACATCCTCCCCCACTATTGAAACATGGAAAAACCAAGATTTTTGAGCCAAAATCATGTTTGTTTGCTACCCAGAAAACCCCTCATTGGAAAAACCAAAGAATTGTTCATAACTTACAAATCGGAGAGTGAAATCAAACAAAAAATTGGAGCATCTCTTCCTCTCCAAAACTAATTCAAGCTAAAAAAAAACATAAAATTCAAAGGTGCCTCAGACCATTTATGGAAAAAAAAAAAAAAAAATTCCCTAGCTTCATTTTTCCTTAATTTGTTGTTGATCTCAAAAGTGAGTGAAGCTAATACTTTGAATGGATCATCTAGAGAAAAAACCCATCATAGTTAGGAAAGATTGTAAAATGAGAAACAGGACAAAACACCAATTTTCCCAAAATAGGAGGTCCCCTAAAATGCAAAATTCTAAAAATAGAATTATGCTAAAAATTACAATGCCTCGATAGTAGAAGAGGGACAGAATGTTCTAGAAGGTTCAAAGGGTAAAATTAGAGAAAAATAGGTGATACGTCCCAAAATAGCAAGTTTATGATCTCATATTCTAGAAATAGAAAGTTTCAGTGTTGAGTTCAGAAAGTTACAGAGTGCCTCATTCTCACTCATCTTTCTTCTTTTTAGAAACTTCAAGGGGTTATAATATGGTTTCATGGGTCAAATGTATGAATGATAATTTTCACAGAGCTCTAGGAAGCATCATCCTGAATTCAATTATATTCAGAGAAAAAACAAAGCATCGAAATGTGCAACAAGTGAACTCATCTTCATCACTTAGGGAGTTGTGTGATTATAAGTGAGTCAGTGTGGGTAAATCTCAATGAGCTAAGGAATTTCCATCAATTAAGTGTCAAGGAGGATCATTGCTATCATTTCACATGTCCATCTGGAGCTTACATTAGGAGGTATTGAAACAATATTTCTAAACACTCTTTTCATCATCATCATAAATTTATTCATCAAAGGTAGAGGTATTCCAATTCATGATATGTATAATTCTTCCCCTTCTCCAACCCTTTCTAATTCTTCATTATGAGAAATCATGACATTTTTCTTATTCAGTAAAGTGACTATAGTCTAAATTTAATAAGTTTCCCTTATTTGTTATAAAAGGGGACTTAATGTTCTTTCCTAGGAATTAAAAAATCCACAAATGGAAAAGGAAAGTGAAAAGAAACATGGGGGTTCTGTGAATATTTATTTCTTATTCTATATAATGTAATGCCACCCTCATTCTTGAGGGTTGTCAATTTTTTGTTCTCAAGAGAGAGATCTACTTTGAGCAAGGAAAAAGAGATAGCATTCTTCCACTTTCCCTATCTAATTTTCCTCTATCTTCTAAGAAATTTAAAATTTGTGAAGATGTCAATAAATAAATAATTTTCTTATTTTCATGATGCATGAACGTGTGAAAATTTTTTTGTGCATGGTTTCCTCTCATCGTTGATATTATAAAATTGATTGTTTCTTTACTATAATTTGTGAATGTGAAACTTATAATTATCTTTGGCAAGAATATGATTTCCTACTTGGAGATTTAATTCCCCCTACTTAATTGCTCACTCCCTTTTCCCCATCTTTAGAAAAAAATTTCCCTTGAAATTCATTACAAGAATTTTTTGTGGGTATAGTGGAGTGTGCCAGTTGGATCCCCTGGCCTCTTGGCCAACAAAAAATTTTACCATTTTGTTCATTCACAATAAAGTGGAGTTGCATCACACAAGTAGAGGGACCTAGATTCCTAGAGAGTTGGCAAGATAACCACCAATTTTTCTACCCAAATTTTTTTCTCTACAACACATACCCTTTTCATGATTGTCTTATCTCCTCTTACTTGTATATCACATTCTTCAACATTTGAATAGATCAAATATATCTTGCCTCATATTAAAAACATTAAACATGGGTTGAAAAAAACTATAACATATTTTCTATGATGCACATGATTACATGAATAAAAAAATACTTCATCTAGGCTCTCACACAGCTATATGAAATACTTGCAATTCTCATACCTATAACTTCTTTCACACAAAACTAGACAAGATAATAACATAGCTCTTATATCACTTGAGAGATAAAAAGAACTATTGGAATTATAGAGTAAAGAAATATATCATACAAACCTTGTTTATTCTTCATGATTAGCTAGAAGATAATCCAAATATGTTATTTTTAGATCAACTCAGATTATTTGTTTATAATATATCTTTATGAAAATGTCCATCAAACCCTGATCTCTTCAGTATGTCCTACCACTAGTTACTTCTACTCAGTTATCTTTATTATACCTTCTTTCAGTTGTGTAACTCCTTTCAAGAACATGATATAACCTTCTTAGGTCCTCATGATATTAAGAATACAGATCTATCATATAGAACATTGAGTTAGGATTTCAAAGTATAAACCCCAGGCCGAAATAGTGAATATACCATCTTCAAACTATATGTCTCCCATTTCTTGTTTGTAACAAATCCTTCCAAGAATATATTCATACATTAATGTACCAATATACCTTATTCATATAGAACTAGAAATCAAACTTAGTTTTAGAATCCTAACTTTAATCTTAGGGCACAACTTTAGACCTATTGGTCAATTTAATACAATAGCCATGTCAAATACACCTGTAGGGTCTTCAAAAAATTTCAAGTACAATCATGGATTTCAAATAAAATCTCAACCTTTGATCATATCACATATTTTCTTCATGTTCTTCAGCTCTCCAAGAAACTTTTATCTTTAAGAAACCAACCTTTCTCTCAAACTTGTCTACTTGATGCACATAATACCTAGACTTGCATAGATGTCACAAAAGTATTTTCAAGCTCAAATTGTACTTACATACTTCATGCTTAGACATTGTAAACCTTTTGAATACATACTCAATCCTTCTCATAGCTTGGATAATGAAAACATGACCTTTTTGAATTGATCAAGAGCAAATCAATCATACCTTGGCATGACTGCCAATAGACCTTCAAAAAATTTCTAGTCTAATAAGATTCATACCTTAGATCTTCACGAGTCAAACCAAAACACACCCATGTCTCCTCTAATTGATGAATGCATTCAATAATCCTACTGAAGACAACTCATGCATCTTGTGACACTATAAAAATATGAACTCATCAAAATATCCCAAAGTCTCCACGTTATTTTCATCTAACTTGCAGTTAGCCCTTAAGGTCCTCTTTCTCTTCTTTGACACATTAGGCTTGGTGATTTCATTTGCCATGTATTCCTATTTTGATTGAAATCCTATCAAATACATGTGTTTCTCCTCAAATACTATCTCGTTCTCAATCATTGCAAACATCCCTTTTTGAATTTTTCATTAATCATATTTATACTCCTTTCATGTTTCCTTTTCCTTTTCTACATATCCTGAATTCAAATGGATCTTGATTATTAAATATTCCTCTTTGAATATGCAAGGAAACCATACTTTCTCATCCTCATTCTTAGGATTGATCTTCTTTTTGAACACTCTTTTATCTTTCCTTCCAGGTGCTTGAAACCAACTATTGTACCTTGGAGATTTATTTTGACAACAAAATCTAGTAATGTGACATGATTTATGATAGTTAAAACACACCATAGAATTCTTACCTCTTAACCAATATGAGTTGGAGTTCCAACCAAAATCCATATCCTTATGACCAAATTCATATCATGAATAACAATGACCTTTGGAAGAAATTTCATAATCCCATGAATACTCATTCTATGTGGACCTTTTTCAATCTCTAGATGTATGGACCAGATTCATTATATGTATAACAATATCCATTGAAAGAGTAACCATACCTCATTCAATTTTGTTGTATAACATGGATAGACATTCTTGAGTTTTTATTACTTTTCTCCTTCATGTTTTCATGAGCACCAGGTCCTACCTGGTCATCTATATAACTCTTCATGTGATCTCCTTTGAAACCTACACTTATTTTTTCACTAGTTGGCCTCTCATTGTTCAACATATCATCTACATTCTTAGAGCTCTTTTCCAATGTTTCATAGTTATTTAACATGTTAAATGCTTGGTCCAAATCTATCTTTAGGCTTATCAACTTAACTTCATATCTGAGGTAATCTTCTTCTTTGACTTTTAGAGCTTCTACTTTAGAATTTAACTTTTTACATTCTTATTCTTTTCCTTTGAGAGCGTCAACTTGAGATTCCAATATTTTTAAGGTTTGATCATGCTCAGCCTCCATATAATATATTTATTCTTAAAATTCATAGACTAATGATTATGAAACTTCATTCTTCTTCATCAGATACATAAGTTATATTTCAACATTAGATGATTTTCCCACTATTGTGCTTCAAGGATATCCTCTAAGCTATTAGACTTGTTTCACAAGGACCTGATCTGATACCAATTTTTAGAAGCAAAATGACTAAGGGTGGGTGAATCATTCTATTAAAACTTTTAGTTTAAATAATTTTATTTTTGTGAAGCATTCAAACAAATTATTCATCATCCATTAACGATTGTGATATTATAAACATGAAACACCCATTTGCAAGAGCATAAGGCAAGAAATGACTCAATATATAATGTGGGAAAACATCAAGGGGAAGAAAAACCATTCAAACCTTTTCATATATCATACAAAATAAAGGATTAAGTGAATATTACATGGCACATGATATTTTTTTAGAGAGACACCAACCCCACAAAGTGTACTAACCACTAGTTTAGTAGGACACCAAACCTACAAGAAGGATACAACCCCCCAAGATTACCAAGCACAAACTCAACCAACTAAAATGAATTCCATCTCTGAATTTATAGCCTTCTTACCTTCTTCACTCTAGGTATTCTTCAACAACATGATTAGGTCAAGTGAATTATTACTCTAGCTATAGAATTTACTCAGAAAATCATGGACACCATCTCATCCATCTCAACATGATCATACACACCTGCAAGACATCCTTAACCAACCCTCTCACTTGCTCTTTCTTATGCACACTAAACTAGGTCTTCTTCTTCATCAATTAGGTCATGGAGTGACCTTCTTCACATTCACCATCTTCATATCTACATCATACAAAATTCCTTCATGATTTTATAGGATTATTTTACTACAATATTTCCCCTCATAACTCGCTAATTCCTCTTCTAAAATTTTTCTATTTTCCCTCTCTCTGATGCATAATGTTGAACATATGAATTATGACACTAAGGATAAGGTACATAGAATATTCCCGCATGGTAGCAAGGAAGATTTGAAGGCATAGAAGGATAATGAAGAAAGTGCACACAAAAGACAGATTGAGTCGGGAATTAGCCATTTTCATGGTTATGGGATTTTTTTGAGATAGCGTACAGAGCATGCAACGTAATGGAGACTTGTGCGACACATAAATGCTATTTTGGGAAGAGCATATACTAAAGTTCCATGCATGAGTTCAAATTAATAATAAAATTTCTACTTCCAGTTAACTGTTAGAGATCTATTATTAGCACACTTACATGTGTGCATGTTATTGTAAAGGTGCATGACTATTTTCAGCATGTGACCTATTTTTGTAAGTGTATAAGCGGTGAAGGGAAAGTCCCCACCCTTATAAATATGTAGTAATCTGTGTATATTAGTAGTGTTGTGTATGATCTATTGTGGAGTTATGTTATCAGATCTGATGCGTGCATAAACTTATGATACTAATTATTGTAATAAGCTTAAGTGTTTATTGTGTTTTAATATAATTGAGTGTGTTGGGTGAATAATGGTGTTAAACATGACTAAAACTTATTCTTACATGGTTTACTTCATTATATCTATTACTTAATTCAATATTCTTTTAGATCTAGATCTAGAATATGCTCTGTGGAATATTTATGTTGTTTGTGGATATGAATACATTACATCTTCATCATGTTCACATCTTGTACAAAAAAATTTAAGGAGGGGTCTGGTACCTTTTCACTCTTTGGGTGAGCACTCAGCTTAGGTTGAGTGATGTGTTATCGTTCCTGGGTTTGTTTGTGGTAAATTCTAGGCTACATCATTGGTTCCATTTCCGGGACCTCTTTTTCAATTGTTTTCGGGATGGGTCACGATGAAGACATACCTATTGACCCTAGCAAGTGTTGAGGACTAAATAAAATATCTAGAATAAGAGTATGCATGAAGATTTAGCACTGGATCTAAGGTTGATGCATGCGCCTAGGTGGAAAATAACATGTATGATTATCTGTATGAAATATTCTTTGCTATTATTCCCAATATAACTGTACGAGTGGTTTCTTTCTTATGCATCTAAGTGAACCTATAGGTATCGCACACTTGTCTGGACATAGGGAGAATTTAAGGCCTTATATGACGCTAATATGATCTCGACACACACTGAGGATATTTTGATCCATGGTGTTTTGAACAACTATATCCTAGAATACTCAATTTGTGCTTATTATTTCCTAAAGGTAACTGAGTTTGAGTTTGTATGGTATCCTGGGGGAACTTACTTGCAAGGCATTTCACTAGTGATTAAGATATTGAAGGTAACCCTGAATTTAGAGGAAAAGTCAATGGCCAACTAAACTCCACCATGCTTGGGGGTAGGAGCAGGTTTAGTGAAAGATGGTGGACCTAGCGGTAGAGAGGAAAAGAGAATAAAGGAATCTTAAGTACAATGAGGCACGTGAGAGGGAGATATAGAAACAACGTGACATTATAGAGTGGATGGCATTGAGGAAAGATATGGCTTTTGAAGGATTTGGAGCTCACATAGAAGGCATAGAGCTAGAGTATCAGGAACTCCCCCATTTAGGAAAGCATGGAAGGGAACCCTCCTCGGCCTTAAACAGGAGCATGCCAGCAGAGACAACTTGGTCCATAGGCGCACATTTGAATCTACCTAGAAACCTAGCCCTTGCACTTGGTTTTTCAGTACTTAGTACATCTAATAGTTAACAAGATAATTTGGGTAGTAGGGAAGTAGGAGTAAGTCACATATCAAGTACATCGATGGTAGGGAAAATGTCTTCATTGTTGTTTGGAAGGTACCTTTTCAGGTGCATCATCTACACAGAATTCAAGTGCATAGAATTTGGGGCTCACTTCTGGGAGTAGTACCACCACGTAAGATATAGGAGTTTAATATAGTACTACTGTTGTTAAGACACAAGGAAGTACATCTTCTAGTCCACTTCTGGCTACGAGTGGAGGATTGAGGGGTTTAGGTGGCTCTAGTTCTAATGGATCTAGTGATTCTAAAGGCAGATGCAACACAGGGGGTTCTGGATCATGTGGGTAGGGTCCACACCAACCCCAATAATATTTACATGGAGATGTCTCTTCATCTTCCAGAGTATAGGGGCATAGAAGATGTTGAACACGTGCACATGTGTGAGATACTATGGCAAGCAAAAGGGATCACGACTTATGAGTGCAAGGAAAGTCAATTTGTAACTACATTATAGGGACGCACACACAATTGGTATAGAAAGTTTGACCCTAATCAAACTTGTGTAGATTATGCAGCGTTCAAAGATGCATTCCTTAAAGAGTTCTATATCCCTGAATTTAAGCAGAAGAGTATAAGTGTGCTCAAGGATATTAAACAAGGTACTACTGAAAGTGTCCGGGAGTATGATGCCCATTTTAAAACACTTTTATCTAAGCTTTCTTATGATATTCATACAAGCCAGAATGCAAAATGGTTCATTGGAGGTCTGATCACACCTTTTAGAAGGGATCTGTCACATAAGACATACACTGATCCACGTGAAGCCTTGAAGAATATTTACGCGCTGAGGCAGTCAGGAGTATAGACACTGGAGTCAGCCCATTCTTGGAAGCACATATTGCAGCCATGGAAAATTAGTTAGAGAAACTATCGGAAAATTCAGCACATGAGACGTGCACTGGGATTTGGTGTACAAACTATGAAGTGGAGGGGCACACCAAAGATAGTTTTCCCCATAGAACAATATGTTCATTATTGCTAGACTGTGAGATATGTCACTTGAACCATGATGCCATCCATTTCCCATTATTACAATGCACGATAAGGAAGAATGTATGTTACTATTTTAAGATTTTTGGTCCATGACTCATGATACAAAAGACTGCAGGTTGATTGGTCAGATCCATGATGCTATAGATATTGGTGTGTGACAGACAGGAGTATCAGATAACTCTAAGGGTAAAGGTGAGCATGAGGATCAGAATCAAAATTAAGAACATTATGATCGGAATAAGGGGCACTATGATGGAGGACATGGCAGAGGTCAAGGATACCATGGAATATTTGGAGGTCGAGGTCATGGTGGTGGACGAGGTGAATTCCCTCATGGAACATGCGGCGGATCACCTGACCACTACAGGTGTGAATGTCCTTATAATATTACATGTTCTTTCTGTGGGAAGAATCATAGCTATGAGGAATGCCCGGATCTATATGAGCATCTTAGCAAGCAACATAAACAAGAGAAAAAAGGCACATGGATGGTTAGGATACAACGTGCTGTGGAAAATCAGTGGATGCCAAATTTGGAACCAGAACCTGAGGTATTGCTTGTAAAGATCACTACACATGGTGAAGTTGCGCACATTAGGAGGCATTACCATAGAAGCCTACCATCATTAAGGAGGATGTTTTTCATGCAATATACCCAGATCTTGTGCAACAGAAGGAGGTTTATCAGGAGATCATGGAGGTACTTAGAGACCATCAAGGGGAAATACAATGTTTAAAGGAGAAATCACGGAAGATAGAACTAAAGAAGCATCAGAAATGGTCCATTCAAATATTGATGACTTGAAGGAGGTATGCAAAATTTGGTGCTAGGAGAATATTATTCCATTACTAGGGAGTTGGCTAAAGGGAAACACTCTACATGTGAATAATGAGAATGTGCATCAGATCCTGCATGCAAATATCCCCCCCCCCATAGCTTAGACTATGATAAGGAGATCACTCTGAATGTTGTTGTCGATGGATGGCTCTTGAGTAATATATTGATTGACACAGGCATGGAAGTAAATGTGCTTACTTTAGATGCATGGGTACAGATGGGGAGACCTACATTGCAGTCCATCTTCTAATGTATTATTTATGGCTAATCAAACTAAGGCCACTCCTATCAAAGTTTTAAAAGATGCATCCATTACTATACAAGGGGCCAAGTTCATTGGGGATTTTGAGGTTTTAGCGCTTGCAAAAGTAGATAGTTTTCCAGCTCTAATTGGATGCCCTTGGTGTTATGTAAATAATGTTGATCTTCGGTTCAACAAGGGATATATCAGTTTTGAGAACAAGGAGGAAAGAGTTATTATCCCTTTAACAGATGGAAAATATGTGCCCTATGTTGAGCCTTTGAGTGAGGAAGATCTGAATAGGATTTATGTACATGCCATTCAGGACACAGAAGTGCTCGAGCCATCTAAAGAAGGAATCCTTCAGTAGGAAGATGCATAGTCTATTAGCGATACTACAAGTATTGTTTGTGATAATTGGGCTCATGGTACTTATGAGATGGTTGGGTGTGAAGTAAGGAGCACATTTGTGTGAAAATCAAACCTCGTTGCGTCAGGAGGATAGGTAACAAATCTTAACCTCGGTACACTAGGGAAGGAGACCCTATGATATTCCTGCATGCACATGGAGGAATAGTGGATAGACCAGTTAGAAAGAAGAAGTATGTTAGCATATACCCTATGCTGGACAACTATGCGTGCTGGTGGGTGGTTCATAGGGATAATATTGTAGAATGGAATGAAGTCAGGATTTCTCTTACAACTCAATTTTCCAAGAGCAATGCACCAACTCAAATCTTACACATATCATGGTAATCAACCTATTCAGCACCACATTCAACAGTGTGAGAGGCTCTAGATAGAGGGGCAGGAAGCTTTACCACCTTCGCTATGGGTGCACAAACTTTATTCCACTTTACAAGGTTGCACACGTGCTTGGTATGTATATGCAGAGCTACATAGAGAAACTGGAAATTGGTAGGATTTGATTGTAGGTATGGTCCAAAATTTTGACTACTTCTCTACTAAACCTTTAGTAGAAGAGGCATTAAGGGTTATAAAGTGAGTTAAATATGGGAGACAATGCAAAGGCAGGAAGAACTCATTTAGGATTTATTTGATGAGAACAACTCAGGAGCACATTTTGCTGAAGGAACAGAGATAGAATGCCATGCTACTTAAGCGCACTTGCTTTGAGAAAGAAAAAGGGAAGATGGTATACATAGTGGATGATGAAGAAGTAGAAGAATTGGATATAGATCATTCAACAGGTGTGCGTGATCTTGGATAGTGAAGATAACAACACACACACCTATCATGAACCTATGAGGACCAAGAAAGTGAATATTGGTACGGATGTTGAACCTAAAGAGGCAATAATTGGAGATTATTGGTTTGAATCTGAAGTAGTAAAAATAGTGGAGTTGCTCTGTGATTTTCAAGACTTATTTCCTAGGGGCTACCATGAATTGAAAAGGATTGCATGAATCATTAGGAGAAATGAAGATAAATCTTAAGGAAGGTGCGCACCCGGTCAGGAAGAGACCCTACAGGATGAACCCCAACTTGCGTGTAAAGGTCAAAGAAGAAATTGACAAAATGTTGAAGTCTGGAATCATCAAGCCCCTAGAAGAATTAGAGTGGTTTAGCCCCATGGTTATTAGTATAAAGAAATATGGTCGGATTAGGATTTGTGTGGATTACAGAGAACTAAATGCTACATGGGTGATTGATCCCTTTCCTACACCTTTCACAGAGGAGATATTAGAAGGTGTTGCAGGGCGCGAGATCTATTATTTTATATATGGATTCTCTGGGTATAATCAGGTTTGGATTACACATGAGGATCAAGAAAAAACAACTTTCACCACTGAATGGGAAATTTTTACATATATGATGACGCCCTTTGGTCTGAAAAAAACTCCTATTGTATTTTCAAGAATAATTGTTCAAGCATTCCAATATTTTATTCATATTTTCTTGCAAGTTTACTTGGATGATTAGATGGTGTATGGGCTTGTTAAGGATCATTGTGATAGTTTATGCTTAGTGTTTGAAATATGTAGACAGTTAAGCATCTCTTTGAACATCAAAAAGTGTGTGTTTGCTACACCTTTTGGCACTCTGTTAGGGCATATCATCTGTAAGGAAGGTTTGTTAGTAGATCTCAGATAAGGTTGCAGTTATTTTTGACTTGAAATAACCTACCAGTTAGATTAAGGTGCATGAATTTTTCAGGTCACACTGGGTATTATAAAAAATTATCAAAGGCTATGCTAAGGTTGACCACACCTTTGGAAGAGTTTGAAAGGAACAATTTTTGGGGAGATCGTACCAAGCCAAGAACATAAATGCTAACCAAACACCACGATCAATAAGATGAAAGCAATCCCACTAGAATAACTTTACATAATGTGGAACCTTTGCAAACAAATGAGTAGCAATATCATATATTATTATGGAACTCATGCAATATATTGAGAATGGGCCTTGCTTAAATAGGCAAGGTATAACAATCTAAGAACCAGTCGAGGTCGTAGATCAAGCCATAAATCAAGGAGAAAGTTGACAATAACTAGTCATCAAATAACTAGTCAAGACCATAGATTTAGGAGAGAACTAGACATCAAGGATCTATGTCATACCATAGATCAAGAAACAACTTTGATTTCATACAACTAGATAATATATCCTAATACTTTAAATAAGATAAAAGGGATATCCACACACATAAGTGGGTGAGGATAAATACAATAAAGGTAAATAAAGTACCTAGGTGAACATGAGCTAAGGTAAATACCTACTCTAACACCCCCCATTAAGTGAAGCTAGGGGCCAAAATAGAAGTGGAATGTCCAAATATGAGTCCCGGTAACTAGGCCTGATGAGGTACTCATGTACAATAATTGGGAAGAGGGACACTACAAGGTTTTTAACAACAAAGTAAAGAGAGTAAAAATTACTCTAAGGCATCCCATCGGATCAAAAAACTTGTACAATGCTGAAGAAGTTTGGTGTGCACTATGGTCAATCCACTGCTCAATCACAAAACTCAAAAACAATTTCTGACACTAGGCTCCACTAGAATAGCTCCATACAAGGATACTGTCAACAGAGTGATTTCAAAAGTGCAAGAAAAAATACCAAACATAATTCAATCAATTTCTACAAATAGGTTTGCCATGATCCAAGAACAATAACCCTAAGCAAAAGGTAAGGACAACAAACTCCAAAGTTCATCCAAGAAAAGCCAAGGTAACAAGGGAAGGACATGAAACCTGGAAGTTTCTTCAAGATCAAGGTACCACACCCTCCCATACTGCTGAATGGGTGGAGTGATGCTACAAATCTATATGAGTTTCCCAAAATCAACTAACTCAAATTCTGATAAAATAACACTAGACTTTACACAGAATAGATCCCCCACAAGAGATACTGTCAAAATGCCAAAAGTGTCAAAAATATAGATACAAAAGGTCCTCAACAAAGTCAGAGAGATACACTACACCTGTGAAAGACAAATTCTCAAAACAAGAAGCATCACAATGCAAAAGGTATAGAAAGTGAAGCAAGAGGCCTAATGGTGGAGGAGTCACGCCTATAGAGTCCTCTTAATGAATACCTATGTCACCACCACGATTGATCATATTCCACCCCAAACCAACACGGATGGCTGAAGAAGATGCCTGCTTATGACTTGGTGCAAAATTTCACAATGGGTCTATGTAAAAGAACATCAGAATGTGTGTCAGGTTGATTGTCTGACAGCTGAAATCTTAGGTTTCTCAAGCCTGAGTGAAGAACACAGATGCTAATCAAAAATCATTCAATAAGATGAAAGTTTCACCAGAATAACTTTACATAAACCTTTGCAAACAAATGAGCAGTAATATCATATATTATTATGGAACTCA
Organism: Taxus chinensis; assembly: GCA_019776745.2. Classification (NCBI taxonomy): domain Eukaryota; kingdom Viridiplantae; phylum Streptophyta; class Pinopsida; order Cupressales; family Taxaceae; genus Taxus; species Taxus chinensis. The sequence continues at coordinate 731,322,921 of CM034147.1, read as the reverse complement.
ATGCAATATATTGAGAATCCTTACTTAAATAGGAAAGTACTAACAATCTAAGAACCAGTTATGGGTCGTAGATCAAGCCATAAATCAAGGAAATGCTAGTCATCAAAGAACTAGTCAAGACCATAGATTTAGGAGAGAACTAGACATCAAAAAAGATCTTTTCTGTCAATACCATCGTTTGATCAAGGAAGAACCAGTCAATACCATAGATCAAGGAAAGAACTATACCTAACAACTAGAAAGAATCTCCTAATATCTAAATAAGATGTGCAAGAAATATCCACACACATAAGTGGGTGAGGATAAATAAATAAAGGTCAATAAAGTACCTAGGTTAACTGAGCTAAGGTGTACCTACTCTAACAGAGTTATTAAAAGGAAAGGGGATATTTTATTGGGGAGAAACAACAATGCATTTAAGGTACTAAAGGAGAGACTTACTACAATGCCTATTTTGTACTTTCCCACATGGGACCAACCATTTCATGTACATGAGGATGCCTATGGCCATGGCATTGGTGTAGCTTGTTATTATAGATCATTCTAGATAGTTTTCTAGAGAAAGTTGACTCATACAGACCAGAATTATAAAACGATAGAGCGTGAAGCCTTGTCCATGATCTATACACTACATAAATTTAGAAAATGCCTTTTAGCAATGCCATTCATATTTTACACTAATCACATGGCATTGAAATACTTGTTAAACAAGCCCATTTTACAGGGGTGCATATGTCGATGGGTGATTTTATTCCAAGAATTTTATTTCATACTTGTAGAAAACAGGTAAAAGTAATTCTAGCCATGACCATTTATCATGAATTCAGTTCAAGGGAGGATGCACAGACAATTGAAGATACAATGTTAGATGCACAGTTGTATAGGTTACAAATTGTGCCTTTGGAATTGGAGGATATTCTTATCTTTTTATGGATAGGGGTGGCACCATGAAGGAATGAAATCCTTGGAGAAGAAACAACTTATAATTCACGTGGCTCCTTTTATGTTGATTAGTGGTGACCTATACAAGTTAGGCCTGAGATGAATTATTGTGTCGGTGTGTAATAGAGCACAAGTGCATGGACATCATGGAAGAGGCTCATGGTGGTATTGTAGGTGGGAACTATGCAGGTGATTCCACTGCGTGTAAGATTCTACTCATTAGATTATGGTGGGAGACCCTCTACAAGGATTGTAAAGCATATTGTAAGGTGTGTGATCACTGTCAACATGTTCGTAAACCTAGGAAAAGAGATGAAATTCCTTTAAGACCTATTCCTTAGTGCAGAGCCATTTGAGAAATGGGCTATAGAATTTGTGGGTCCTATTTCACCAGCCTCACACTAGTAATGGATTGTGCTACATCATCACTTGCACAGATTATCTTACAAGGTGGGCAGAAGAAACACCTACCAAGGATTGTACAATAGCTACAATGGCCAGGTTCTTATGGGAAAATGTTCTTACAAGGTATGGATGCCTGTTGAGTTTGACCAGTGATAGGGGCACACACTTTTTGAATGAGACAATCAGAATTCTATTGGATGAGTTCATGATTGCACACCATAAGACTACACCATATCATCCTCAGGAAAATGGGACTGCTGAAGCTTTCAACAAGATTTTGAGCCAGACATTGAAAAAAAATTGTGATGTTGGAAGGAAAGATTGGGATGATAAAGTTTATTCCATGCTTTGGGCATATAGAACAACCTACAAGTAGTTGAACAAGGCCACACCTTTCAGTTGGTGTTTGGCGCATAGAAGTAGTTCTTCTGATGGAATTCATGTTACCTTCTTTGTGTATTGTGCATGCTAGAGGTCTAGCTGATGATCACACTTTGGAAGAAAGAATTGATCAATTGATATAGTTGGATGAGAGGTGCACCATAACACATTGGAGCCAGAAAGTAGGAAAATTACAGGCAGAAGGCATGGCATGACAGGCACATCAGGGACAAAAATCTTGAGATAGGATAGATGGTGCTTCTTTATGAATCTAAGTTTTTGTGCCATCCAGGCAAGCTTAAAGTACATTGGTTGGGACCGTATATTATCACTCATATACTTGAATCAGGCACTTGTCAGTTAGAGACACTTGATGGAATACGGTTACCCGGTTACTTTAACAGGAGTAGGCTGAAGCCCTACTATAAATAAGTCTTCTTGGTGTTTGTAATAAGGCAGTGTTACCATTTAGACTAGGTTTTCATTTATGTATTTACTTAATGTATTTCCTTTTTAGTCACTATGCTTTGTCAATTTAGTTGGTGTTTTGTGTAATAAGCGCATTTTACACTAGAAGCTAATTACCATTTGAATAAATTTTATGTGTAGAGGACTACACATACCATTGGTGTGGGGTGGCTATTTACAACTGGGTACACATAAAGGAATAAACTACTACAAGTGTTATTCAAGTTTGTAGAGGAGTGGTTAGAAAGGAGATTGCTTTAAAAATATGACCATAGATGGAGATAAATGAGGGAACAATATAACTCGAGGTAAGCAGCGGCCGTAGAGACTACCAGGGGAAGGTGTAGTGGTGAGGTACTCGGTGCATGGAAGCATGCTGAAGAGAATTCTATAGCCAGAAGGTAGGAAGGCGTGCTAGAAGGTTATAGTTGGGGTGCGAAGATGTACCACATGGATATTATTTAAAATGGTCAATTAATGAGAGGATTGTTGGTAGGTGGAGGAGCAATAAATGCACTAAATTTTTGAAAATCTATATAAGGACATGATGTGGGTTCATTTTTACCTTTGCGATCACAAGTACTTGAGTGAGCTAAGTGCAAAGAATTTGAGCGAGTCATGTTAAGGTGCGAAGAGTTGTGAAACCAGATGTGGAGAGCAGACTGTTGCGTGAAGAGGCTTTGCGTCCCCATTGGTGAAGGGTTTGAGTGAAGCAGAAGCGTTGAGGAGGAGCTAGGGAACGTAGTTTCAAGCTAGGGCATGTAGATTCAAGCTAGGGTTTGAGTTTGCTCATTATAGATAGTGAAAAGGTGGATTTTTATGATGGCACCAAAGAAATAACCTGCCGTAGGCACCAAAGGAAAGAAGAAAGTAGAAACAAAAGTTGAAATTTCTCCCGAGAGTAATTTCTCAGAGATGCAGTATCCAGAGGGTGTGATAATTGGACAAGAATGGGATTCCCACATCTGCAAGTGCAAGATAAGTGACTACAACCACCGCACATCTGACAACAAGAAAGAATTGGATGCATTGTTGAGTACAAAGACCAACAAGCACATGGTGGAGGATATGCCAGTGTATGATGACGTAGAGAGAAATTGTTGAAATAGGTAGGATTCTATCAGTTGTACGAGATCCCATATTTTGGCAAGTATGAACCTTTATACAAGTGGGTGATGAGTAGAGTCCATGAGGACTTCTTCTATTTTGTTGAACGAAGGGTTAGAATCATAACAACCCTAATTTTAACACTGATAGGATTAAAAGGCACAGGGGTAGACCTGGCTAGTGACCTAATTGATAAAGTAACAATCATGGAGACACAGAAAGAGTTAGGGTATACAAAAGGTCCATGTGGAATGGACATTGATAAATTGAAGAAGTACCTAGTGGTACAGGAAGCTGCACATCTGGTGACCAAGTTAAATGATCAAGAGAGATGGTCACAAGTAAATACCATGTGGCTCCATATCGTGAGGAAAATGTCTCAGGGAGTAGTCTATAACATAGCAATTACATTGCAGAAACCATTATCGAGGAAGCATGCACATAGTGATAAGATCATTTTTGGCGCTATCTTACTTTCTCTAGTATTTATGGAAATTAGAGTGCCCGATGGGCCAAAGAACAAGATTTGGGAATATCCCATAAAAAACAAGTCCCTTGTAGAAAGGTTTGACAAGTATTTATGTGAAGGGTCAATGAGTGGGCCATTTAAACAGAGGGCAGAGATGTGGTATGACTGACTCCACATGTGGATTTGAAGAGGAGTGGTGCATCCCCAAGGAGCTACCTTCGGTAGTTGGCAAGGTAGTACAGTTCATGGTGTACCAATACTTCTACATCACATGGTTTTATATGAGGTATGGGACATGGAGCCCATGGTGTAAACTACCATATGCCTTCATAGCACGCTACTTCTAGGCATCAGTCCATTGCTTTTACTGATGCGCGTCACTTGAGTTTTATTATAGACAAGGTAGACTGTGACTACCACACTCTGAGGAAGACATATGTATATCCAGGCCAAACTGCCTATGTTAAGAGGCTCATTTTAGACATTATAAGCATGAAGCCTGTAAGCTTAGCAATTGGGGAAATTGAAGCAGTGCTCGTATACCTTCATCTTAAGCCCAAGATGGATAATAATAAGTATGTGGAGAATGAGTTCACGATCCCAGGGCCACCTAAGGGAAAGCATACAGTGGAGAATGTGCTAGCCCCAAATCCCACAGAAGATATAGAGGTAGATGATGAGGAGGAAGATGAAGATAGTGGCGGCTTAGATCATAGAGGCCAGAGGTAGCCCATAAATAGAGTGGAGACTGAGCACGTGGGTAATCCACCACATGCGCAAGAAGAAGATAAAGACTTGGACGTAGAAGTAGTCCATGGAGAGTGCCACTTTAAAAGGGTATTCAAAAGAACAAGGACGCAAGGCGCAGGAACCTGATAGCCTGTGAGGAGATCACAACAACTCTCTCCTCAGAAAGAGGTAGTTGAGAAGAAAAGGAGAAAGCTAAAGGTAAATGAGGAGGCAGAGGAGTCTACAGAAAGCACGCCTGGCACTCCTTTACAACCAGAAGATGTGGAGGAACCCAAGGATGAAGATCTGAAGGATGAAGAAGAGGGAGTAAAGGTGGTAGAAGAAACAGAACATGATATTCTTAGAACATCAAAGATCTGAATCCAAATCTTGGTGCTCAAATTCCTGAGGGGGCCAATAACAAAGAGAGAAAGTGGGGAGTATGTTATACCAAGTATGGGCTATGATAAGGACACAAGTAAAATTTTTCGCGCCCATTTCTAGAGTACAATGGGCCTTAAGGGGTTGTATGGATGGGAGTTGATGGACCTAGACATGGCCACTACTTGTGCAAGGAAATAATTGTCTTGGTCTATGTAAACTCACATGGACGAGCCTGATTTTGATGTATGTGAGGATTCATGTGTGTCTTGAAGAATGAAGAAGGCACCACAGAGTAGGAACATGAATATAAAGCCCACTCTCATGTACTGATGAGCAGGTAAACAATTCCTTAGTTAAGGTATCTACAGAAGTGGCATAGAGGAACATAGATAAGGCTGCCACTATTAGAGTGCTACGAGAAGATAACAAGGCCAAAGTTGTATAACTAACGCATTTACAAGGAGAAAAGGACTTGGAGCAGAAAAAGAATGAGGCCTTCATCAGTATGGTAGAAGAAATTGGTGACCATGTCCTGAAAGAAAGACCACACTTAGAATCTAAGGTACCTGAAATGTTTCCTTCATCTATGCATTATGTGCGTACCTTAGTAGATTTGGTGCTTGAGGATGGACCGAGTTACATGCCAATGACAAAGGACCCTGAATAGGAAGTGGAGAGAGAAAGGGCCTCAATATTTAGAAATATTTCATCTTATGAAGCCTTGCTCTAGACTTTGTAGGAAGAGATGAAGAAAGCAAACCAGGCATTGAACATTTGTGTAGATCCATAATCAGTAATCTGAACAAGAACTATATTGGAGGATAATGAAGTTTTGAAAGAAATGAAGGATGATAATTTAGGAGGCACAGAGAGATTGGCGTTAATGAAGAAAAAGCGCGAAAACCTTGTAGTAACACAACACCCACATAAGGAAAGTTTGGATGAGCTTGGAAAGATCATAGCGCAAAAGATGGATATTTTGGAGGGATGGATGTCTGATATGGCTAATGTTGGCATAGTATTGTAGAATGAAAATGGAGAGATGACCTAGGATGAGTTAGAGGGAATCACTACATATGTCCCAGAGAAGACCAGGAATGTGCTGGATTATTAGAAAGCTTTGGAAGCTGAAATTAAGGAAGAATATCTAGAGTTGATTCCCTCGATGGAAGAGGAGGGTACTAGAGAGTAAAATCTATTCTTTGTACAATAATACATTCTTTATATTATTCTATTCTTATTCTTTAGAGCATCAAAAGGAAACCATTTCTGGAGTGGTAATGCATTTTAGTGTGGGGTAATGTTGAGCAGACGAAGTATGACACTAAAGAGAAGGCGAACAGAAGATTTGCACATAGTAGTAAGGCAGATTTGAAGCTGCAGAAGGATAGGGAAGGAAGCGTACATGAAAGAGAGATTGAATCTGGACTTATCCATTTTCATGGTTATGGGCTATTTTTAGAGATAGCATATGGAGCACACAACAGGATGGAGACTTGCGCGACACACAAATGCTATTTTGGGAAGAGCATGTAATAAAGCGTCATGCATAAGTTCAAGTTAATAATAGAATTACTATTGGCAGTTAACTATAAGAGATCTATTATTAGCACACTTACATGTGTGCATGTTATTGTAAAGGCTCATGACTATTTTCAGCATGCGACCTATTTTTGTAAGTGCGTAAGCGGTGAAGGGAAAGTCCCCACCCTTATAAATGTGTAGTAATCTGTGTAGATTAGTAGTGTTGTGTATGAACTATTGTGTATTTATGCTGCCAGATCTGATGCACACATAAAATTATGATAATACTTATTGTAAGAATCTTATGTGTTTATTGTTTTTTTTAAATAATGGAGTGTGTTGGGTGAATAATGGTGTTAAAAATGACTGAAACTAGTTCTTACATGGTTGACTTCGTTATATCTATCGCTTAATTCATTATGCTTTTAGATCTAGATCTAGAATATGCTATGTGGAATATTTATGGTGTTTTTGGATATGAATACATTACATCATCATCATGTTCACATCATATACAAGTAACTCTAAAGAGGGTCTTGGTACCTTTACGCGCTTTAGGTGAGCGCTCATCTTAGGCTAGGTGATGTGTCAGCAGACCTAGGTTGTTCGTGGTAAATTATAGGCTACATCACATACCAAATGATTTCTCTACACTTGCTTATATACATGAAAAAGTGCCTAAACCATGTAGACCGACATTCGTAGATAAATTATCATGAAAAAATAATTATAAAATCATGCAGAAATCATGAAATAGACCATATCATCTATATCTCCAAATCTCTCAATTAGGTCTTCGAGAAGCCCAATTGCACCAAAACAAGTAACCATGCAAAACATGAAGGATAAAGAGAAAAATAAACCTCACCAAGTCATCACACACACTTATAAATGTTTTATAATCCCTTAAAAATATCAAGTAACCATGAAACACTCACAAAAAACATATTAAGCCATTAAACCTACCATGCTACACCAAGTTGCCTTAAAATTAGCCTTCAAATAATAGGTCATAACTATCTCAATTATCAGCTCAAACTCAAGTTTCATCTATCATTGGAAATCTATTGATGTCAGGATCATCAAAAAAATCAAACCAAGACATAATATCATTTTTAACACCTTCAGAACGTCTATGTTCTTAGAATGCTCCAAACTATCCCAAAACTACCTAAAAACTAGTCCTCATAAATAGAGCACACTCTTCATCCTATGGCCTCAACCATGATATGAAACCATCATGGAAATGAATTAAAAATCCCATTATTCAATAAATGATAACTTTGTCAAAAACTAAAACTTTTCAGAAACTAACATATTTGATTGGGGCCCACATATTGTGACAACCTCTAAAATACATCAATGGATATATGGAAGAGTTATCCACAATCTAAAATCATAATTTTTTTAAAAGGAATAAATTTTGGACCTCTACAAGTAATTTCTCCCAAGTAATTCCAAAGTAAAGGTTTCAAGAAGGTTAAGAAGAATTTTACCTTCTTAACGATTGTTCATAAAAATGTGACGATCAAACAACCTCATTATTCTTATAAAATATCCATAATTGACCTGCTAAAATACCCGCAATATCTTGGATCCCCAATAATATCATACACTCCCCAACGAGCATCTGAAAGTCAAGTTTTAGCTCAAAATCTCACCTTTGGAAACCCAATTTTGGTAAAAATGCAAAATCTTGCAAAATCTTCAACACTGAGACCTAAAAATTGACACACAACACTAAAAAACCTCATTCATCTATCCCAATTATCATTCATGATTAGTTACCTCTGTAACTCTCCATACACCATGGCTTTCACATGCCTTCATGTTTTTTCATCATAGTTCTTGCTTCAAAGGACCTAGAACATCCACCTCACACCTGATTTACGACTTGATATTCCTTCCACACCTACTGTGCATCGCTATAACATATTTCACATGTATGTACAAACATTCTATTCCTCATACTTCATTTTGTCACTCAATCTGCTTACTCTAGTTCTAAGATTAGGCTCAGTTAGGCTTGTATCAACACCTACTTCATTGGACTAGACCTGTTCTTCACCTTGCGAACACCTTGACACCTCTGACATAACTTACTAACCATGTTATACCATTTTGTACATCATACTAACCTTATGAGCACACTCATAACACCATAATTTTTTGAACAATTTCCTAGACTAAAGTGCACCAAAACATCTTAGCAACTTCACCACTTCATGGCATAAGAACACTTCATTACTAATCAAACTTCACTCTTCTTGATAGATGACACCTCATATAGACTCACATGCCTCCTAGACACCCTTTGACATCAATTTAACTTGACATCAATGACAACAACACAGACACAATTCCCAACAATAAAATGATGGATCCAAAAATATTTATCTTTAAGTGTTTTAATTACCTTCGACATGTTACCTTTTATTAAGTTCTATAGTATACTATTTATTTATGTGGTTATAAATATTTGATGGAAATTTTTGTTTCTGAGTCCACCATCACCCTGACGACAGACATGAAAATGGGCAGGCTTCAAATTTTTAAGGACAAAACCCGCAGAGAACAGGAAATTGAGTTGTTCATCATTGGCAAGGAAATATGCTCTTTCTTTATGGATGATATTTCCAGGTTGTGTATATCAGGGATTTGGAGAGATGTGTGCCTTCAAATCATGAAGAAAATCACTATGGAAGGAAAACACTGAAAATTCTATACTCACCATATGACCCTTTTGAATTAGTTCTGCCACAAGGTCATGGTGAGCATCCCTTTCTTTCTGTTTGTCTTTGACTAACTCTTTGATGGTTTTCCAGCAAGATAAAGTGGAGATACCTCTACATGAAGGGCTCATACTTCTGTTGTTTGAAAATGGGAAACCTGCTTTTTCGTCTTCCCTAAAAAAGAAGGTGGATGAGGATGCCCTCACTCTCACATAATGCCTTACTAAGATGAAGGTCAGGAAATGCAAATATATGGGGGAGATTTCTAGTAAATAAATGGATGAGTATGGTCATGGGGAAGTGAGCACCTTGAGAAAAAGAAATCGGGATGGTAATTTAAAGGGTTTCGAGGATTTGAGCAGAAAGGTATAGTAATTAGAAGGGGTGCTTTAGGAGATGGAAGAAACCAATGCTGGTCAAAGGGAAATAATGATGGATGTCATTAACGCTTCTAATATTTTCTTCTCTACTCAAGTGAAGACCAAGTAGAAGTTTTTAGAGCTAGAAGATCAAGTCAAAAATCTTAGTGACAGGCTGGAAGGGATGGATGAGGGCACTAAAAGAAGGAACTTTAACTTGCGCATCAGTAACTCTGAGGATGAGCTAGAGGAAGATACTAATGAAAAAGGTGATGAGGGTGATGAGATCAAAGATAATCATGATGGTAGTAGTGGGGGATCTCCAAAATTTAACTAGTGGTTCTGGACCGTTGGCAAAATTTTGACGAACTTCTGTTGTTTTGTAGTTTTGGAGATTTTTTCTCCTTCTCTCTAGTTTTCCCACTTTAGTACAAAGTTTGGTTCTTAATTGTAAGAGTTAAGCATGTTTAACTCCATTCTTGGACTTTTTCGTTTCCTTATTTCTCATTGTTTTTTGTTCCTCGTCTTGTAATGGCCCTCAGAGCCAATCCCTAATTTTACCTAATCTAATAAAAAAACTAGTCATTAAAAGGATATTATTGTTCACTAAGATAACTAAGGGGAGGATTGCACCTATGGAAACAAGGGTCTTCCCAACTATTAATATTTGATTTAAATAATTTATTATATGGAAACATTATAATGATTATTGAAACAACAATATATCATTATATATTTGGGAAAAAATATTATGATGGGTTATAAACTATATTGTTTACCTTATAAATGGCAATGTAGTAAGTCATTATATGAAGTTTTTTTATACTGTTATTAATATGAAATACCAAGAAGATAGTTGGAAATATTTTGAAATTTCACATTATATTTATTTATAAAATATATAAATGTTAGGTGTTAAGGTTCCACTAGTGGTAAACCCTAGGTTTTCAAATTATTAGATTTATTCCTTGTTAAAGTTTTTGTAACCTAAAATTTCTTTCATTAAATATGTAATGTTTTTATCTAAGTATTAAACTAAGACCTTACTGATGAAATAAATGGTAGTGAGACCCAAAACCAAGTTCTTGTGATGGAATTGGATTTGTGAATAATTTTATTTGTAGTGTAAATGACCTCATTAGTTTTGAGTCCTTATTTGTATATAGAGATGATTATAATTTCTAAAACAATTTTGAATTCGGTGTACCAAATTTGTATATTTTTTTATGACTAGAACATATAGTGTAACTATTATTATCATGGTCAAAACCATTAGTTGGTATAATATAAGCCTAACATAATTTCAAACTAATGATAACATAAAAATAGGAATAAGGATAAACATAACAAATTTCATTTTTTTCACACATATGAAAAAACCATATAATAAGGAACAAATCTTATGTCATTTCTATCCAACCTCTATGATAGTGTCTAGGAGGATAGAATATTTTGGGAAGAGATCTAAAAATCTTGGTATGAAGTTTAAGATGTCTATGAGTAAGGATATTAGTCTTTTAGGTGTCTCAGGAGAAGAATATGAAGTAGTTTAAATCCTTACGAGAGTGTAGGATAATACATTTAAAACTTTTTTTACGTGTAATTCACACATAAGTCATGACTAAAGGATATAAGTAAAATTACCAATGTCAAATACAATATTACCAAATTTAGGTGTCTATAGTAATTGATTTACTCGAGGAAATAAAATACAAGCATAAACTTATGTGGCTAATTATTAAGTGATTTATTAACTATAATTTATATAATTAAGTTAATGATTTTTAATTAATAATTAGTTAGTTTTATAGAAAAGATTGTAATTAACACGATTTCATTGTGATCAATGTATAATATCAATATAATACATAATTGTTGATATTCCTCATATCAATTTTCATATTCAATATCTCATTAAACATGTGTGCACATAAGGTGTTTAAAAATTGGATTTAGTTTCTAATAACATGATGGGTCCAAAAAATATTTCTCTTTAAGTGTTATAATTGTGTTTTACATGTCACCTTCTATTAAGTTCTATACTATAATATTTATTTATATTGTTATACATGTTTGATTCCATTGTGAATATCTTAGTTATTGTATAAAATCTGTTGAGAAAATACACATTTTCTTACCTTGTTGTAACTAGTCATTAAAAGGCTATTATTGTTCAATAAGATAAATAAGGGGAGGATTGTAGTTATGGGAACAAGGGTCTTCCCAACTATTAATATTTGGTTTAAATAATATATTGCATGGAAACATTAGAATGATTATTGAAACAACAATATATCATCATATATTTGGGAAAAAATAGTATGATGGGTTATAAAATATATTGTTTACCTTATAAATTACAACGCGGTAAGTCATTATATGAAGATTTTTATATTGTTATTAATATAAAATACCAAGAAGAAATTTGGTTGGAAATATTTTGTAATTTCACATTAAATTTATTCATAAAATATAGAAAGGTTAGGTGTTAAGGTGTCACTAGTGGGAAGCCCTAGGTTTTCAAATTATTAGATTTATTCAAGTGTCAAGACTTATTGTTGGCCCTTGTTAAAGTTTGTTGTAACCTAAAATTTGTTTTATTAAATATGTAATTTTTTTTATCTAAGTATTTTTTTATTATAGGTTAAAAAGGGTTGAGGGTACCCTACCCCTTACATAGCATGGCTCCTGAAAGAGTAGATGGTCAAGTTCACAACATAACAAAAATTACATATATAGGACCCATATATAGCTTAGCTCCTAACTAAGCACATGATCAGGTTCACAACATAACAAAAAGGCATCTATAAAAGTATGGTTAACAATACCAAAATAACTAAGATATAAACTAACACAAAAAACCACAAAACTAACAACCTTCAACATAACATTGGTAATTAACCTCAGTTCTTGAATTTATCTATATTGGCTAATAGTTTCTAGCCCACTCCTTTGCTAGCGAGTCTACGTTGGCTCCAAGTGAAGTAAGGCCACATTCAGTTGTATCCATTTTCCTTTTCTTCATATTACCGTATTCATCGACTTGAATATAAGAATTGGCAAGTTTCCTGAGTGTTTGGAGGTGCTACAAGGTATTCTTAACTGTGATAATGCTCTAATACATGTAGCTTTGGAGTATGGCCTTGATTTGGCCAACATCATTGTTGAGGTTATTACAGTTTTCTTTCAGAATTTCTATTTTACCACTGCTCATGACTTTAGCGACATCCTCGGACCTCCACCTACATTCTCATAGAATGCCAATCATTTAAAATAAAATGTACAATATTTTTGGTGAACCTCATTTCACTCTTCAGTTCATATATGTCAAAAACCATTTTAGCAAGATTATCTACCTGATTAGTACTCATTTTTCCCAAAACCTCAAATTGTTTCTCCAGTTGGATTTCCATAGGTAATTGTCTCCCTTGAAGACTCAACTCCCCCTTGTCCATTTTTATAGACAGAGCCTAATCATCCTTATGTTTGAGATATTTGAGGATCTAAACCGCTGTGACTTCCACAACATCTTGATCATACCCAGTATCATCCCCCTCATGTGATTCTAATGACTTGATAGATTCATCTCCCGTAGAGTTTGTTTCTTCTTCCTTGGCATACTTCTCCAAAGCTTTGATTAAATCACTATTACTAATAACCTTCTTATCTAGGTCAAGAGTTGATATTTTAACCAAGGCCATAATGAAACCCTGATGTAGGGGGACATTCATTCTGCTTTTTTTAAACTTGGCTATAATGGCACATAGTGAACGGAGAATAAAAATAGGGAAAGCTGAAACTATGGCCATGTCTTAGAAATTTAAAGTTAGGTAGGTGGTAGGCATATATGAGTTTATGGAGTCCATCAAAGGTCAATAAATGAATGAGAGTGAGGGAAAATTTGTCGAAATGGTTAGGTAAGGAGGTTCTTAAAAAATAAACGAAGTGGGGAATTGATTTTTCATTACCTTCAAGGAAGAGATTCATCTCTTCTGTTGCTTCCTTCTTCAGCTTATAAACCTCACATCCAATAGTAAAAAATCCCATGACATATCCCACCAATTCAATGGAGACATCAATCTTCACACCCCTCAGAATCACTTATCCTCCCAGACCTTTTTTAGCCTCCTACCACGCCTTTGAAAATACTTGCTAAGGTGTTTAATGACCCTCAAAGAATTTTTAAAAATTAGACATCCCTATCCATTCAAAGAAATCCATCACCTCAAGATTTATGCCCTCTAGATCCCATGGCTCTATTTTAACAAGATCATCCCCCATTTTAGCATTCCAGCATTTACCATTAACTACTTTTTGTTTCAAATTATTGAGGTTGCAATGATCTACCCAAACAATTCTGCTATCATTATATGCTTTTAAATTATGATTAACATACTAACATGAGTGTCTTAATTTCCCCTGATTTTCATAAGCCTACTCCTTACCACACATGCCTCACATCTCATTTTAATTAGATCCTTATAATACGGTGGGTTATTCTATATCTTGTAATGATTATCATTTGATGATGTGTCCATCTTGTTCCTTTTTTAGGTATGCTCACACCTTAGGGTTGACTTACCTCACAATGGTGACCAAAATTATACGTCGAATAGATACACCTTTATTTGCAATATAATCAGCAACTTCATTGGCCTCCCTATATATATGTTTGAAATTTATTTCTTCGAAGTTACCAACCATCTCCTTGATACTAGTAATAGAATTTTGAATAGAAATAGATATGGTACCTTTGTCAAGTATGCTATTAATAATATTGATGGAATCACCCTCCACTTCTAGTATGATGAAATTTCTTGGGTGAGCTATTGAAACACCCCAGAAAGTAGTTTCCGCTTCAGCTATGTGGTTAGATTGGATTCCTAAATTGTAGTGGTAGACGAGGATAAAGTTTCCATGATGATCAAAAAATACCCACCATAGTCGGCTCTACCCGGGTTCCCTATAGATGCCCCATAAAAATTGAATTTGATCCAATCCATGTTGGGTTTCTTCCAACCTTACAGTCTTGGATTTGAAAAATAAGAACCCTTTTGATTAGGATTAAGTTCCTATTTTTATAGATTCTACTCTCACCTTTAGGATAATTTTCATATTTGAAGGAATGATATAAAATTTAGCATTAATAGCATTACAACAACATACCACCACCCATTTTTTGTCTCTTTTTTACCTTTGAAGATTCATCTATTACTTTCCTTCTATATTTCCCAACAAATGTGCATAAGTGTTAGAATCTAGAGATGTTTGAGTCCTTGAATCTTAAAGGGGTTGCTCCACTGAGTCCATTTTTTTGTAGGGATGATGCGAACATCCATTTTATTTCAAAAATAATTAAAAGAGTGTTTCTAAAAATTTCCAAAAAAGAGCATTGGAGGAATAAGTATGATGATTCTTCGAGTTCCTTTTCACAAAGAACAAACCTATTTACTATATGAAAATTTCTTTTGTTGAGGTTGACAACTGTTAAAATTTTCTCATGAATAATCAACCACCAAAACATGTTAACCTTGGGGATTACCTCTTTTATCCAAACACTATCCCACTTAAAAATTTCATGTTCTTCACCAATAAAAAAGACATTATAAGAACTTTTTACCATGAAAATCCAACTCCCTTCTCTAAACTAGTATAAGCTATCAAGCTCGATTATTCTACTCATAATAACTCCACTTTTCTTATTTCCGATAGAGGTAATCTCACTGTTGTTTTGGCCTTCCAGGTCAATAGTTTTCCAAAGGCTCAAGGGATCCTCAAAATTAAAGTAATTACTCACCTTAGTACCATACTTTTCAACAACTCCTCTTTGAAGTTTTGGGTAGCTATCTTTTAGAGGATTATCACCTAACCATTTGTCTTCCCAAAAATTCCCCATATACCCATCCACAATATTCCATTTTTTGCCTCCAGAAACAATGTGCTTTTCCCATTTTATTGACTTCCAGAAGGTAGATCCATCAAAGTCTGCATTGCTAAAACACCATTCATTTTCTCTAAGATTTTTCCAATATTTGTGCCTAACGATTGAGGTCCACACAATCTCTTCCTTAACCAACCTTAATATCATTTTAGATAGTAGCGCTTTATTCATATTTTCCCAATTCCTAATTTCAAGACCTCCAAGTCTTTTGGGTTTGCATATTTTTCCTATGCTATGAGGGGAATTCTATCTTTCTGTTCAGAACCACCGCATAAAAATATTTTTTGTATGATTTCCAACTTGTTGGCAATAGAAGTGGGTATTCTATACATTTACATGGTTTACACTAGAAGATTTTGAATGGAGAATTTGAGAAGAATTTCCTTACCACCTTGAGAAAGAAGTGATCCTTTCCATCCTTGAATTTTTTTGACGAATCTATAAATAATAAAGTTCCAATCAGTTGCCTTTGGTCTCTCCATTTCTATGATCATTCCAATATACCTTGTGGGTAAATTTTTAATCTCATAGCCCAATATACCTGGTGTCTTATAACATATATTTTCTAAGGTGTTGATGCAGAAAATAGAGATTTTACCAAAATTGATAAGTTGATCAGAAACTTCTTCATAATCTAACATTAGTTGTTTGAATTCTCTAGGACTATAGTCTCTCCCACCAATATGGTGTCATCAACGAAATGTTGATGAACTACATTGGAACTATTAATAGTAGGAGAGATACCTTTGATTCTTCCTTCCATATTAGCATTGTTTATGGCCTTTCTTAGTGTTTCCACCATTATAATAAACAGGAAAGGAGAAATAGGATATCCTTGTCTTAAGCCCCCAGTAATTTTGAAAAGACACATGGGGTACCATTAACCAGCATAGATAATTTGGAAATGGAAATGTATGTGTGTATTATACTTTTGAAATCATCAATGAAACCAAACCTCGTTAATAATTTTTAGAGAAAGGTCCAAGAATCACAGTCATAGGATTTTTCCATGTCAAGATTACTAATCATCATTTCTTTCTTATTTTTCTTAACAGAGTGTAGCATCTCCTAGATAGTGACTATGCTATCTTGAATATTTATTCCCATCACAAACCCCATTGTTTATCCAAAATAATTAGAAGGAAGAAGAATTTAAAATCGTAAAGCCAAAAGTTTAGAACACATTTTGTATATGCAGTTACAAAGACTTATAAGCCTAAAGTTTCTGAAATTAGTTGGATTTTGATTCTTGGGAATAAAATATAGAAAGGTACAATCCAAATTTTGAAGCATATGTTTGTTTCTAAAGAACTATTGTATGGAAAGACAAGTATCATCCTTAACAATATCCAAAATTTTTTGAAAAAAGAATGTCAAAAATCCATCCAAGCCGGGAGCTTTATTTGGGCTCATAGTTTTCAACATGAACTCAATTTCCTCATTTGATAAGACCTTAGTGAGCATGTAGTTGTCAGCCTCAGTAACCAGCTATGGGATACAATCCAGAAAAAAAACCTTCCTGGTTGTTAGAAACATTTGCTGCTGAAAGGACTCTACTGTAAAAAGAGGTTGCAATCCTCTCAATATCGCTAGATTCAGTTAACATCTCAACATCATCCCTAGCTATACTTAGAATTATGTTAGTACCTCTTCTTTTTAAGTTCATGATGTGGAATTTTTTTTTGTTTTTTTCCCCCCCTTTTAGCCATTACACCCTTTATTTCTGTCTCTAGGAGGTCTTTTCTTTTAAGAGCATATTATAGTAATCTTCCAACAACTCCTTCTCTTTCTGTTGGCCTTCTTAAATACAGTCACTGTTAAGATTCTCCAATGATGCTTGTAATGTTGTTAATTCATACTCAAAATATTTTTTCTTCTCAAAAATATTGCCAAATCTCTTTTTATTCCATCCCTTCATGATTTTTCTTGACATGGGCGAATACTTTAGAGACTCTAAACATAGTTGTTCCTTGGATTTTCACATTCCACTGTTATTTCATAAGATTTGAGATCTCCTCATTTTGTAGCCACATATTTTCAAATCTAAAGAACATTCTTCTCCTCTCCTTGTCTTTGATCTAAAAAATGAGTGGGTTATGGTCTGAACCTATCCTGGGAAGGGAGAAGAGACAAGCTTCTTTATTCAGCCAACCCCAAGATGTAAGAGCCCTGTCTAATTTAACTTGTATCAATTGATCCCCTTTTCTTCTGTTAGACTAGGTATAATTACTACCCTTAAAATCAATGTCCATGAGATTGTTTTACAAAATAAAATCCTCAACGTCTTCCATACTATTAGTAAATCAATGTTCCCTCCTTTTTTCCCCCTGGCATCAAAGGAGTGTTGAAATCTCCCATAACCAGCCACTCAGTGCCTTTTATAATTTCATGAAATTCAGAGAGTTGATTCCAAAATATTTTTCTATCCCCTTTATTATTAGGAGAATAAATTATTGACATAACCCATAATTCCTTTATCTAAGTATTAAACTAAGACCTTCCTAATGAAATAAATGGTAGTGAGAGATGAAACCAAGTTTTTGTGATGGAATTGGATTTGTGAATAATTTTATTAGTAGTGTAAATGGCCTCTTTAGTTTTGAATCCTTGTTTGTAGATAGAGACAATTATAATTTCTAAAATAATTTGGAAGTCTATGTACCCTAAGTTGTAGATCCTTTTATGACTACAATGTAAAGTGTAACAATTGTTAGCATGGTCGAAACCATTAGTTGGTATAATATAAGCCTAACAACTTCTTATTATATTGGAAAAGAAGTTTTTTTTTTGAAATTTCACTGCTAATTTAGAATTCTTGAAAATAATTTATTGAATTTTATCCTATAATAAATTAATATCAATGGATATGTAGGTCATTTATGTTTCCTTTATTGTAGCTTTAGTAGAATTGTATTCAATATATAGGAATTCGCATGTTGATATTTTTAGGAAACATATAGATTTTTCATTTATCTATTATTGTTACCACCTTTAGATCATCATGACATCAACATATGTATCCTAGGTTCCCATTTCATATTCTAAGTTCCTTCTTTTTATGTTTTCAAATTCATAGTTAAAATCATCAAGCTCGCTAATGAAGTCATATAAATCCTCTATTTTAAATTTTAGGCTTTGTAAGATATGTATTTATATGGATATAAAACATCAATTTTAATTTTCCTCTGCTAAAATATCCAAATTGGGAATAATAATAGGACTAGTGGACACATAGAGCTCACATACAGGAAGAAAAATTAGAATAAGAGCCTTTAATATATCAAGAACATGAGTTGTACTAGTAGTGATTTTCCAATCCTGTAGAGTCCCCAAAATTGGTCTAACTATATCTCCACATATCTACCTTAACTTCACCTTAAACAATATCTCACAAAGAATTATAATCTGTAGGATATTAATATACCAAAAATTCAACCTAAGATAAGTATCCATGAACATAAATTTTGTATTTTATCATTCAGTTGGTGATATTTCTATATGTCATGTAATATAAATGATAGATTAGTATATGCTTATTAATTTAATAATACTTATTACACTCATGTGATATTCATATATCTTATTGTTTTCATGTTAAATGTGTAGCATGAACAATTGAATTTTTTTCCCATGAGTACTAAGCCCACACTAAACAAATCCTTGAACCAGATAATGTAAATTTGTTCTGCATCCAATTGTTGAATATGTAAACCCCATCATGGCTGAGAGGTATGTGCTAACTATATTTTTAAATTGCTTTTCATGTGTAGGTAAGCTAGTGGGAATAAATTCATGGATCCATTTTTATCCACTTTGATGGAATTGCTGCTAGAGGCCTAAAAAGGCCTATTTTTTGGGATTATTGCACATGGTAAAGACCCCCTAGGAGTGTAAAAGGAAGAAACAAAGAATTTGGGAAGGTTGTAGCAGATCTATGTAACCATAAAAGGAAGTTTATGGAATTTATGTAGAGAAAATAAAGTTTGGGAACAAACTTTGCAACATAGGGCTACTTGTAGAATAGTGTTGGGAAATGAAAATTGCCATAAAGCTAGTTAGATTGTTAGATATTTTGTGGGAACCTCAGGATATTTTGTGAAGTTAAAAAACACTCATTGTAAATCTAAGAAGGCCAACTTCACATTTTAAAAGGTTTTGCAGATATTATCCCGATAGTGCAGGTGAATATCCCTAATCGTAGTGGAGATTCAACCCAGAATTCCAAGATTTCTATGAAGATTTGAAAGCTGATTCAAATATCAATATAAAATATTTAATTACCTCCAAATTATCTATGTGATACTTTGGATGAAACTACAAGTTTTCCTCTGGTGGAAGTTAGACCTTCCAACGCACAGGCTTGAGCATAATCACAGATTGGGGTAAAATTAAAATTAAAATTAAAATTGGATCCTTAAAATTGTGGTAATGATCACAAAATACATTTTTATATTAAAAATAATATAAGGGTTTCCCATATAACTCTCAAGGAATCTCTGGGGGAAAAAAATCACTTTTTCATGTTTATTTTTGGTAGTTGTTGATGAAGGAAGGGTTTCTAAATACATCTATTGCACATTTTTGCACCTATGATGCAAATTTTCACTTTTCCACTTGGTTAAAAACGTTCATGAGGTGAAAAAAATTCCACCACCAAGGAGGAGAGCTGATTTTATAATCCTACGTCACTTAAAGTGACAATTTGCATGGTTAGGTAAGTGTTTGTGCTCTTAAGTCATTTTCCTCCCCCTTTTCATAATAGACATGACCCTTAGTGCACCTAGGAGACCGCTTTACACCTTTTAAATTGGTGAAAAATTGAATTAGGTGAAAAAATTTCCACCACTAAGGGAGATGAGCTAATGCATAACTTAAAACATAACATTGATGGTTAGGTGTTTGAACTTCCAAACTGGCCCCTCATGTTGAATGTTACCGTTGGGGCCATTTCTTAGCCTTGTTTCACTTTTTCACCCGGTGAAAAGGTAATTTAGGTGAAAAAACTTTCCCCCACCATGCAATCACCCTCTCCTTTTGTCACTAACACTTCATAACTTTTCTCATAGGACATGCTTTTTTTTCACCTCATGTGCACAAACTAGTCCTCTTCTTCATGTTCTCTGACCCCATGGTGCATTTTTCCACACTTTATCCAATTTCACACCATTTATCCTCATTGTAAATTTGGTAATGTATCTCCTCCATCCATTGCTGACATACATTTTTAATGTTCTGATTTTTCAAAGGAACCCCATACCTAAAATGACAAAATTGTTCATAACTTACCTGTTTTCACTCCGTTTTGGTTGAAATTTTTACTGAGCCCTCCCATGATGAACACCTTGAATATGATCTAAGCCTCATCCCAATTAATCATATGATTTTTTCTTAGAACCCACATGTACATTTCTACCCAAAAAAGTTGCCTTTTCAAATTCAGAGAAAATTGGAGTGTAGAAACACCTAAAAATTAGAGCAAATGATCACAATGAAATTCCTAATCCATCAACACAACTCTCATAAAAATATGACAAACAAAAAACCTACTTATATTTTTAGTAAGTTGGCCTCTAATCCTTACTAAATATATAAATTCTGACAATGAAGAAGCAACCTCCCAAAATCTTTAGTGTAATTCTCAAGTTCGGGACTCTAAAACTAGAAATTGTAATAGTAGGGAAAATTGGCTAAAGTTATAAAGTAAAGGTAAGGTGTAACTTACTAAAAATAGTAAGTGTTCATATCACATAAAAAAATTCACACACCCTTATCTCATCATTCCATCACTATTCCAAGAAACCATGAAGATTAAGTACACTAGGTATGAGCCGATCACCACTTTGTCTACATAATATCCACTTGTGGAAGACAGTGATATAGCCCACCTAGATCTAGGGGAAATGAGAAATTAGATGAAAAATGAAGTCAAAGAACTAGTGGAATAAAATATAGTTTCCTATGGGAATTTCAGAGCAGAAGGTCACCCACTTTCAATACAGAGCATTGAGTTGGTCTTAGCTTGTTCTCAACACTATGACCCTGTTTATCGGACAATCACTGTAGATGAAAAATCACTTTTGGTGGTCTTGGATCTAAAATTAATTTCAAGTTTTTTGTAAATCCCAACTCAGATAAATATGGTGATTATAAAAAATGATTTTGAAACTCAAAAGTGGTTCAAGACAGACTCCTACTTGCAAGGAATTGTAGTTGGATCCTAGTTAAAACATGGGAGAAAACCATCATGGCTACCAAAATCACTCTCAAAGAGAGAGTTTCACGAAACCTAATTAGATGTAATTGTATAACTGAGTAGAGTAATGGGTGAAGAACACAAAAATGAATTCAAGGACTAGATGGACCCTATCATTATAGTGATCATGGAGGGAAATCAAATGATAGATTAGGGCCAGATCATCAGTAACAATATCCACCAACAACTAATGCAATTGTTCACCACCAAGAGAATCACATTGAACTCCTATCTAGTGTATTCCCTCACATACACTAGACCATATAGAGGATTTTTCATTTCCCAAAATATTCATCAAAGATCTCCCTCCTTAAAGAAGTACAAGTAGATCACCTTCAAGGAAAATAGTGTTCATTTCACCCAGGTGAATGATGCATTCACCATGTTCATCATCTAGCTCCTTGAAGGAAATCCTGAAAGAATAATCTATCCTCATGTAGCTGAGTTGATTTATAAGTATGGGTGTCACTTCACATAGCTCCACACCTTCAACTACATTAGAGTGAGTGGTTTCAACCTTTCTCTACTCAGACTACCTAAATATCCTACTAATAAGATCATTCTGGTAAAACCCTGCAGGAAACTTTCTCACATGCACCTCAAGTAAAAGGTGAAAAGATAAAGGTAATATCATTCCCCATATCACTTAGTTTCTTCTCTTGTAAGAGAATAGTGGATGCCACAAACATTGATACCTATCTAGTTGTATTTTACCTATTTGCATATGTTCCTAGGCCTAACTTTGACATAAGGAAAGATCCAAAGTCTTTCAATATTCCTGGATTGCATCATATTCCCCAAATGGAATAATCTTGGGAAAATTTTATAGATGACCTTGAGGTCAGGGAAATATAATACATGAGGATGACTGTAGAAGAGATGGAAACATTCGGGTTTGATTGGTTCACTAGAGGAGTTCAACAAGATGGTTATGAGATGTTTGATCCAGAATACCATGTAGTAAAGTCATCTCCCCTTTCTCCTCCCTAATTGAGTGTTCATGAAGATGGATATATCAAAGAGAAGACCAAAATGATTATTCAAAGATCAAGGGATTGGTTTAGAAGAAATAAATATTTTTGCAAGGAAAAAAAACCAATTCAACCATAATTAGGAAACTATCACGTTCATCATATCTCAAGGAGCCTGATTGAACTATTTAGTTCATCCCATTCTAAGACTACATAAAAGAGGAAGGTGATGGAAATTAAGATAACTTAAGTTTCAAATCCTATGGAGTCCCACACAAAAGATAAAATTGGGGAGGAAAAAGTTGAAGAGAAGAAAAATTTGAAGAGAAAAAAGAAAAAGTTGGAAGAGTTAGGAGAGATTGAACCCTCTCAATCTCTCGTGCATCAAGTGGAAGCCAAGTGTATCATTTGAGGAAGTTGATTCATCTCACAAATAGAAATCATTAGTCCCACTACAAGAAATGAATCTCCATGACATCTTGTCCACATCATCAGATCCATTCCCATGGGTCCGTTATTTCTCGATAGAGAATAAAGAATGTTACAAAAAATTGTAGCACCAAACTTTGAGGACATATCAAAGTACATGAAAGAAAATAAGTCAAGGAAAACACAAAATAATTCAATATTATATAATAAGGCTTTCTAGATCTTAGTTTGTAGAAATTGCAAGACCCAAGGTAAACAAACCTTTAGAGGAAATGAATCTCAGTGATTATGAGAT
Source organism: Taxus chinensis (assembly GCA_019776745.2). Taxonomy (NCBI): domain Eukaryota; kingdom Viridiplantae; phylum Streptophyta; class Pinopsida; order Cupressales; family Taxaceae; genus Taxus; species Taxus chinensis. The sequence continues at coordinate 731,299,532 of CM034147.1, read as the reverse complement.
GACTAGAGTCTCACTTGGTCAAGCTACACACGAGGGTGACACTCATCTTTTCAAGGAGTCTTCAACATATATATTGGAGAATAATAAAGGATATAAATGAATCATCGACATAATTAGAGGAACATGTGAGGACCTTGTCTTCATATGTGCAATAATTCTTGGAACCATGTTCATCATCCTTGCCTCTAGTTGAGGTGGTCTCACCCATCAACATCTTTGATCCACAAGCCCTCAAGAAATCCTAAGGATTCACAATGCAGTGGAGATAAAATGACAAGTGGGTGGGGAAGATCATTGAAAAGGGAATGTGCTTTTTCCTGAGTTCTCTCTATGTTCCACTTTTTCTCAAGTACTATCTCAAGAATCAAAGGAACAAAGTGGAAATGGAGAAAGAAAAGATGTTATGGGATAGTGTTATCCCTTTGACTTTTGAAATGAGATTCTTGATTCCTCATTCTTGATAGGAAAAAATGTGTTCATATACCCAACTAAGAACTTGTCTCCCATTTGGTTTCACACCATGGATGTAAGTTGTGATGTATTGAAAGATTCTATGAAAAATCTTGAGGAATTATTAAAGGATTTAAGATCTAAATGTGTAGAAGATTTTAGGGCCCATCATATCAGTGAGAATACATATTTGGAAGATCTCGTGACTCATTTTCAAGAAATGGTTTGAAAATAGGTAGGATATCCTTTCTCTTTCAACGAAGACACCTTGGATCCACTTGAAGTAATCCTTGGTTCTATTTCAAACATTGCTACAAAATTTGGTTCAATGAATGCAAGAATTTAAGCCACATTCTAGAGACTTGGATCAACACATTGGAGTATGTGAGCATTCTTGAGTCAGATAATATCACAATGGAAATAATTTGATTTGTTAGAGAATTAAAAGGGATTTAGTTCAAACCAATTGAATTTATGGGATGCTAGGGGCATAATAGGATAGGAAGGATCTTCATCAAATATCTGAGCTACTTCATCCTTCTCCATTCTCTTTCTCCTTTTATTCTCACTCTTCTCCTACTCTTTTTCTTCAAATTATTCATTGTGTGTAATAATAACTTTTTGTCTTATTCATTTAAGTGACTATGTGATATTTGTGCAATGTACAAGTCCCTTTTACAATTATAAAAAGGGGACCTATTTTATGTTTTCTAAGGTCATTTGAAAAGTCAATTTGGGGGGTAGATGAAGAAGTGGATTATAAAGCTATAAATGGATATTACCTCATCATTATGATGGGATGGTTAATTCTTGTTTACTAGCTCTCTTTGTATTTCTAGGAACAAGTTCCTTCATTTCCTCTATTCTATTGTCTATTGTTATTCTATCTCTATCTCAACTTGTACTCCATGAGAATTGTAAATAATACAATAGAAATTTGTGTTTCTAGTGTATTTTTCCTCTTTCTATGTGAGGGGTTTCTTCTAATTGATGCAAGTGAAATACTATGATTTTAATGCAACAAACTCATTTATGTTATTTTTTGATTGAAATTCCCTTCTTATTGTCCTCTCATATCTCCCCCACTAAACAATTTTCTTCCCTTGTATTCCATATAATAAATTGCCATAGGTTTAGGGAAGTATTCCTATGTAATACCTGCAGTCTTCACGCCACCCCTTAAAACTAGTTTAGATTGTATTGTTTTCCTTTATTTCAATAAATGGAGCTGCCCCATTCAAGCATAGGGACCTAGTCCCAGAGCATTGCTGAAATCCCATAATTTTTCCTCACGAAACATTATTTTACCAATAGTGTTTTGCACACACTATGGGGAAGATTTTATTATCTCTACACCACATTAAATACCAAAAAATCCATATATATATATATATATATATATAAAATACAAAAAAATATATATATTCCAAAAATACAAAAAAATATATCTTTAATATCCAAAAAATAAATTATGAAATATGAAAATCTATGGAGCCTTATGCCTTCCACTAATGGCTATTCCTGGTCCTCCTCCAAACCTAAGGCCTAGAGCTTCTTTTCCATACCAAAGAAGATACTACATAGGACATGAGAGAGGTTATTTGGAATAATAGAGTGAACTTCTCTCATTACCATACAGCTACAAGAATTCTAGATTATGAAGAAGCACATGTAAAAGCTTTGCAAAGAGAAAAACAAGTTTAAATTCAACAAAGGAGAGTGTGATAAAATTCTGATTTAATTTTATTTAAAGTATGCAAACTGACTGATCGTAGATACACCAGGTCTGAGATACAAATAGGAAACATTGATCCTATCTTTGAAGAACTCTAAAGATAGAAAGATAAAATCATAAATTCTCATCACCCCCTTCCTCCCATGACTTCTCTCATTGGTAGTTCAAGTGGTGTTGAAAATCCCAGTCACACTCCTTTATTTTCATCCCATTTCTCCAAATACATTAGACTTAGAATTCCTAAATATTTACAAATACTTTACAGAAGCATAAGTAAGAATGGTGGAATAAAGAGAGATTCCTTCGCAAATTTGGTCATGGGGTAGAAACATGGGTCCACTTTCCCTCGCTCCACCTATCCATAAATTACTAAAGGGGTCTTGTAATATTTGTCCTAAATTTAGAGGTGATGACACGTAGCTCCCTAATGAACACGTATTAGTATTAATCACATCATGTGGTGTATTAAAATTAGAATTATAATTAGAACATGAAGATGTGTCCATGATATTTTTTGTAGAATATCATCAAGAAAAGGTAATGGATTGGTTTTATCTCCTACTATCTGGATCCATCACTAACTAGAATGACATCATAATTATCTTTTAAGAAAGTTTTAAATCTACTTAAGAATGTTAAGACATCTTAGTTGAGTTCATTCATATGAAAAGGATCCTAGTGAGACAATGAGGGACTTTTTAGCTCATTATAACAAGTTTCTCAAGAGGATACCCTTTGAATCTTTTCCCTTTGATGACAATGTGAAGAGATTCTTCATCAACGCTCAATTTACTAAGGTAATATTCATCATCTAAATATATTTACCAAGAAATATGAGAGAAGCTTAGGAATATGTATTTGAAGTAGAATATGATTTTCTTATGTCTAGAAAATTAAAAAACCCAAGTGGAAAACAAAAGGGTTAGAGTTCCAATTCTACCTCCATGGACCCACTGGTTAAAAAAATGGAAAATGATATGATTGCACTAAAAAAAAAACTTACACAAAGTACTTATAGAGATGCTCCCAGGAAGAGTCCAATTTTTCAAAATAAATTAAGAATTGTTACACATCCCCAAATACTTTCTCTAGAATCTCCCCTCTATAAATGCATCTTGCGATATGCAATATGGTGATGAAGAAGATATTTTTAAACCAAAGTATGATGAAGAAGAATAAAAATGGTATTGAAATTGAAGAAGTTGATGATGCTGAGATCAAGTACTTTGAATATTTATCCGGGGATGAAATTGAAGAGGATAATGCACCAAGTTTCTCTTATGCAATGTTCAACTGTTCTCAATCCCAAAAGAATATTTTCTCTACTTCTAATCCAAAGAAGAAGCAATATTCATATTCTTCCACGACGAGTCTACCTAATAAGATAATCAATAGAGGAGCTACTTCCACCTTCTATGGACTCTACTAAATAAAATCTAGATCTCATGGCAGCCATAAAGACCTCAGATGAAACAAGTCTCCTAAGTCTACCTCTATTAAATTTTCTTCTTCTAATCCTTCTATTGCTACTTCTAAAAGGGTGAATGTTTCTAGAAAAACTTTTGAGGTACCCAATAAACCCACAGTAACTTCCAAGCCTACCTCTATTTCCAAAGTAGCCCCTACTTCCAAAGTAGTGTCTTCTACACTCCCTAAAGCTTCCACCACCTTAGAGACATCCAATTCCCCCTCTTTTGATATCATATACCATTTTAAATGGTCTAAAGTCCAAATTTCTAAGTCTTAACATTCAAAATTCCATCCAGAATAGTTTGATAAACTAGTTTGGTTTATCAAAGGTAATATCCCAAATCCCAATGTTGTCACACCACTCTTCTAAAGGGTTAGTACTAACTCCTCCTTCCCCATCATCTCAAAACATGCTAGTATTAAGTGCATCCAAGGATGACAAGATTGAACCATTCTATCTTTCTCTTCTCGTCAGAGGCTACCAATTGAACAATTGTATCATAGAATCATGCGCTTCTAACAATGTGATGCCAATTAAAGTATCTAATGTTCTTGGTATCACCCTAATAAATGATAAATCCTGATGTTATTTTATGGAGACTAAAGAATTCCCACTTATGGTAAGAATAAAATATTACCAAGTCACTCTAGATAATTTTCCTGAAAATAAATTCATATTAACTATCTCAGTAGCAGACATTCCGGCCTCATATGGGATGTTATTAAGTATAAACTTATGTAGAGATTTGGGAGGAGAAATTCAGATGGATTGGTCTTCAGAAAATATTATAATCAAGGGCCAATTGAATTTATTTTTTCCCAACGAGAAAAATGAAGTATATAGTGCACAAATCAAAAGATCCTAGAGCTGATATTATTTATCAAGATAGTGGACATGGGAACTAATTCATAACATCCAAAGAGGAGGATGAAATTCCTATCCTGATAAGACAAATCATTCTTTTTGAAATGGGGTATTTTGTATGAAGGAGAGTGGATAAATATTGATTTTTAAGAGGGAAGCCCCGAATTTCCAGATGATGCAAGCCATGAATAAGACAAAGTGATTCTTTATGAGTTACAAGCTCAAAAAATCATCCAATGTTTCTACCCATGATGAGAAGGTGTTCTCATTCCCATTTGAAGATGAATATTCTCTTGATCATGTCATCAAGGAAGAAGAAAGGCTAACTTTTGATGAGCCTTTGAAAGGTTTGAAAGAATAATATGTGCATGAAATGTTAAGAGTTGTGAAAGAAATATAAGATCCTCAACTTAGCCTTGAAATACTAATGTAATACATGGAATTCCAAGGCATGTATAAATCTTGTGTTTGCTTCTCAACCAATTAAACAATTGGTCATGATGAATTTTATCAAGGTGAAATTTTTTATTCCCCTCTTGAGCTAATGATTGATGGATGTCTTGATGAAATTGAAATTTTTCTCTTTTCCATTTGAAGAGGAATATTCTTACTATGATGAAAATATTGAAACAAAGGTCCTCGAGTCCTTTGAAGATGAAGCCTCCCACGATGAATAAACATTGAATTTCAATGAGATTTTGGATGATGGATTGATTTCTCCAAACTATTTTATCAAGTTTCAAAATGAAGATTCTTCAAATAAATGTGATGGCAAGCTCTTGACAGGTTTGAAGAATAGGTCCTTGCAATAAATCTTGAAAGTTATGGATGTTGAAGAAGATACCAATATAAGTATTGACATCTTGGATCATGTTATGGCCATAAAAGATAGGTATGATGTTATGTTTGATTCTTCATTTAATGGCCAAACATCTTGTAATGAAATATAACAAAAAGATGAAATCAATTCTTCTCGTGATAAGTTTATCAATAAACATTAATATGGGAAAGAGGAGAACTAAGAGAATTCAAATAATCCAATAAAAAATCAACCTTGGGGAAATAGTAAACAACAAAATGAGAAATCATAAATGTGGGTGAATACTAAAGAAAATTTTCTATCTAAGACTGATTTTCAAGATAGTAAGAAAAATGGACTTTCTAAACCAAGCTCTGATCGTCAAAGGGATCATGTAGGATCACTCCTCCTAAGTATACAAAATGTTATGAGAACACCTAGATTGCATAAGTAGTTGAGGAAATGATTATACTTTATAGAACTAGTCAATGTATTCACGTAACATCATCATTCAATGTCACCCATTTATAGGTAACTTTCGAAGAGAAAAGTACTTCATCAAAAGTTGGTTGTCCCTTGCATGTACCATAGGTGAAGATAGGTTTTTATGTTTCTCTTTCTATCATGTGTTTCCATTTCTATCATGTTTTTTTCTCAATATTGAGTTTTTTTTGTATCTGCCCTTGTTATGTGTTGTCCTGTGTTTTTACAAGGGAAAAATTCAACTTGAAAATAGAACAACTCTACCCTAGTGTCGAAATTTTTCATTCTAGACCTTCTCGGACACCCTGCTAGATCATTGCACCCCTTGTGTCAAGCATAACCCCATCAATGTAATTCTCATGTTTGTGGTCTTAACCTTTTCCATATGTTGAAGAAATGAAAACAAGCTCAAAAGATTCTTTTTAGAAAATGTCTTTCAAGGCGGATCTTTCACTAAGCTTAGGAATGGTTATTTTTAGCCTTTCTAAGGCTGATGCATATTATTTGAAGAAAATTTGAAGTCCAAAATTCATCATGGAGTTTTATTAATGAGACAAGATCATTTTTCAAGTGATTTAGGAATATTTAGGAAATATTTGGTGATTCAGGAGAAAGTTCATCAAAAGCGGGATTTTGAGGCCAGAAGAGCTTACACTGCAAAAAAGCATCTAAGCTTTGACAGATGATTCCTAGATCTCTATAATGAGTTGTAGGACAAATAATATATCAATTTAAATCTAATTCAATTATCTACATGGTGGTTTTTTTCATATTTTTCACAAGACTCATGAATTTCTTTCCACAACTCATTCTTCATAAGCACAACTGGTAATCCTGATAAGAAAAAAGTATATTTATAAGGAGGTTGCAAGTTGAATAAGAATTTTATACCGATATCATTCTTCTCAAAAATATTTTTTCAATGAAATTCATATAAAGAAGTTCCCAAATATTCATATGGGAGCTCTGACAACGTCATTTTTAAGCTCCTTTTCAAGGTACAAGCTTCGTCCTTAGTCAAGTTTTTCAATGCCACATCACAGAATGAGGCTGAGGTGCAATTTTATGTCCCTTTCATCATTTTCCAAGGGGACAAGGGGGATAAAAACTAGATTGAAATTTATAAGGATTTTTCATTTAAAAAATTACAAATTTTTGAAGGCTTCAGGTACATTTTTTGCTAGAATGACTATATAGCCCGTGAAGGAGAAATTCTCATATCTTGCAAACTGGTGCACAGATCGAAGTGGGGTTTTTTTAATTATTCACCATTTCTAAGTGAATTAAAAACATAAGTGATAGAAATGATATGCATGTACCATATTTTTATGGTGAAAAACCCAAACTTCGTGCCCTGGTTTTGTAATTTTTTATTTCCCATTGTTTTTATGATCGGATTGAGTTAAAAATTTGTTTGTAAGATTCAGAGAAGAAACCTATTATATTTGAAGTAATTTCATCGAAATATAAGGCTTGGAAGGGCACTTTCCAAAAATATAAATTCTCTATATGAGAACTTACTATAAATAGTAAAATCTCACATTGTGAGTGGGTAAATTTCTTCAAGGAGGTGTTCATAGGGAACAACTAGAGAAACAAATAAGGTGATCAAAGGTGAAAAATATGATTCTATAAAATTAGTAAACTCTCATTCCAAGTACTAGAAGAGCTACCATTATCAACCATGAAATTCAAGTTTTCAAGTCTGGATCTTGTCTCGACTCTCTCACCTAAGTACTTAGGTTTGGGGGATAGTGATGTTACCCACATGGACCTTGAAGGCCTCAAGGATCAAATGATAGGTAGAAAAAGAGATCTAGTAGAAGAAAAGGCTTTCACAAGTGGGTTATATGCATCAGGTGGACATCCAGTGTTAGTGTAGTGTGTAGAATTGGTGTTGGCATGCTCCAATCACTATGAGCTAGACACTCAAACCATACGTGTAGATGATAACTCAAGTCCGAAAATACTCACTCCCAAATCCATATCTCACTCAATTTAAATTCCAAACCATCATCTCGAAAGAGGTCAAAACAAGTGAATGATCTAAAAAATATTCCTATCTTCAAGGCCTCACACTGGGATCATGTTTAAATAAAGGAAGAAAGCCTTCCAGTGTAATTAACTAAAAATAGGTAAAATGTAGCTAGCTATGAATAGTTAATCTAAAAAGAAACTAAATGCTATATTAGAATGTAAAATTTTGATTTTTATATTTGTAATATATGTCAAAGAAAAACAGAAATAGAAGGATATGTTACTAACATGTAAATAACTTACCTCATTGTGTGTTGGACTGTAGCAGATTGGTGTGTGGACTGGGTAGGCTAAGAAAAAAGGACCTCAGGAAGGGGAGAAACTAACTATTTGATGGTACTGAGGTGCCTTGGTTTGTGTTCTGGGAGTTATAGACTGTCAAAATGCTCAAAAACTGAAAATGGTAGTGTCACAGTATCTCTGTGTTATCTTCACTCCTATCACAAGCATGTGACAATAACATCACCTATGTCGATGTAACTGTTGTATGTAGATCTACCTACGAAACCTATCCAAAGCATGAATCCCTAAAAAATAAAAATGCATATGAATAGGTCAGACTGACCTAAGGAGAAAAACTAGTGGTATTACGACTGATCGTTGCACTACATTTCAGACCCAATGTAGTTGTATGTGTGTGTGTGCATGTAATTTTGTGCCTAGGATACCCTAGTGCCAATGGCGTAGTAGTAGGGGGCAATAACTAGATGTAAAATGCAAAATGCAAAATGGTGGATGCAATGGAAAGAATACAACCCTTTCCCCCTATGTTTGTGTGATCCAGATATAGAAGAAGCCCAAATACAGCCCCTTGCCTTAGTAGATAGTTTCCCTTGATGAGTAATATGTATGCCCATAATGTAGTGAGTATTTTTTATTTATATAGGGATATATTGTTCAAATTTCGACACTAGTGATCCGAAAATAATCAGATTATTACGACCTGATCTCGGACCATTATAGGCTTTAATTAGTTGCCGATAATTTACTCCTTTTAAGTAACCAATTTAAAATAAACGCAAGATAATAATGAAAATTACACACAGATTGATTACGGAGTTTGGCAATGGCCTACGTCTCCGAGTTCGTGGTCGCACCGTTCCACTAGTCAAAACTTGTAAGTTACAATAGTACTTTCACAAGAAAACCTAAAGGAATTTTACTTGCTTATCAGTACACCAGACCTTCGGACGACAAGGGTGAAAAATAGCACCCGACTTCTACCTTCTTGGCGTACAATCTCCTTCGGCTTCGATCGGCCTTCTCGACGCTATCAATGCGAAGCTAGCACTCCGGTCGACAATCTAGGATTTGCAAGTAGTTGGTGTGGCGTTATGGGCCGACTAGGTAGTTTGAATTTGCAAGCAATTTTCCACCCAATGCCCATTCCTCTGGCAATGAGCACAAAAATTCCTCTTAATCTCCTTCTTCTGGGATGAGGAACTCTTTCTGCCGTTTCTCAACTCTGCATGACGAGATTGGTCTTTCTAATTTGTCGTGTTCCTAACAAACGACATCAACTTCTTCATCAGTGTCCTTCTCTTCCAGCATCTGGCCACTGAATGATTATGCAATCCATAAAAAGTACATGGAAAATAATTCCACATCTTCTGAAAATCATAACCATACTTCTTAAGCTGAAAAAGTGGATCAGAAGTTTTATTGTGCTTACGATTATGGTAAGAAATTGGAGGTGGAATCTCATTACCTCTTCGTTAATTTCTCTTACCACATCTTGCCTATGACGACGAAGCACAACTTTCCTGCTCAGAATCTTCTTGCAAGACTAGTGGGGTATTCACTTTGCTTTCAGAATCTTGTCTCCCGTTAGCATTCTTGGAGCATTCTCCAATTTCCATTCCCACACTAGGATAACCCAAACCTGTAAAATGAGGATGATCCTTGACCTGTATTAGGTTAGAAAGACCTTGGCCATTTTTACCAAGGCCTCTTCCATCAAATCCCATTTTATCTACTAACTTGGATCCAATGCCTCTAGTATGCTTTTCAAACAAACCAAAGACTTCATTACCTGAATCTGAAACTGAATGGGAGGAAGAAGAAGATTCCCATGGTGAACAACTTACAGTGCAATCATCTGCCATGGCCTCTGCATCTGAAGTTGAAGGTATTTCCTTCCTCTGATCACCACACTGCAACCTTGCTAAGAGCTCATCCTTGGTTTGCAGTTCTGATTTCAAACGAGTATTCTCCTCTTCCAAGGAGGAATACATTGATCGTAGGAGGGAATTCTCTTCCTGGATCTGGTGATTATAAGATTCAATCTCTTCGAGATTTTCCTATTTAGACATCTTGCCCATAGTGCACTTGTACCCTGTTCACACAAATTGAACTAATTGCACCAACTTGAAGCAATCACTGTGTTAATCAGATTTACCAGCTCTGATACCAAACATGATCCGAAAATAATCAGATTATTATGACCTGATCTCGGACCCTTATAGGCTTTAATTAGTTGCCGATAATTTACTCCTTTTAAGTAACCAATTTAAAATAAATGCAAGACAATAATGACAATTGCACACAGATTGATTACGGAGTTTGGCAATTGCCTACGTCTCCGGGTTCGTGGTTAAACCGTTCCACTAGTCAAAACTTGTAAGTTACAATAGTACTTTCACAAGAAAACCTAATGGAATTTTACTTGCCTATCAGTACACTAGACCTTCAGACGACAAGGGTGAAAAATAGCACCCGACTTCCACCTTCCTGGTGTACAATCTCCTTTAGCTTCGATCGGCCTTCTCGACGCTATCAATGCGAAGCTAGCACTCTGGTCGACAATCCAGGATTTGCAAGTAATTGGTGTGGCGCTATGGGCCAACTATGTAGTTTGAATAACTCCTAGCCACAAATATTTCATTTATTATTGCCTAACAAATAATAGGTCAATAATCATCAAAATAATAATGCCTAAAATAATTTAGGTCTTCACACAACAACAATTTCTCATTCGCCTTCCAAGCTCTGAGCTTGTCTTCTACCTTTTGTGTGTCCATTAGAATGAATGGATTCCCTATTTATACAAAAAATAGGGCCCTTAAAATATGCATTTGCAAATTATCCTTAGGCTATTTTAGCCTCACCCGTACATAGAAATTGGGATAAAATATTTCCCATTTGGGCGGATTACACGTTTTAATGGGATTAAATCCCAAGTTTGGCACGGCTACATTTTTAAATGGGTTAAAATCCCCATTGAGCGGCTAAGGTAGGTGGGTAATATCCCACATTAGGTGGCTGATAATAGTTTAGGCTTTATTAAGCCTTTCCATGCGTATGAAGTGGTCAAAAGACCACGTTGGGCTTATAACCGCCCCCAACAACTGCTTCCCACCTTCTTCCTTCCACATGGAAGTTTCCACGCATGGGTCTAATGCCCCCTAACAAATGCTTCACCACCTTACATGTGGTCAAAACATATGCATTTGATTTGGCGGTTCAGACTAATGTTTTAAACATTGATATATATATATGTGGCATTTAAAAAGTGGCCTTACTAAGTAATTATAATTTCGACCCATACAATGTGGCCTAGAAATAAATTAACTCGGTAATCCTATAGTCCACTTGTCGTCTCCCGATAGGAAAATCGAGCGAATCGACGAGTGTTGGCAAGCCACGTGTCACAGTGCAATTCGGTCTAATATTGACTAGTTGACCAGAGTTGACTTTCCCATTCTCTGAACTTTGACCGAACATATCTAGAGCTCCTGATGTCCGTTTGCCGTGTTCTCACAGTCATTCGAAATCTCTCGAGATGATCTTTTGCACTGACACCATTTAGGGGTGTTTTGGATATTTTCAAAAATGATCCCCTGATCAACTAGTGACCTGAAACTACTGACTATGACCTAGGGGAATACATGGGGTAACCATTAGGAGTGACCTCAAATAAAGAAATTAATATGATACAGGCACCTAAAATCACAAACTGAGGTGCCACAATGTAGACCTAAACATGACAACTAAGAAAATTAGGACATTTGAGACACCCTGAAAGAGAAATGGATCACTAGTGAATACTTTCATTACACAAGATCCATATATAAATTAACATACCCGGTGCAGTATAAATGTAATAGTAAGTTCATGATTTTGTAACTACATTACCCCCCACTTTATGTTGGTGAGCGGAAAGCTCGATAAAATAAAGTTGATAGACATGTGTACCTAAAAAAAGGATCTAGATAATCCCAATCTATAGAAGATTGTTCAGAGATGTGTATTAGAAGCATGTTGATAGAACTATAGAAACATGTCAAACCATGGATCAGTGAGTTGATCCATGCAATGTATCATAAAAGTCTAAATATCCCGATGAGGTGTGGAAAGTAAAAATGATGATTATGATTTTTAGATGATTTTGAGGGAAGTTTAATAATGATATAGGTGGGTAGGGAGCGATCAATTCCCAACCCAAATGCACTTGTATAAGAACGGAGTTATTGGAAGATTTGGGCATCCTTACATCAAAGGAAGTGTATAGGGAGAAAAGAGTATTATTCTCAAAACTTTAACTACATTTTCAAGATCTATCCGCTGTAGACGAACTCAGATAAAAAAGTGGTGATACTTTTATACACAATGATTTTGATTAAATAGTTGAACCGATATGAGAGTAATAAGGGGAAAGGAAATCTTTTTCCCCACTTCACATGGGTGTCACTGCAATCTACAGGATTCCAAGTTATGTCATCTGGAAGTGAATATGATAGAGAATGAGATGGCTTCTAAGTTGGATTGTCTGGAAGCGAAACGATAGAGGATAACATGGCTTCCAAGTTGGGTAATTTCAAAGAGAATTTTGAATATAGAATAAAATCCCAAGTTAGGTCATTTGGGAACAGAAGTGGTGAATGTTACTCCACAAATTAGGTCATCTAGGAGACCGCTCATGGATTTGTATGATATAATTCAATTTGAACGCATTTGATTTTGATTGGTTTATTGATGGTTTCAATTGGTTACTCATGGAGATATTTTTCGCTAATTTGCCCCTAGGTTAGGTCATTAGGGGAAGGTTGCTAGAAATTGAAAAGATGTCCCATGTAAAATTATTTTTAGTCACTTATTGCCCCCAAGATAGGTCAATAGCAGGAATTGATAAGTTACAATGTGTGAAGGTGTTTTAGAACAATGTTAAATGATAGCTACCCATAGATTAATTCATTAGGGGAGATTCATGGTGAAATATCACTAGTATAAATTGCAAGGTGATTGGATTCATGAAGCATTGGGTCATGTGATGACATAATAGGGGATTATAGGGGGACTTCCAATGATATTCCCCCCACTCAGTGAAAGAGGGAGTGAGTGAGAACAATAGACTCTAAGATGGAAGTAACAACAAGAGGTTAGAACCCTGGTTGTATATAATATAAAATAATATTAAAGGTGTATAACATATATGAACATGTGTAGTATGGGTGGTAGGAAAAAATTATGAAAATAATGCCACAAATGGGGTGTAAATCAGAGTTAACATGCTTGAGATATGACTGAAACGGTGTCACATGTATTAGTTGTGGTATTAAGCGCGAAATGTAGATTATAGTAAGGGTAAAAATTATAATATTTTTTTTATTAATGGTAAATATTTTTGAAGGGACTATACCCTATTTACATATAGGGCCTAAAATCCAGATATAACAATAACAACATCCACAAAAAAAGGATCAACATCCATAATAGGCGTTTAAAACCAACCGTAACCAACAAGTTACAAAACAATGCAAAACAGTTGCAAGCGCTGCAACCATGCAACCAAAAAATAGCAAAAGAATAGCAAGATCAGCGTCTGTAGTGAAAACCTTCCTTACTTCTTAGCTTCTCTAGTAATTCTAGATTTAATGGTGGAAATTGTAATGTTATTATAAATAGTAAAGTTAAAAGGTAAGTTATCACTTCATTTGTTTATGGCGCGAGTGTAAGAGTGTATACAGAATTGAGTAGGCATGCCTCAAGTGAGAACGTTACGTCTGACCCAGTTTTAGAGAGTAACAAATGCGGTACCATGTCACATACTACTGCAGAGTTGGAAACTGTGATCATATTTTCTTAAACATAGGGTGTAATATGACTACTAAGTTGTATTTTTGTAAATTTGAAATTTTTAGCTTTCTCAGCAGTTTGGGACCTAGAAAAGAGTGGTGAGGGCACTTAGTGACCCTTGGGACTGGAGCACCAAGATCCATTCGAACTAGTGTCTTGTTCTGGGGTGCCGTAGTCTTGTATATTGGGTGCACTTTGGTCTAGAAATATTTTGGTTTTGTCAATACGGCTATGGAATGTGTTTCTAACATGTTGAGTAGTTATATTTTTATCATGTAAAGTGTTCTAATTTTATTGTGTTTGTCGTTGTTGTGTGTTGTGTATAGGGATATCCACTCAAGGGAGTTCCGTGAAGTGGTGGATCACTTGAGATACACTACTGGGATTAGGTTTTTCAGATGATGAGTGGGATGTGTTAGACCGTGTTGTCCTACGGACATATAGCATGAGATGGGGGATGTTCCCCATAATATTCCCATGTTGACCACATTGTGTGAGAGGTGGTGTTCAAACACATGCACATTTTGGTTTCCTACAACAGAGATGACAGTGACATTTGAGGGATGTATATCACATATTGTGGATACCAGTGGTTAGGGAGAGAGTACAGGTGATGGTAGGTATTTGATATGGAACGGACAGATGTGCTTGGCTAGAAAATGTTTTGCAGCGACCTAGGTTCCTACAGAAGGCCCATATTAGTTTGGATGCGATATTATAGTTGAGGGTTTCCGCGTTTGCGGAAGTTCATTACGTAGTGGTGATAGGATCTTGTATAACAATGGAGGGAGAGGGTGTTGACATCTTGTATAAGATGAAAAAAATACGTAAGTGAATAGAGGAGGATGGGATGAGATATGCAGTGGGCACGGTGTGTGTTGGCCCACATGTAAAGGTACTTGTATTGGTTGATAGCATGAAGAGCATGGTGGGGGTATAGGAACTACCACACTACTACATGTCTGTGCATATGAGCACATAGCCAGTATTAAGACCAGTTATAGGGCCATGAGAGGAGTGGGTTCAACCAGAGATATATATGCTCAATGTTGGGTTGATATTCCATTGTACATGAAGACTGACACAAATAGCTTTCAGGGACCCCAATGGATAGTATGGGGACTGGAGTCAATGACATGGAGGCCATATCATGATTACGGGGGATGGTCCCAAGGATGTGACATATTTTTGATGTATTCATAGGACCATGTGGTTAGAGGACCGCTTTCTAGATGTAGTAGAGATTTTTTTGGGTGGAGAGAGTATTTCATGGCAATTTGGGATGGCACAGGATGTTCCCCTAGAGCCATATATATGGTTACGAGGTGTCACAACCACTAGAAGTGTAGGTGCAAGGCAAGTACGTATAGCAAGAGTAAGTTTATACCATCAGGTGTTAGATGTGATATACCTAGTAATAACAAGCTATGGATGGTGATGATGTGGGGTGCATGGATGATTATCGAGCATGGTGGATAACAAAATATCGGTGCGTGTTATTATACCTATTATTTATGGGTGTTATGGAATTACCAATATGTAGGAGAGCAAGTGATGAGAGGTGTCCTTGACCTGTGTAACAGTGGCAATGATGGTAGAGTGTAAGTATTGGTGTATGTGTTCATAGTTGTGGCTTAATAAATTGATGATGTGGTCTTGTGTATATGGTTTACTAACATGAGGTTGTATGTTATGTATGTAGAAGATGCCTATTGTTCGTTGATAGTAGACACATTGATACTGCACATTGATGTGGAATGTGCCTAGACGATGTGTTATGTGGAGGGATACTAGAGCAGTGGCTGGATGACATTGCATGGGTGAGCATGCCCATTTTTTTGAGCCAGTGGCCATAGTAGTGGTGACATGTATGGTGCTACTTATTGCTAGAGGGACAAGGCACATGAGGAGACTTGATCGTGCCTGAGAGGTGGTAGGTGGTGGTCCCTTGGCCCAAGGACGTGTTCACCCGATATGTAGATTTGCAGCTGTCAGTTATTAGAGTAGAACATGGAGATTACTATGTTACACAGGCATAGGTGAAGAATTTTTGGGGCCAGCGAAATGAGGCAGTGTCACATTGGTGGCAAGGCATCTAGTTCTAAGGCTCTCATAGTACACGAGAGTGATAGTGATGATGAGGTTTGATAGTGATGATTGTATATGATGTAGGGGTCCTTACCCCCCAATGATGAAACATGTTATTGAGATGATGATTGGTATGAATGTCTATATGTATGGACACCTATTTTTGATATATATGAGATCAGATCGAATTTACTATGATGTTTTAGTGTTATGTTATAGTGGATAGTCATATGGGTCTAATGGTTATTTTCTCTATGTATATGTATTTTATTGTATATGATTAATATAAATTTGTATGATGATGTATGAGTAGCGGTGGATAAATATGACATGGTAGATGATGGCTATAGATAACTAATGTAATTGATAGATGAGAATATTGGATGAATAAAATATGTAGCGCGTAGGTAATGAAATAATGATAATAGAATAAATATGGAAATCAAAATAGATATAAGAATGAATGTATCATAATGAATATGTGAAAATATAATGTAGGTGTAAAAGGATAATGGTGATGAAAATAATAGGGGAGGGGGGGAGAGTTACGATTCCCCCATCGTATGGGTGAATAGGCTCATGTTAATAAAGACCCCTCAATAGTCAAGTATGAGACCACGTAAGCAAGAGTACATCACCGGGAAATAATTATTATGGTGTGCTCGATGAACTGATGACATCGCATGTGATGAAAGGTTCTTACAACTAATCCCTCAACAGTCATGTAAGAACCATCATAATACAAGTGCTTCATTGGGGGGTAAGGTAATAATGATGACCTACCAATGACTAGGATGGTGGGTAGAGGTGGATGCATATGGAATGGATGGAGCATGAGTGTATGGACAAAGGTTCATATGGAGTGACCGTGTGATATGCAAAGACTAGTGGAAACCCATGAGATGCATGTGATAGATATTACGAGTGAGGTGGATGCAATGAATATAGAAGTGGAGGCAATGGAGGTGGTGGATAGTATGCATGTGATGGTGATGAATGACAAACAAATTTAGTACTAGACAAAGAATACTCAGCGGGTTTATGCCCATGTTTTCAAGGTGAAGGATAAAATGATCGCTCATGAGATGTAAAAGATATGACACCAATATCCTCTAATTTTTATAACTTTTCACGTAAATCAAGACATTCATTGTCACGATGGCCACTAATACGATGGTAATTACAGTAATACTCATCATGTTGGCATTTTAAATGGTGTGGAATGTGGTGTTGATTGGAAGGAAGCCAAATTAATCACTCATTAAGTAATATACACAAGACATCATGAGGTCAAGCATTAGGTGAAAAACACATAGGCTCATGGTATTGAGATGAAGTAGTTTTAGTAGTAATTGGTCACGGGGTTAGAGAGACATGTGTAGGAGGTGGAGGGGGATAATGAGGTTGTTTCCTTTGCACTTTGGGTTGAGATAGGGGTTTTTTTGGATTTTTACTTGGAGATGGAGTAGGAGGATCATGCTTTTTTTTAAATTTTTATCCAAGGGTGGAGGTTGCTGAGGATGTACAACTGGAGGTATAGGTGGAACAATAAAGGACATAGTAATCATAGAAATGTGGGAAGGCTCTGCTAGAGGAGAAGTAAAAACTTCATGTTATAGATAAATAACCTTGTAACACAAAAGTATAAAGGACTCATAAGTATCATACTATAAGCATTGTTGTAGAGGAGGAATAAGATACCGACAGAAGATGAACTACTTTTCCAAGTCACTAGGATGAGACATAAGTTGATGTATACATGCATTGAAATGTAATATGTAATCCTAAATGTGTTCAGAAGAGACCTGACGTAGAGTAGGAATGTGATCATATGTGACCCCAGGACCATTATTGATAACAAAAATTTTAAGGAAGGCATCCTCCATGTCATAAAAAGTGCTAATAGAACCAGAAGGGAGATGGCTATACCATTTACGGGAATCATCAACTAGACTAAACTAGAAGGCCTTAAGAAAGAGTCTATCATTGGAATAAGAGGCCATAGGAGTGTGATAATGTGCAATATGGGCATGAGGGTCACTGGTACCATCAAAGCATGTAAATGTGGGCATCATGAAATCCTTAGGAAATGCTAAGTTATGGATTTTTTTGGGAAGTGGATTACCATGCAAGGAATTGTTGTCTATATATGCATACCAAGCCCTTATTTCTAAGGGGAGGGTGTGGACCCGAAACCAAAGTTGACCTAAAAAATGCATGAGAAATAGAATGTCATGTGATGGAATAGAAAAATATGGAAACAATATATTAAGAGGTTAAAGCTTTCCATTGTGTGTGATCATGGGTATATCAAGAGGTGAGATAGTAGGATCTAAAACTAAAGATGCATGGGGAGTGTGTTTTGAAGGAGCTACATGAGATGATGAAGGGTAAGTTTCACTAACAATATTATAAGGAACATGTGGTATGGGTGAAGTGGAAGAAGGAAGTGTAGATAAAGTAGAATTAGAATGAGAAGAAAAAATGGAAGGTAGAGACTCATGCACTATGGTAAAATAAATCATAGTAGAAGAAAATGGAAGAGGTGAAGCACTCTCATCAGTGTAGAAAGAAGGAGACTCCTTAAGAATGAGAGATGGAGTTAGTATGCTTAATGTTGGCTGGAACAATACTATCAATAGGATCATCAAGGTAATAAGAATGTGCTGATGAACTAGAATGAGAGGTCATAGAAACACAACAAGAATTGGTAGGATACATAGGAGTAGTGATAGGAATGGATAAAGGAGAGGTAGGAGGAAGACTAGATTGTGAATCAATGCCTAATAAATAATCAATGATAGAAGGATATAAAACATTAGGTGGCATATTAGAAGAATAATAATGAGGATAACCCACAACTTGATGGCATGACGTACAACGAGTTCAAGCAATAGGGTCATCAACAAGGCATGTACCTATAGGATAATTGGTTGGATTAGTTGGAAAATGTTTTTGACCTTCTAAGAGGAGTTGTTGAGTGGAATCGGATAAGGTTAGAGGGGAAATATATAAATTTGTATGTTCAGCGATGGTAGCCTCATCATAAATAGGGTGTACACTAAAATGAGACATGATGAGAAAAGAAGAACTATGTAAATCACTAAGGTATTAAAGAGGATCCAAAAGTAGCAATATTCATAACGTGAGGTTCACCAAAATGATTAACTAAAAATATGTAAAATATAGCTAGTTATGAATAGTTAATCAAAATAGAAACTAAATGCTATATTGGAATGCAAGAATTTGGTTTTTATATTTGTAATATATATCAAAGTAAAATGTAAATAGAAAGATATGTTACTAACTTGTAAAAAACTTACCTCACTGTGTGTTAGACTGTAGAAGACTAGTGTGTGGACTAGGAAAGTTATGATAGACTAACCTAAGAAAGGGAATATGGTGATTGTTTAAATATACTTAGGCATCCAGAGTGAAACTAGGGCACGCCGGGGTACCTTGGTATGTGTTTTGGGCACTGCAGACTGTGAAAATGCTCAAAAATTGAAACTAGTAATGTCACAGTAACTCTTTGTTATCTTCGCTCCTGTTGCAATAATTTCATCTATGTCACTGCAACTATTGTATGAATATCTATATACAAAACCCTATCCAAAGCATCAATCACTAAAAAAGAAAAATGCATATGAATAGGTCAGATTGACCTCAACTACAAAATTATTTGTCTTTTGACTTAGCGTTGCACTACATTTCAGAAAACAAGGTAGTTATGTGTGTGTGTGTGTGTGTGTGTGTGTGTGTGTGTAATATTGTGCCTAGGATTCCCTAGCACTAATAGTATGGTAGTAGGGGGAAATAACTAGATGTAAAATGCAAAATGGTGGATGGAATGGAAAGAATACAACCCTTTCCCCTTATGCTTGTGTGATGTAGATGTAGAAAAAGCCCAAATGTAGTCCACTACCTTAATAGATAGCTTCCCTTGACGAGTAAGATTTATTACCCTAATGTAATGAGTATGCTTCATTTATATAGGGATATCTTGTTAAAATTTCGACACTAGTGACCTGAAACTACCGACTATGACCTAGGGGAATAAACGGGGTAAAATTTAGGACCGACCTCAAATAAAGAAATTAAGACCACAAATTGTGACAAAATGGGTGCCTAAAATCACAGACTACGACACCTTGGGGTGCCCCAGTGAAACGCTAGGCACCCAAGTCTAGACCTAAAGATGAAAACTAAAAAAATTACAAGATGTGAGACACCCTCAAAGATGGCTAAAACTATAGACACAACTAATGAATGAACCTAAAGAAACAAAATGACGCCTAACTAACTGACAACAAGACCTAGAAATGGGTCACTAGTGAATATTTTTATTATCTAAGATCCATATATAAATGAACATACCCAATAGTATAAATTTAATATTAAGTGTGTGATTTTGTGACTACAATCTAGCATTTTGCTACACCCTCAGTAATTTCCTCAGTGAATGGTGTAGGGAAATGATCAATAACACAAGAAGTATTTAATACCCAATAATCCATATGTATCCTTATCCTTCCATCTTGCTTTATACTTATGACAATCAGGTTGATCCATTTTGATCCTTCAATTGGCTCAATTGTACATGTCTTTAGCATGTTGTCAATTTCATCTTCTACTTTGACCAGAAATTTTGGATTCATTCTATAGGGTATTTTATGCACTTGTCATGCACCTTATTTGAATTTTATAGTAATCTCCCCTAGTGATGGATGGACAAAATTTAACTTGTGGTATCCCCGTAGAAAAGGTGGTCTTATCTTGATCCTCACGCATAATCTAAGCTTTAAGATATCTAGAGAAACCATATGTGAATGAATATATCTCACACCCTGCTACACCCTCGATAATTTCCTCACTGAATGGTGTAGGGAAAGAATCAATAACACAAGAATCATTTAATACCATATAATACACACATATCTTGATCCTTCCATCTTTCTTTATGCTTATGATGATGGGATTGATCCATTCTAATTCTTCAATAGGCCCAATGATACCTGCCTTTAGCATGTAGTTGATTTCATCTTTTAGTTTGACGAGAAAGTTTAGATTCATTCTGTAGAGTAATTTATACACTGGTCACACACCTTATTTTAGCTGTATGTCCATCTCCCCTAGTGATGGATGGACACCCTTTAAATTCTAGTATCCCCTAGGAAATAAATCCTATAAGTAATGCAATTAATCCACTATATTAAAAACCTTTCCTTATAACCAATAATTTACCAATAATCACCTCCTTATTCACATAATTTGTCCCTATATTCATGTGATTTGTCTTTATAAGTAAGTGTTACATGCATGCCTACTTATCTGCATTATCCAAGACCTTGCGCTCACGCTCACCTCTATGTTCTACATTAATATCCTCAACATCCTCATGATCAATCAAGTATACCAACTTGCATTTCTCCTTCTCCTTCCAAGCACACTCTAGAATATATTCAGTAATTTATAACCATGCAAATTTTTTGACATGCACATTTAAAGTTATATCCTCATATAACTGATACAAAATATATTCTACCTTTGTGCTATCTCCCATAGTGATGCACCTTATTAACTACAAGTCCTATGCTCATGAGGGTTAGATGAAAAGTAATTCAAATTTTACACAATACTTGATGTCATATTGTTCTAATTGTAAGTCTTATGCTTCATTTCAACATGTATGAACCATGTGCATACACACCCATGCAAAGTGGAATATAACTTATAGACCCACAAGGATGGTTGTAGCGTATTCGGTCCTTCCAACGAATTTCTCTCACAATCCTATAAGTGAGTCCAAGGAGATGGTTTTCCATCGTATGTTGATATCTTTGAAGGAAGGTTATTTATTTCAAAACGGGTTAAGAAGGAAATTCTTATCTCACACCATCAGATCATATTATCCTTATGTGTGTCCCATAATTACCCTATCATTGCTCTTAATGAGTATACTAACATATTACTTCAATCTCCTTCATCACCTGGTTACTCCTCCATAGCATGAAAGAATGATTTAGGATTTTCTTCTCATGTATACCTTGGTAATGTAGTTCTTCCCAAATTCCTAATTATTCTTGGTTTGATCATTCTTGTTGCATTCCCTTGGCACTTTGGAACAACCATCTCATAAGTTTCATGGGCCCAGTTATCACAAGAAATTATTGTGGTATCACTGATTGAATGTTCATCTCCCCATTTTAGAATTCCCACTTTTTTGGCTCAAAAAATTCTAGATCATGCATAGTCTGCGCATAGAACCGATTCATATCTTCTTCACTAAATAGCTTTGTGTAAGGAAAATTCCTTTTACTATCCATAATAATCACTACGTGTTCATCCTTATTCTCAAAACTAATATAGAATTTACGAAAGTGCATATCTTCATTGTTTGCATAACATCATAGATGGACAAGTAATGTAGGGAAGTTATCTTCTGGAAACTCCAAAGCCTCAAAGTCATCCTTAAAGTTTCCACCCTTTATAGTGATGCTTGCATCCTTTAAAAATCCAAAGGGAATTTCCCTGGGCTTTTTCTCCATATACAACACACTAGAGGAAGGTTTTAGTGGTGGACATCCCATCATATTACATGTATCCAGGGTAAGAATGTTCACCTCTATGCCAATATCAATAAGGATGATTCTCACCAACTAACCAATCCTAACTATATCTAAGGTGATTTTCTTACCATATTCATGATGTTGTGGTGGTAAATTAACATCATTATCTATCTTTCCCTCTCATTATTAGTGTGTGGAACCTTCTCTTAGAACCATTCTCTTAACATGGGTATGATGTTTTCTTGTCTCAGCATATGACACACTTCATTAGGTTCATCAAATTCCTTGTTAAGTAATCTTGTATGTCATGTGTGTTCCCTATCCCATGTTTGATTTGTAAAAAAAGTATCTCCCCCTGTAATTCTATGATTAAATTCATAGTTTCTTTAAATACATCCTTCTATTGCCCTACATATGGATACTTGATAGTTTACAAAACCTCTTCCCTTTGGATGAGTGGTAACATTCTCACATGTTCTCATGCACATGAGGCTTTTGTGTGTGTGGTCACCAACAAGTGTTCCTTCTGCATAATTATCAGTTCCGTTAGCTTTGATTATCCTTATCTAGCGCACTCGTCAGGCATAATTTCCGTGCCTCATTCCTTCTTATTCTTGCACATGTGAGAGTATAAATTTGGGAAGTATTCTACCATGTGCTCCTTTTTGTAGTATGCACATGACATGTTCTTTGGGCACTCACACTGATAACTATTAGGGGATACACAAGAATAGAAAGTACCTTGACTAAACCTACATCTATGACCACCATGTCCTCTTCCTCAATGTCCTTCCTTATCGCTGTAATTTCCATTCTATCTAGATCCATTATTTTTTCCTTCACATGTTGGTGAACTAATTTTTTTTCTAGTCTAGCACAAACCCATCTCAAAAGATTCATGGATATGATCAATCAATTAGAAGTGAGTTGTACCATGTGTGTGTGCATCACAAATATTTTAGTAGAATGAAAAATTATTATTTGTGGTGTGCTAGAGAAGTGGATACTGTCTAAATTCTTGTTCCTTTTGGAATATCTCACAAGCCACTAGTAGAGCACACACACTCTTACGTAGAAAATTATTTTTCATATATCCCTCCACTTCACGATATATACACTAGATGCCATTCTATGTGTCATGCGTCAAGCTAATAGATAAATTTTCCAACTGTGGGGTCATAGATGCAATCTATGCTTCAATAAATGGGATAACTCCATTAGCCACACTTCAAACCACTTCAACACGTAGTGCTACCTCCATATCCTTGGCAGGTATGTGCACGTATTATACGAGATAGCCATTATAAATGGTGTTAACAACCCTCCTAAAAACCATTATTTGTGTTGATTTTAATGGATATCATACAAGATATTTGACAAAAAAGTATTAAAATGTGCATCATATTCATGGAAAATTTTAGATAGTCCTTATTTAATCTCCTTTAACGTGTTGATTCTCTACCACTCAAAATGATGTATGTGAAACTTTTCCAAAAAGGAGTCATGTAATGTGTCATAGTCCACTACCAGCTGATGTAGATCATACATCCTATACTAGTTATGTGTTTGGCCTTGCAATGTAGTTACAAACTGAGTATCTCACCAGGGATAATTTTAGTGGCGAATATTCATAATATGGTGAATATTCCATTTTTGAAAAATTGGAAAAGGTGAATTTTCTAGTGCGGGTCAGTGACCTGTTTGCCTAAAAATTACAGTTTAATATTTTTTAGGGGTCATCTTTTCCTACCCATTTAAACTATCCCATATATAATCCTAGATTATTCACCAGGTAGAACACTACTAGATCACTCATACCACATGGGGTATATGTATTCTCAAGTATAGTAGACACATGAAA
Organism: Taxus chinensis; assembly: GCA_019776745.2. Classification (NCBI taxonomy): domain Eukaryota; kingdom Viridiplantae; phylum Streptophyta; class Pinopsida; order Cupressales; family Taxaceae; genus Taxus; species Taxus chinensis. The sequence continues at coordinate 731,275,100 of CM034147.1, read as the reverse complement.
GGAGGGTAGAGGCTACAGACGCGTGACAGGATGGAAGAGGCTACAGATGCACGATAGAGAGTTTGTTGACATGTGATAGGGAGAGTTTGTTGACACATTACATGGAGTTTTTTTTGACATGTGACATGGAGATTTTTTTGACATTGACATGAGTGTGGAGGAAGTAGATGCGTGACAGAGATTTTTTTTATATGTGACATGAAGATTTTTTTTGTTGCGCGACCAGATGATACAGATGTGCGACAGAGATTTGCTAACATGCATCAACAAGGTGGTTGACGTGCGTCAACGAACCTCACTGATGCACGTCAACAAGTTTGTTCATGTGCATCAGCGAGGTTTGTTTACGTGCGTCAACCACCTTGTTGATGCGCGCCAGCAAATCTTTGTCACGCATCTGCAGCCTTTTGTCCCACCACTTAAAATTAGGCAAAAATTTTGTTGTTAGACCCCCAAAAAAATTTCCTTCCCGTGAAACCAATTCAAAGGATATTTTCCAGGTATTTTCCACCTCTGATTTCTAAGAGGTCTCTTAAAATGAACCCTGGCTTTACATAGGAGAACCACCGCTCTGATACCATTTGTTAGAGATTTCATACACTAAAAATGAGGGGGTTGAATCATTGTTGATTAAAACTTACAATAAATTTCCTTTTTCTTTCCTATATCTATTGTTGTTAACTATCATTTATTTTTATAAGCATGCAATGTTAATCATGAGACTATAATAATGAGAATCATACGCAAACATTCAATTAAGAGACTAGATATAATGTGGGAAACCCTTTCAGGAAAAAACCCCACTTAAACCATTACTTATACTACACAAAGCAAGGACTCATAAGAATATAACATGTCTTACAAGATGTGTTTAGTGAGACACCAATCCAACAAGGAGCACCAACCCCTTACACATTTTCTGATATTACGCACAACAAAGGACTCAAATGAATATAATGCATCAAAAGATATTTTTTTATCAAGGAACCAACCTCATAAGGAGCACCAACCCCTATTTTAATCAGCTACAATTGATCTTCTATAGACACCAACCCACAAGGAGGTTGCAACCCCCTGGAAATGTTAAGCTACAGCTCAGACTTGTTTTACATACATTTTGATAATATAGATCTCATGTTGCACATACAACAGATTATGATCACTTTGCTTTTACAATCACTCTACAAATTTTGATTTGCAATACTTTTCTTTAACTCTTTCTGGTCTCTCCTCTCTTCACATTTAACTTATCAGACTTACAAATTTTCTCTACTCATCAGTTCTTCATCTGATAGTTCTATCTCCTTCTACACATAGATCTTCTCTCTCTTTGCACTAGATCCTTGTTATTTTATCGTGTCTTCTTTCTTCCTCTCTACTATGTTTTTTTCCTCAGTTTCTTCTTGTTCTTCTCTTCAGCAAATCCACATCATGCAACTACCTCTTCTTTCTTTGGCTCGACTACACTTATCTCTCTTTTCAAATCTTCATTTCTTTATCTCATCATCTCATGAAATATCTCTTGCTGCACCTATCAATCTGTAACGCATCTGATCAAATTTTTAGTCTTTTCTTCTCATAGTTGCATTACTCCTTCTTCCTTTCCCTCTGGTTACTTCTTCAACTAGAATGCATCATTTTCTCTATCAGACATCCCTTATTTCTATCACTCCTTCAACTAGATTTTCTTATTTCATCCTTGAGAAACAATGAGCAATGACATCAAATTTCCATTTTATAGCTAATTGACTCATTCATGCTTCTTTTTGTACGTCATGCAATATCTCCTACCTAATCGCTTGAAAATTTGGTGTATTAAATGCATGCTACTCACTCCATATTTTTCTCCTTCAATATTCGGCTCGATTACACCTTCTTCTATGCATCTTCTAGAAATTATTTATGAGCCAACTCCTATAAATAGATTTCTTCTATTTTTAGGATTTCCTTATGATTTGGAATAAACGAGCTCCTTTCTTCTCAAATATTTTATTTCACCTTGAAATTAGGGATCTTCATGGAGAGTGCAACTGAAATACTTTGAAGTCAATAAACATTAAATTTTTACAATTCAAATAGTAGACTTCATCATTCAATGTAGAGTTCTAGCTATACACGCAGCCGCAATCTTTAGATAATCGAATCACCATTGATTCACATGTAAATTATTACTTCTTCCAATTTAATCTCTATCTAATTGTCCTTGATTCATATCCAGTTCATATTCCATCATTTAGCTACTTTCCTTTGCTCCTCTTACTTCTTCCTTTGTATCATGGATTTTTTATTTGTTCAGCGGCATTTCTCTAGCTTGGTGGCTTTTTAGTTATCCATGTCTCTTCTATGCTTCACGTGGATTTTATAATGTCATGTGGCTATCCTCCTTATCTTTAGTCTTTCCATGGTTTTATCCCATGTCTGCAACTTTCACTTCCTTCGAGCTGCTTTTTTTCACGTCTGTGACTCCATCCTTTCATCTACAAATTTTTCATTTCTGTGGCTTTCTTCCTTAGTGAATTTTCTTATTCTGTGCGGCTTTTCCCTTATGTGTGGCTTCCTCCTAAATTCCCTTTATCTAGCGGATTTTTTAGTCTTCTATCGATGTCTCCATTTCTTATTTCCTCATGGATTTTCTCCTTATTCATGGATTTGCCTTTACCTCCATATTGCTTCTGACTTCCATACTTTTTGGCTTCTCCTTTTCCTATCCTTTCTTTCACAACTCATCCTTTATGTCCTTCTTACTCGTGTGACTCTATCTTCATGTCCATAACTCTTCCCTCATAGTCACAGTTTTTTTGTTCTTATACGAATTTAAATCCTTCTCCTTTATGCACTTATCTTTTTTCTCCTTTTTCTTTGGTGGCTTCATTCCTTTACCCGTGGCCTTCACACACCTTTCGCGGCTTCTTCTAGAGTTTTGCATCCTTCTACAAGTCATCAGTGGCTACTTCAAATCTTTGGTAGTTCTTCTTTGAGTTTCGTGGCTAAGTTCTCATGCCTGCGACTTGCCTCTTTACTTGTGACTTTTATTTTACCGTTCAACTCTTCTCCTTGACCTCTTCTAGAATTCAGTGGCTATATTTTTTCCTCTGTGGCAATATCTAGTATTTGGTAGATGTCTCATGTATTCAACGGATATCTCCTCATCTCTGCGGAATGCGTAAACTTTGATTAAGTCCCTTATAACTTATCGTTAGTCATCTTGGAGCGTTATCTTCTTGAGCATGCAACTATCACTATTATAGCTCTAATTTTTATGAAATCACCTAGTTCAATCTTCAACCTTCTCTATTTTCTTTCCTGAGTTTCTTTCTCTTTGAGCTAACACTACCAATAAACCTTCATCTTGTCATCTTATTCACTTTACCAATTCACTCCCTTTGCCATCAATGGGTGTGTTGAAAGGTGGATGTAAGGATGAAACAAGTGGTAATCCATTAAACCCTTAATTTTTCTTTCAAACCTTGACTATAACTACTTGAAACAAGGGAAAAGGAGAAATTTGAATTGGGGAAGTTATATTTTGAGTTGAAGTTATATAAAGAAGATATCATGGTACTTTGTATCATTTGAATAGCTTATCATGAATTAAACATTTACCATGGCTCAAATTACATTCCTAAAAATATCATTCAGTGCATAGGGGATATTGTCTATGGTGATTGATCAACTCATTTAGTTTTCATGAGATATTATTTCCTCTGAATCCCTAAACATGCCATTTTTGGCCATTCTGTAGCTAATTGAACACCCTTCAAATTTTTTTTAGAGAAAATATAAAGCATATGAGGGTGATTTATGAGAGAATTGAATATTTCTAAGTAAATTTAGGAAATTTTAGGAAATAAAATATCATTTAGGAGCAATCTATTTAAGATCATGTTTTTAGGTGTAAGGAATGAAAGCTAAAATGGTGAAAGCTGACTTCTCTGGATGATTCAAGGATTTCTGCAAAGATTTAGGATGAAAAAAAAAAGGAATTGGAATGCTATTAAGATACTATACAAGGTATAATAATCAACATTTCTTCGAGGCTTAAATATTTCTTTAGGTACTGCAAAACTTTTCAGATGCCCCTCCCAGTTCAAAATGAAATAACACCTAAATTTTGGGTTGCATACATAATTAGATTTTTAGAATAGTTTCATTTATTGTAAAATGTGACTTTATAGTGTTTTAGTTATGTATGGAGGTTAAGAAAGTGTAACTCATCCTCAAATTTCATTCAAGGATTCATCCCCTATCTGGAGGAGGAAACCCATTTCCATGAGGAGCAACTTGAGAAAAAAGATGTTCATGTACCTTGAGCATGCTTCCACCTAGGTGTCATATTGGTCAATAAATTTAATTTTGAATAATTCATCGTGTTTAAAGATGAAATGTGGAGCTCAAGAAGTCACCTGATGATCATCATATCCTGACACTGTCATTGTACCCAAATCTCTCCAAAGAACAAACTCAAATGAGCTAGTCATGCCACTGAGGTATCTAGAACCATAATGTGTGAAGTATTAAGGCATCATCTATATCCATGAGAGACATATGAGAAAATATGTGTGTGAGAAGAACGAATTTTATTTCATTAAAGGATGATTTTAAAGAATGACCAATCATCTCAGTTCACTTGATATAATTCACTTGATCGCACCTTGGAGGAGGCACATTACAATCACCTCATTTTGGTCATAGGATAGGAATCCTATTCAGGGAGCAATACTCTATCGAAAAAGTGAGGACCTCATTTCAGTAAGAACTAGACAAACACCATAGAGTTGATTCGTTGTCACTAAATTGAATTGAGGACCAAATTTCAAAATTGGTACCAATTCAAATAGTGGTGGGGCCAAAATCCAATCCATAAGGTCAAAAAACTTACAAAATTACTACATGTTTTCCTAAAAAAAAATACTAACTACAATATATATGCACTAAAAGCTTTAGGTCCTTGCTGAAATTATGAAAATTAGTAAGTATTTGAAAAACTATCTTCTAGATTATAACTGTTGGAGCTAAGGGACCACTTCCATCAGGTGCAGAGTGGCCCTAACTTTTTATATTTACTAAAATAAATTTAAATTGTAAGAAATAATATTTCTTATACTTAAACATGTAGTTTCATAACTATAAGCCCCCCACAAACATATATATAGTCTATATTATACAAAATGTGTACGCGTTATAATGTGTATGCATTTTGAATAGACTAAAATGCATATGCACTATAACATGTACCAAGAAAAATAGAACGCGTACACGTTTTTCTTTTTGTTGGATTTTTTTCCATTCCCCCCCAGAGTGGTGCACTTACCCAAATAAAGGAGTATGAATATCTTGGCATTGAGGTAAAGGAATCTTCACAAAAGGTAGAGAAAGTATTAAGTAATTTTATGGATACTCTATTATTAGATGTGCACCTCACAAAAGAGGAAACTAAAAGGATTCACCTCAAGGCATCCTTGTCTATGAGAGATAAGGTAACGCACATGAAATTTTTTTAGGAGTTGGAGGAAATGAAGAAGACCATAAAATACAAGTGTGACAAAGTAGAAATGTGACTGGAAGAGTTGCAGACCATTGTAATGAAAGGGGTAGATGTTGTGGAAGGCATGGCTATAAAATGGGATATCATGTTTCCTAAATTACAAGAGAAATATAATGGAGTAACCCTTCAAAGGGCTTCAAAAAATTATTAAAGCATTACTAGGAAGGTAAAAAAATGAGCTTGAAGAGTGGAAACCGCTAAAGGCAGAACTTAGCGCGGAATTGCTAGAACTCTTTTGGATACCTTAGTCTCATTTTTGGTCACCCATAGAAAATATTATTTATTCAAAAAATTATTTGTAATATTTAGGGAATTTCTCAATATTAGTTCCATTCAATATTTTTCCATTATTCTTTATTACATTCAATCATTGAAACATTCTTTGGATTGCCAAGGACAAACAATATAGATAGTGTGGGGTAATTTTGGTCCGATAAAATGACTATGTATTTGATATGCATGAAGGTTGAAGAGTTCGTGACAGTTTCACGTGGAAGTATGATGAAGCATGTGATAAGGTTCTGCACACAAGGACATGAGATAGTGTGATCACCAAATAAGCTAAATATAGGAAAAAGTAGAGTTAGTGTAAATAAAACAAGACAGGACCAGAGTTAGACTATGATAGGATAAGAAAATGCAGGTATAATTATAGACATGGAACATACATGGAAAAGATAAGATCTATTTATAAAATGGGATGAAAATCAAGAAGATATATTTGTATAACTTATAAAAGAAATCCCACCACTTGTGGAGAGCCATGGAATTATGTCTAATTATAAGAAAGTGTTAGTTGTAAAAGCATGCAATCTATGTATAGTGTTGGCCTATTCTTATACTATAACTAGACTTTAGTGGTGACAGACAACTTCCCACCTTATATATACTTGTAAATATCCATTTAATCAGTTAGTATTGATAGTGCTTCTAGACTCCTAGTCTACAAAATAATCAGTCAGGCGTCTTAGTTTGTAAATGGGGAGTATTTGAGAGGATGATGCATTATCTTGTCATAAATCTATACTACCATGGTTAATTTATTTTGTATAAGCATCATGATTCATAATAATAAATGATCTCTTTCTTTATTATGTACAGTTATCTTATGCATGTAATGATTTATGAGTATATATATATATATATATATATATATATATATATATATATATATATATATATTCTCCATGTGGTATATTTGATTGTTATGATAACCATGGGTGTAGGAACTACATCTTGACATCCAACATGAGAAGGAACCCGGTAGTATTTTGCATGCTTTGGGTGAGAATATATACCTTATTTGGGGTGAAGTGCCATCAAGTCAAACAATGTTGAGTTGAACCTAGAATACGATGTGACACGTACTACCTAGTGGTACTATTTAAAACCTTTAAATTAAATATCTCCTTCTTTCTGCCTATAGGAATTTCAGCTACTTATAACTCTTGTGTTATGAATTTACTTAAATATAAATGGAAAAAATGTAGAATACTTAATTTAGAGTGATTCTACTTTAAGGATAAACCTCGCATTATAATAAGATATACATTCATAATATGATAATGTGGGACTGACTTGAACACCCTTATTTATAAACATAATTAAGTAAGGTCACACCCTTTTATCCTAACTAGGTCACCTTATAGAAAAACTAATTAATCAATGCAAATATAAATGTTACATAAGCCATAAAATATCCCACATTAATCTCTATATATGTTATAGGTTAATGTTGTAACATTCCTCTCCCCTGGGAAAAAAAAGGCAATATGGGGGGGCCTCCTTGCAAAACCGAGCCTGTGTATGATCCAGCCTGGAAAAAAGATACTACTCTTTGGAACTATCTGCAAATTGGGGGTATCTCAAATTTCATCAAAAAAATAAAGGGCTTCGATCAGGACATTTCGGTAAAGTTTGCGAATGGGTGGAAAATCGTGTGGTTGAGTATGGAGATGCCAAGTTCGAGATCTCTGAAGAGCTCATTTCCCAGGTTACTAGTTTGAGCATAAAAGGTACCAAGTTCTTCAACAAGTGCATCGACAAAGAGGTGGAGGTAGAAAAATTCCTTGCTGAAGGGGAGAACCTTGAGTTTGTTGCGGCAGGCATAAAGGTGGCTTCCATACCTGAACCATTTGCTGAGATTATGCAAATAATGGTAAAGTATGTCTCTTTGGAGGGAAGATATGTCACGATTCCCCAGAAACATTTGGTTTTTCTCAATTATTTTTGCAGAAATATTACCATAAATTTCTTGCATTATTTACTTAACTCCTTGGATAAGTCTGTCCTTGAAGTTCAGAAGCACACCATGGTTGTTCCCCTTCACCAAGGCCTGATCCTTCTCATTCACCACCATTGCTTCTCTAGCTCTCATCCTCTGCCCTCTCTCCCTGTGATTAACCCTCTCCCTACTGACAGAAACCTACACATTGCTACCTTGAGAAGTAAGAGGAGAGATAAGAAGGTAAAGGTTGCTCTACCTCCTTTGTAGAGATTTTTACAGTCATAAGGATTTGGAGCTTGCGGAGAACTTACTAAACATTAGTACTCCTGTGGAGCATCCCAAGGAAGAAAAACTTCATACCAAGGTTAGTAAACTCAAAGAGGAGATCAAAGACCTAAAAAATTCCCTGAGGAGTATGGAAACAACAAAAGGTAACCGGAATTTGTAAAATCCTGATGACATGGACACTGTTGCTGAGATCTACAAAAATTTTCTTTCATTAGATACTAGACTGGGAAATGCCAAGGGGAATCAGGATTGCACCCTCTCGGCTCTAAAAGGTATGTATAATTTTATGGAACAACATGTAAAGAGTGTATGCAGCCTTAGCGACATCCCTGATAATATTTGGGATTCCAACGAGACCTGGGACCTGGAACTTGTTAAGGTAGACATGAGTGATCTTTCTCAGGCCACGGCCATTGTGATCTTCATATCTCTTCAAAAAATTAAGGTTAAGCTTGAAAAGGCTGCCAAGTGATGTGGAGCCTTGGTGCTGCTTTGATGCTGAGTTGATGTTGTCTTTTGGCGGTTTTGTTGTTATCCTTTTGCTGGGATGCCCTGCTATGGATCCCTTTTTGTTGTGTTTTGTCCCTTATGCTCTTCGTCAGATCACTTATTGGTTTGATCTTTTTGTTCTCTTTCTGCTCTTGTATCTCGCTGTTGAGCCTCCTTGTTTAAGGCGTATAGCCTTTCTGGGTTAAGTTTTACCTTGCTGCTTTCTGGCTTATTGAGGCTTTTTGTACACAGGGTATTGTCCCTTTAAAACTATTTATCCTTAGTTAAAAAAGCATTCCTCTCCCCTACAAAATATCATTATCATTAACTTTGACCATCCTTACATGCTTCTATAAAAACAATTCATCCTTATATGTCCATCCTCATGTGACAAGTTTTGGGATCGATAAGATTCTTGAAGCACCCACATTCACAACCATTAAAGTGACTTTAGATAATATCCTTAAAGCATGATTATTCTATAGACTAATACAAGAAAATTTGAAATATTAGATATATTATTAAAAAACTAATGTAATTCATTTTGGTGAAGAGTATATCCTTTAATGGATCAAACCTAAGGTAGTTCATTTAAGGATGAAGTTATGGGTAGTGGTTGGTAATTATAAAAATATTTAAATAAAGACTTTGTGGAAAAACAATATTTTTTAACCTCCATGCCTTTTGCAATATACCCTAAAACCATTCAATTATTTCCTACCCTTCCTTGAAGATTTGGTGGTATTTTCAAATTTGAGTGTTTGTCTTGCACAAAGAATAATTACCTTGCAAGGCCCACAAATCACTTTTTCCAACATTTTATTTGATGAAATATTACCCTTAGAAACCTTTTTTCAGGCAACCCTCACGACCAAAATTTATTGCATTCTAAAATAAAATGCGTGAATAATTATTGTAATTTAGGAATAGTCATGAAAGCTTAGATGATTGTATTGAAAATCAATCAGTTACAAAGCAATGATAAAGTTGCAATATATAAGTTTTGCATAGTGACATACAAACAAATAATTAGTTACAAATGTTGAACAAACTACATGGTGTCAAAATAATCATACATGAATATTATTCCCAATATAAATAAAACCAATAATAAGGGTTATAATAGCATAACCATATAACTACATAATAACAAATTACCCAAGTCAAAATGATATACCTAAGTAATAATGCATAATTACTATATACAAAGGTTTAACCTAACATCCCCCCCCCTTTAATTTCACATTGTCTCAAGAGAAGAGGATAAGAACTCTTTGAACATATCAAATTTGTCACGTTCAAGTGACTTTGTGAAAATATCTACCCATTGTTCATCTTTGGGAAAAACTAAATTTTTATGTTGTGTTTCAAAACATGTTCTCAAATGAAATAAACATGTACATCAATTTGCTTCATTCTCTCATAAAACACTAGATTGCGAACAAGTTTGAGAACACCCATGTTTTCAACATATAAGGTGGTGGATTTCTCCTATGGTACTCCAAGTACCTCAAGTATGTGACTATGAGCAATACAAATTCTTAGATAGCTCCACCTACAACATGATATTCAACTTCTATGGAAGATCAAGAAAAAAATTGCTTCTTGATTCCCCATGATATTGGACAAGATCCCAAAAAGAATACAAATACAAAAGTTGAATTCTTGTCATCACTATTACCTACATGATTTGAATCCAAATATAAATTCAATAATAATTGATCATTCTTCTTATACTATAGACCAAGATCCATAGTGCCCTTGAGATATCTCAATATCCACCTTGTTGTTTTCTAATGACAAATTTTGATTTTGTACCTGAACCCTGAAAGATAGTTGACTACAAATATGATAACTATTCTAGTATATGTTAGGTACATTATACTCCCAATAAATTTTCAATGGAGAGTTGTATTTTCTAGAGGAGATCAATATGTACGAGATAATAGGAGTATCATCTCCATAGGTTTATAAATCGGTGTGCAATCCATCATCCTAAATTTCTTGAGCATTGTCTTGGTATATTTCAGCTAATAAACAAATATATGATTATCCTTATACCATACTTCCAATCCAAGATAATAGTTTATGATCCCATCATCTGTCATAGCGAACGATCAATTAAGATATTTCTTCATTGTATCAATCATTTTCATTGTACTTGCATTGATGAAAAGATCATTGACATATACAACAACTATAACAATCTCTACTCCTTTCCTCTTGATGTAGGGATTGGGATCATATGGATTCCTCTTGAGTCCATGCTGAATTATATGTTCATCAATTTTGATGCACCAAGCCTAGGGAGCCTATTTAAGGCTATAAAAATATTTGATGATTCTACATACCTTTGTTTCTTCTCCAGGTATGAAAAAATCCTTTGGTTGAGTCATGTAGAATTATTTGTATAGATATCCATTTAGAAAGGAAATTTTCCCATAAATTTGGTGGAATTTCCATCAAAACTATGTAGCTAGAGAAAAAAATCATCTTGATCATTTGATCTTATTTGTGGGATAAAGTATCTCCTCATGATCTATGCATTCCTTCTGAGCATACCCCTTTACTACGATTCTTAATTTTTACTTATCAATGGTCCCATTTTCTTTGTACTTGGGTTTTAATATCCATCTACAACTAATGGGCTTAGTCCCTGGTGGAAAATTGACAAGCTGACAGGTTTTATTATTCATCACTGAATGATACTCAACATACATAGAATATTTTCAATAATTTTACTATAGGGAATCCTAAACTGTAGAGGGCTCAATAGATTAAACAACTTTACTCCTAAAATAAAATTTTACCTCTTCATTGCAGCTTTAATGTGTGTATGTGGTCCAGTGGTGGATGTATTTATAAGAGCATCCAACTTCACATCTTGAATCATATTTCTACTACCACTTGGGAATGTGTTGATCTATTTCTATGGGTTATGGTCCTGACAAATATTCACCATCATCCCCATCATCATATGTCATCATCAGTGGGAACATATTCTTATGTTTTCACAATAGCAGGCATTATATACATCAACTTGAGTGTGTGGAAGGAGCCTTTAGGGCACTTAATAAGTCAATATCCATGTTGGTGTAGAATCTCTTGGTCTTCGGATCCATCAATTTGTACCCAAGATCTTATTCTCTATAGCCAATGAAGATTTATTTATCTGATTTCATGTCCAACTTATTTCTCTTTTACTTGGGTGTGTGCATGCTAGCTTCGTACCTGAATAATCTGAGGTGTGCAATGGATGGTTTCTAATCCGACCCCACCCTCATGTGGTGTTACTCTGTCAAGGGAAATCTAGTCATCTTTGTTCAATAAATACACTACAGTGTTCACTACTTCAACCTAGAATGTATTTGTTAGTCCTAAATATCAATCATACAACACACCATCTTTATGATGTATGGTTCCTTCTCTCAAAAACATAATCTATTTTTAAGTTTATGTGGAGAAGGAATTTTTACGATGAATCCCATAAGCTTCCAAATAGGATTTTAACTCATTACTCGTGAATCCCCCCCTCAATCTAAGAAACAGAGAGATATAATTTTACAACTAGTCTTTTTCTCAACAACCACTTTGAACTTTTTGGAGTTCTCAAAGGCTTCAATTTTAGTACAAAGTAAATATATCCACATTTTTCTCAAATAATAATCAACATAAAGCATAAAATAATGAAATCTATAATTACAATAAGTTGCATCGGGCAGCAAAAATTGGCGTGTACCAAATCAAGCCTACCTGGAGCTATTATATGTACTCTTCTGGAATTAAATCTCTGATACCAAATGTAATTTAGGAACAAGAAGGAATCTTGGATGATTGTATTGATAAATAAACCAGTTACAAATAAATGATAGGGATACAATATATAATTATTGCATAGCCACATACAAATAAATAATCAGTTGCACATGTTGAACAAACCTATGTGTTAGGTCAAAACAAACATATGGGAATATTATTCCCAATAAAAATAAAATCAATAATAATAGTTATAATAACCATAACCATGCAACTACATAATAACAAAGTACGTAAGTAAAAATGATCTACCTAAGTAATAATGCATAATTACTATATATAAAGGTTTTACCTAACAATTATTAGAATTTCATTTTTATTATTTCCAATTTTTTGAGTCATATATCCACACAAAAATATCATCAAATATTCCATGGGAATGTAAAACATAGGGATAATCAACATGTTATCATGCATAGTGAGTTTAATAGTAATTTTCATAAAAAAAGGGTAAAAGTACCCCCATCTGTCAATCATGACTATAATTTTGGTGTTGGATAAACAAAATAGACAATATTATATTCCAACTTATTGTTCATGAAATTATGAGTACTTCTCGATTCAATTGGTATTGTCACATTTAAAAAAAAAACACTAACTCGATGGGTTTGTGTGGTACTACTATTTGAGAGTGCATGGAAAGAGATATTTAGATGTAGACCTTTCAATACTTCATCATGTTCCTCAACAATTGTAACATCTTATGCTTCTGTGTTCTTAATCAATCTCAATATTATTTTTTTCCTTTTATTCAATGGATCATTTAATGTAGAAGAGTTTATTTTTAGAACATTTATATATCCTACTAAATTTCCCATCATAGTGATAGCATAACCTTTTATCCCATTTTTCTTTAATTTATTAGGGTGTTGAGCATATTAGTTGAGGGGGTCATGGTGCAAAGGTGTTGTCATCTTTGATTTTAGTGAATGTTTTCTACTAACTTAAAAAATGTTTCCTTAACCCTATGCATCCTAGTAATAGATTCACATAAGCTTAATGGATCAAAAAGTAATATCTCATGTCAAATCTTGTTTATTTAGTTGCACTTTATAATATGCCCTCTAAGATCCCCTTTGTAACATTTTACACCCTCAAAGATAGGTTATGAAATTGTTGGATAAAATCCCTAATTGTAATACTTTTACATGCGTTCGATGATTGGTTAAGCTAATAATCACGAAACAAATATTATTAATCAATTTTATTTAGGGCAACACACCACAATATATATTGTAATAAATCATAAAATTTGAACCGACAACATATAAAAAAAATTACTATAACCCTCATTTTGAATACGAATCCAATGGTTTAAAATTACCCCCCTCTTAAATATAACTTGAATGTGAACTTGTAACCTCCCTTCAAAAGCGTTATGCCATCCAATATTTTAAATACCCCCCTCTTAAATTATTGAAATTTGAACTTGTGCCTCCTTCAAAAGCATCCAATATTTTAAAAACTTGACATGAGCCTCTGCTAAATTGAGAAATTAGTCCACCAAGTTGTGTGAATTTTAATGTTGGTTTTTAATATTTTTTTCCCTTAGATTTATGGTACTGAAAACAATAGGTGTGTACGGAAACATGACCTTTTAAAAGATAACTAGATATGTCCCCGTACATAAGTATGAAGGGCGCTTTGAAAAAAAATGATCCTCAAAGAATGTTTGAATTAGTGGAAAGGGAAGGGATTTTCCAAACGCGGAAAGGTGGAGCAACAAATTGCCTGTGCCTTTTGGAGGGCATATGCTACCCTACCCATTTCAATTCTAACGTCTATTTGGAAGGTGATGATGTGAGGACATCCGGACCAACTAAATCACCTAATGCTTGCAATATACATTTGTTGTGGCTTTACTTATTGGGAGAGACATTTTGTTAGTTAGGAAAATGACATTCAAAAAATCTATTTGTACTTGATATAGTTTCTCTAACATGCAATTTTCTTCCTGAAAAAAAAGGGCATTTTCACTATTTATCCATCTTGACTCTCAATTCTATTTTCATTTCAGATTTTTAAAATGAGGGAAAAAAAGAAAGGCACGCATTTGAATTTGATGGTGAAAGTTTGTGCACTTTTAGAGGAGGTATAGAGGATTGAAGGTATAGGCTTGATGGTGAAGGTTTGTGCACTTTTTAGAGGAGGTATATAGGAGTGAAGAGTATAGGCTTTTGAGAAATTAGAAAAACTATTTATTAATTAAGGAAAGTATAGAAAGTAAGCATATAGATTGCTTATGTTTGAAACGTTGCTAGTTAGTATTTACAACCACACAAAATTGTTGAAAAATATTTATACTGCAGCAAAAATAACATCCCTCATAATACAATCTAATGGGTTGAGAAAGACCACCAAACAAAGCCCTCATAATAGCAAGAGTAAAAAATAGTGCATTTTAGGTTTCTTTAAGAAATGTAGGGTGGGTTTATATTTGCGTAAGTTCTCCACAATGCCATCCTCCTCTAATGTCTTTACATTGAGCTTCTTTTTTATGGCGTTTCTTTTTGAAAGATACTTTCAAGAGGAATCACAACATTTTTTAATCCCCATATTGATTTCCATAAAATTCTAGAACTTATTTAACCAGGTTAATGTCTTCATTACGCTGAAAGGTGTTTCCTACAATGACGATTGGCATTGTAATGGAGTGAGTTGTTCATTTTTATTCTCGACATTAAATTTGACATCCATTTAACCATCTTGTGACAAATTATCTATAAATTAGACTTCCATTGGATTGTCACTTAAATAAAATAAAAAATCATTTTGTTCTTGGATAATTCAATAAAAAAAATAGTAATATCTTGGCCATACAGTAGTGTTCGGGCCATTTTTTCCTTGAACGGTTTTTTTTTCATGAATGGACACAATGGTGTAGCTAAATTGATTTCCATTTGCCACAAATGAATGAGAAATAGATAAAGAATTTAACAAATTTATTGATTAAATTGGTATTCAAAAAAATTAAGATAAAAACCTTGAAATTGATATTTATCGATGTATTTCATAGATAAATTTATTATAATATACTTATTATATTATATATATTGTATAATTATATTCTAACATAGCTAGATATATGCCTCAAAATTGATATCCCTTAGCATATTTTAGATAGATTTTTTAAAGATGTTTATACTAGTAGATATAATTATGTAGGAAAACACCTCTTGATGTTCCATACATATCTCTATATATGTTATAGTTATATGGTTATAACATCTTACTTGTCATTTAATTACACCCCATATATATTAAAATTTTTTTGCCAAATATCTCCTTGGAGATTGTGTGTATATTTTCCTTATATACCCATTACAACTGCATTTTCTCAAAACCCTTGTCTATAGTTCTAGATCACTTTGTAGACTGCCCTCTTGTGTGTACTTGTAGTGCCCACATTTTTATAGCTCCAGTTATCTGTTGGTTCTTTTATTTCTAGACATGTTTTGATTGAGACTCTGATAGACTTAGGACATTTTACTATGATATTTTATCCTCCTGGACATTATGGCATTTTGGGCGCGTAGCGCAATTGGACTAGATTCGTATACCGATATATTTCTTATGATGTTGATGACACTAACAGGGTTATATGATAGACTTATTGGTTAGATGTTAGTCTCTTGTGGTTGATTTGATTAATGATATAGTGTTTTGGATTTTATGATGGTGATTTTCATGCTAACCTAAGTGTATGTCGTTGCAATTTTATTTGTGGATGATTCATGGCAAACTATGTAGATAATTGTATGCATTGCACTATCAATTGTAAATTATGTTCAGAAATTATAAGTTTGATTGATATTGTGATGTATAGATGATGTTTATTATATTGGACAGATGCGGTTAATGTGTGCAATGAGTGTGCAGGTGACAGGTATAGGAGAGCATGGGTTTCAGGGAAGCTACACAATTGTGCACAAGCAGCCCACGAGCTGAGTCCTAACCATGCTAAATGTTTGAGGCCTTACATTAGATGTATTTAATTGGGCACCATGGGTGAACCCCTCAATTGTAATGTAATCTTGTTTTGTAAAATTAATTAGGTTTAGGGTGTGTTTTATTAAGTAAACCAGCTTAGGGGTTTAATGATCTTATCTTAAGTTAAGTGTTGGTTATTTTGGGCATTTTTAGGGACCTCTTTTGAGTTTGGGGGTTCCCTTAGCATAAAAATGGGCCCTTGGAACCTACCTAATAGGTAGGGGGCCTATTTCCAAGGTTTGGAGGGAGTTTCCCTCCAATTTTTCCCTCTTTAGTCACCATCCATGTAAGATGGTTGGGTTGTGTGATATTGTTAAAAGTTGCTCCACTTTGTTTTATTTTAGTTTTTGGTATTTTGGGTGAAAAGGGATAAAAGGTGAGTTTACTCTTACTTATTTGGTTTTTGGAATCTTTGACTCTTGAGAGGAGAGGGGGTGACACTTATCACTTTCCCATTGGTGAGGAAACTTTTGGGTTCCTCTTCTTATTCTTCCTCTTGTGGAAGGAATGGGTCTTCTTGGTTCATTTTGTTTTTGGAGTACTTGGAGAATTTTTGGGAGCTTGGAGGTGAGCTTGGACAAGGGGAAAAGCTTAGAGTCTTGGAAAGCATTATAGAGGTAGGATACTTAACCTTCTTCTTCTTAGTTGTGCTTATCTTGTAAGTATGCTTGATCAATGAAATAATGTGTGTGAAATAATGTGTTGAGAAGTGTATGATGAATGTAGTTGTTGTTTGTTCTTGTTGTTTTCTTTGTTTTCTCTCCACCATCATTTGGATTGATGGTTTTTGGAGAATGTAGGGGAAGAGAGAGGGATTTCCCTCTCAAACCTCATGGTTGTTGGTCAAGCCATGAAGGTCCCTTCTCATCCCCTCATATGGTTTGAGGTGGGAGAAAGGTTCATATGGTTTGAACCTTTCCCCATTCTTGGTGAGGAAACCCTCTTGGGTTTGAAAATCCTCCCAAGAAGGATTTCTATAGCATAAATGAGGAATAAGGAGGATGAATGATTATGAGGTATAAGAAGTATTGTATATATGTATTTGTTGGTGCTCCTATGGTTGGAAACCTTGATTTGGGCATCCTACTTCCTCTCTTCCCCCTTGTGAGGTTGACCTTGTTCTCCTCATGTTGTTGTTTTCATTGTATAGTAGGTCTAAGTGGTTGAATGGTCTTATGTTTTTCTTGTTGTGTGTTTAATCCCCATTATACTTGTGCACATTGTGGAAGCTAGTTCCTCTCTCCCATGGGCTTGGAGGAGGCTAACATGACTTCCAACCATGGAAAGGCATGTGATGATGGCTATTGGTTGGATGGTAAACAAGCCATGTTCTCTTGGAGTTGGATTCTTGTAGGAGTATTGGAGTTTGGAGTTCAAGTTGAAAATAGTTAGAGTTCCCTATTCATCTTGGTTCTTATTGTGTATTATGGATGTGACTATGTGAAGCCTTCTTTTTCTTGTAAAGCACCCACTTTGTCTGTGATGTTACTTGTAAACTTAAGCCATATTGTTTGAGAAAGTTTCCTTCAATAGTGCAAGAATCTTGTAAAAAGGTTGTCTTGAATAACTATGTAGTTGAGCATATTTTTACCAATGTGAACCCTTGCCTTGGAAAAGTAAGCTTGTAAAATAGATATGAAAATCTCTTCATAAAAAAATTGTTGCAACTCTATTTTGGAATGAAAGTTGTTTATTGGAAACATTGTGTTACAAAAGGAATAATGTGAAGTTACTAGCATTAAAAGTAAACTGGTTTTTATCCCTTGTTGAAAGATCTCTCTTGTAGAAATCTACAATAGTTATCTAGTTATGCATTACATGTTAAATCTAAAAAATTAGTGTGCTTGCATTTAAATTAAAAAAAATGACATTAAATTTTGTTATCAGAGTCGTGGTTCAAACACACGGACTTTTGGGTAACTTGTAAATGTCTTAGTCTTGCATTTAACATATATATATATATATATATATATATATATATATATATATATATATATATATATGTTTTAATGTAATCTCCCTTGCATGAAAATCTGAAATATTTACTTAGTTAAAAGGGCAGAAATCTGAAATATCATTTAGTTAGTTCATTTGAAAAAAATACATGTGGTCATGGAGTTTTAGGATCTATTTTAATGGTTATATTATCATTTTTGTTTACAATAGTTTTTGTCTTGAAGTTGGTAGGATTCAACAAAACAAAAAAATCAGTTTGTATATATGTATTTATATATATATTTTATAGTATATCTATATTTTATACTAAATAATATATAGATTTGAAAATATATTGATACATATTGTTATATATATATAAATAATAATAATAATAATAATAATATATAAATATATTAAAAAAAATAGTAATAACAATAAATAAATAAATAATATAGATTTCAAAATAGATTTTTATTATATTATTTTTATATTTAAAATAAATAAATAAATAAATAAATATAATAAAACAAATTTTAGTTTTATATATATATATATATATATATATATATATATATTATATAAAACGCGTATAAATTTAAAATATAAAACAAAAAAAATTAAAAAAAAAAAAAAAAAAAACTGTGCTGTGGGGGGGCCGAACCCCCCCCCCCCCGTAGCCCCAAACCCTACATTTCCCCCCCGCGTCCCTGTATCCCATTCCCAACCTCCCCGGAACCCTGTACCCTGGACTCCCACGGCCTGCCCCAACGAACCCCTCCCTCGCAGCCCCTGTCCCCCACCCAGCGGCTCAAACCCTATACCCCACGCCCTGCCCCCGGACCCCTGTACCCTACGCCCCCCGAACTCCCCGCATCCCTGCCCCCTCCCCCTCTATGTGGCTTGCCGCCCGCCTGCCCTCACACTCCCCCCCCCCCACAACCATTTCTCCATCCGGCCGCCGCCTCCCAACGCCATTCAAAACCTTTTTAAAAAAAATAAAAAAAATCCGGCCAGCAATACAGCCGTCGCCCTAATCACCATTTTTTTTCTATATCTCCTTCCACACACACACATAATAAAATAAAATATAAAAATAGAGAATGGAGACTCTTCTCCTTCTTCCAATTTTTTTTTTTCATGAATTCAACCCCCCATAGCTCCTCCACCTGCACAAAGAGGAAACAAGGAAAACAAAATAAGAGAAATAGTAGAGAAGAATAAACAAAATGAATGAACAAAGGAATGGAAAAGGAAAACAAAAACACCATAGAGAAATCTAGGGAAAATTTAGGGTAAGTTTGAAATGAATGGCTAAGATTAAAATGGATCATAGGGTCCTCCTTCAATCCTACCTTGCCTTTAAGTCATGACATTTTAATGGGAATGTAAATTAATCTTTGGTGGGATGTGGGTAAAATTAATAAAAAGGGGGAAGATTATTTTATTTTTCTAGGAGTGTAGAATTTTAATCAAGACCTTAGGAAGTTTGATAGGGTAAAACAAATTAAGTTATTATTAGGTTAATGTTTACTTGTTTTTGGGTAAATTAATGATTAATATAAATTAATTATTAACGTGAGAGGCTTAAGCAAGCCTTAATAATTATTGATCACTTCAAAAAAATAAAAATAATAAAATATACATAACAAAATAAATAAATATTATAAACCATTTTTTTATTTATTGTTTTTTTTTTTATCTCGGGTTCAGGATGGCACCCAAGAGGGGACGATCGGCTCGAGATTCGAGACGTAGTGCACCTACACAGGAGCCACCGGCCCTCAATTTTGGGCCTCGGATATTGGAGACCCTGCAGCAACTGATAGATGTCGTACAACAGTGTCTTCCACCACCGCAGGTGCCGATAGAGGAGGACATTTAGTTAGGAGACGAGGAGTTGATTGGTGAGGATGCACATCTAGAGCCACCTGAGCACCACATTCCGAGATGAGAGAGGTCACGCAGCCCTTCCATCCTTGGCGAGAGGGTGGCCTCGTTTTGTCACAGCCGATCACACAGGTTTGAGGGATCATTTGGAGATAGGCGACCTCTTTCACTTGTTAGACCACATCGCCAGGATTGAGATACAGGCAGTGTGATTCAAGACCTTCTTCACCTTCAGCCGCCTACATTTACTGGTTCGATAGATGGCTTTGGGGTGGAGTCCTGACTCCTTAGCTTGGATAACTGCTTTGGCTTGCACTCTCATGAGAGCAATGTCAAAGCTAGGTTCGCCATACATCTCCTCTGAGATGCAGCAGGCGTTTAGTGGAGAAATGAGGAGTGAAAGCTCCATTTGACTCGAGATACAGTGACCTAGGAGTTGTTCGAGGAGTGATTCAGGGCCCGGTATATGTCAGAGCATTTTTTGTAGAAGAGGATCGATGAGTTTCACGACTTACGACAGGGTTCTAGCTCAGTGGCGTAGTATGAGAGTAGGTTCTTGGATCTCTTGCAGTATGTAGACTACCTGCAAGATGAGAAATTACAGGTAAATAGGTTCATTTAGGGCCTGAATGCAGATATAGTAGGAGCTGTTAGGATGTTATCTCCTCCCATGCTCGAGAAGGCCGTTGAGAAGGCCTACTTGGCTAAGGAGAATAGGACCAAGGCTCAGGAGTACAGAGATAGAAACAAGAGCAAGTTCCAGGACAGGATTCAGGCATTCTAGAGTTAGAGAGCATGAGGAGCAGTACCACCCCCTAGAGGAGGATTCTGGTCTTCTCCAGTAGCATCGAGAGCTCCTCCACACCCATCATAGCAAACACAACATCAGGGACACCAGCATCAGAGGGGTAGATAGACTCAGAGTTTTTAGTGAGGTGGGTCTAGAGGTGGTTTTGGTGGGTCTAGAGACAGGAGGCCAGGTACTCATCCCTCACAGCCAGCCCACTCACAGCAGTCTACTAGGGTTGGACCGGCAAGTTCAGTTCGCCAGAGCACAGGAGGGACCCCATCTCAGAGGAGTACAGGAGGATGTTTTATTTGTGAGGCTCCAGACCATTATGTGCGTATGTGTCTGCACAATCCCACTACTACAGATTGCAGA